>OX123185.2:30665037-31265037 GCA_944739405.2 Euclidia mi
ACATAGACTCACGCCTGTTTCCCGGAGGGGTAGGCAGAGACCACGGAACGCCATTTGCAACGATCCTGACATATCTCTCTTGCTTCATTCACTCTCATCAGATTCCTCATGCATGCTCTTCTGTTCAGGGTACTTATAACCTGTCCTGTTTTTAGGATGTCTCCAATCTGGTCAGAGAACGTCCACCGAGGTCTTCCCCTTCGTCCTGTCCCTTCCACACTTGCCTTATATATCTGCTTGGTCAGTCTTTCATCATCCATCCTCTCAACGTGCCCAAACCATCTTAGCATGCCTTTCTCGATGCTTGTCACTACATCTCCTTTTACCCCACAACACTCTCTTATCACACAATTCTTTACTCTGTCTTTCAAAGAAACACCACTCATACTTCTCAGTGCTCTCATTTCTACAGCATTTATTAATCCTGCTTGTACATCCCATATTTTCTTGTCGGTTACTTCCATAACTCGTTCAATCAGTACCTTCGCATACAATTTGCCAACAATGCTGATAAGGCTAATGCCTCTATAGTTCTTGCAGTCTTGTTGCGAGCCTTTTCCCTTATAAAGAGGCACAACCACCACTGTGGCCCAGTCATCAGGTACTCGGCCGCTGCTCCAGCACAAGTTAAATAAGCGCTGCAGCTGACCAACTATAATGCCCTGTCCAGCCTTCAGCATTTCAACTGTAATCCTATCATATCCTACAGCCTTACCTAATTTCATACTTCCCAACGCCTTCACAATCTCTTCTACACCAATATCGCTTTCATCATTGCTATTATCGTGCAATTAATCATTATTATTACCGTGCTTCGGAGGGCACGTAAAAGCTGTCGGTCCCGGTTCTTGTCCAAGGATAAGGATCGTTAGGCCATGTCGGAGGCCTTCGGGCGGTCTGAAAACTCCGACACCAGAGTTGGCCACACGCTCACACGAAAAACAAAACAACAATTGCTATTATAACCATTCATTTCGTCGATCGATGTCTCTATCGCCGTTCTTTCAAATAAACCTTCAAAATACTCCTTCCATCTCTTCAGCACGCATGATTCACCATTCAGTATCTTTCCATTCTTGTCTCTGATTGATGTGTATTCTGAGGATTGAGTTCTTCCTCGAACTGCACGGACGGATTTCCAGAAAAACTTTATGTTTCTCCGGAAATCTTCAGATAATCTGCTATCAAACTCATCTTTCTTTTCTTCTTTTTCCTTTTAACAATTTCTTTCACAATTCTTTTTGACCTTACAAACTCCTTTCTTGCTTCATTTATGTCATCACTCGTTGCCTTGCCCATTCTTTCATTTGCTCTGGCAGCCAACCAATCTGACCAAGCTTTCTTCTTCTCTGACACTGCTGATTGTACATCCTTGTCCCACCATGTATTCTTAACCTTTCGTATTTTCCTTCTCTTGATCACACCACATACTTCAGACGCTACACATACACGCTACACATCTTCTTTAAAAGATTGGATTTTATATATTAAGATTAAGAAAAATCACGTACTCACGTAAGGCATTACGGTAGAAGATTCTCCTTGCTGATTTCAGCATGAGTGGGCCGGCTCGACCGGGAAAGTACTACCCTCTCACAGAAAATTGACGTAAAGTAACAGTACCTAAACTGTTGCGTTTCGTTCGGTGAGTGAGAGTGCCGGAGGCCCTATCCCCTATCCCCTATTCCTTCTCCCACATCCCACTCCTCATCCTATCCCTTTTCCCAACCCTAAGGGCTGGCAACGCACTTGTGACTCCTGTGGTGTTGCTTGTGTCCATGGGCGGCGGTAATTGCTTAACATCAGGCGATCCGTTTGCCGCCAATTACTATAAAAAAAATACTCCGCTTAGATGACACCTTTCACACACAGCGCACAACTGTAAAGTTGTGTGTGTGTACATAGGATAAGTTTAGTATATAAGATCATGTAGAATAAGAAATAAAAAAGTCACAAGTTAATTCCGACTTTGACTCAATACCCTTCCCACACCTCTGACGGTAGCCAAGACACCTTTAGCCATCAATACCGATCAGCTCGATGAGTCTGTTGAGTTAGCCGTCAGAAAACCATCTCCACCATACCTGATTCCTACCCACAGTCCGACTGTCATCATAGGTCTCCGGTGGCAGATATCCCGCACCTATCTATATGAGTATATATTAATACGTATGGTAGGGTATGGTAGGGTCTAGGGTTTGTAGGGACAAATAGGATTAGGTTCTTAGGCGCGTACGAATCGTAGGTCTGTCTCACAGCATACCACAGTAGTACCACGATAGTACATGCCCTAGGTTAAGGGCCTACTAGTAGGTGCGTATAAGTGCTGGTCTGTATCACAGAATACCACAGAGCACTAAGCCTATGCGCACTAAACGCTAGGTACAAGTTAGAATAGGTTTAGGATACATATAGGTATAAGGGGTAGGATAACTAGGATGGGATATTGTGACGACCGGTGTCATAGGTCAGCAAACAGGTAACGCCATTGACCGCTCCATCAATGGTTAAGCTGTTCCCATGCGTGCTTTGTCGGATACAAACTTTAGGGGCTTATCGTCTACCGGCCAGCGCTTGCCCCGCAGCCTTGGCTGGAATTAGTTTTGAACAGTAGCGTTAGTCTAACGCTTACGTTTTGGCCAGCTACTGCTGAAATGTCCTGGTTCCCTGCAACTATAACATTTTGGGACAGATCTTTGGTCTGTTCGCCGCATTTCTGCGCCCACAACTCGGACTCGTCCACCCTTAAAGTCTCGACGGACAGCCTCCACTTCTAGAGCATGCGCTAAAGCGTCCTTAACGTTGTCGTGGTGCTTCAGACGAACGGCAGACCTGACCTCATCGTCATAAATGCTATCAATGAACGCCTGGAGATGCATGCTTTGGACATGTGCCGGGGGTGCCGACTGGTAAGCTTTTCCTACCATCTTTTTTACTTCTATAGACCACTGTTGCAATGACTCGTTAGGGCGCTGACAGCGGTTACGCAACTGAGCACGGAATACAAATTCCAAATGCGCGTCTCCATACCTGGACTCTAGAGCCTCGATGAGCTGTTCATATGTGGCGTCTTTCCCCACAGACTGTAGCACCGATATTGCATCATCGCGTAACGCCAGGGTGAATGCATTCTTGGCCTGCTCTCTGTTCCAACTGTTGCTACAAGAAGCGGCTTCAAACTGCATCCTGTATGCCTCCCAGAATGAGGTAGCATCGATAGGAGGCACTTTAAAATTACCAGCACCTGATGAGGCGACTGCGACTGAATGGACTTTAGCCTTAATCCTCCTGAACTCTTGCTCTATGCGGCTGTGCATCTCTTCTAATACTGGTGTTACCTGTTTGCTGACCTATGACACCGGCCGTCACAATATTATAGGTGATAGGCTTAGACTCTAGGATAGTGTAGGTTAACAAGTTAGATTAGTCCCTTAGCATTTAGGCATTCCCGTACAGCAGGTTAATAGCGTAGGGCTGTTATCCCGTTGTTCATTGTGTTTAATATATTTATAGGTAGATTGAGAAACTTGTCTCTTGGTCTATTGAGACTCGATTAGACTTTGACTGCTATGTTGAGCGGTTTCAATTCCCACCCAGAATAAATCAAGGTATGATGAGCATGATTGTTTGTACTGTGCCTAGGTGTAATTTACCTACGACTTGACTTCAGTCATGGCTTTACCCGCGTAACTTTTATCTATCTATCGTCACGCCTGTCTCCCATTGGGGTTGGCACAGACTATGGAACGCCAAATGCTCCGGTTCAAACACACATCTTTCGACATTAATTAACCTCATCATACATGCTCGTCGGTTATAGGTACTTTTAATTTGGCCCTTTTTTAGTATGTCACCTATTTGGTCGGCGTGCGTCCGTCTTGGGTGTCCCCTACCGACATCTCCATTCATTCTTACACGATACACTTCTTTTGTATTTCTCCTTTCATCCATCCGTTCCAAATGTCCAAACCATCGCAACATTCCTTTTTCAATTCTTGTCACTACATCTTCTTTTAGACCACACTTTATATATCAGCCTTACTCCGCACATACTCCTCAAAGCTCTCATCTCCACAGCATTGATTCTACTTTCATGCTTCTCCTGCCATACCCCATACTAATAAAACTTATACAACTAAATCTTTTTCAAGTATCACATGATCATCATCAAATATCCGTTCGGTAGTTTTGGAGTGGTGAACTCATTCATACAGACAGATAGGCCACAGGTATAGATATTAATGTGTTTGAGATACATATATTAAGTATGTTGTATGTAAGAAGCAGCGATAGCCGAGTGGTGAGATCGACGGACTGCTACGCAGAGGGTCTCGGGTTCGAATCCACGGCACGCACCAATGACTTTTCGAAGTTATTAAGTGCGTATTAAATTGTTAATTATCGCTTGCTTATCGGTGAAGGAAAACATCGTGAGGAAACTTGCATCTGAGAGTGCTCAATTATGTTCTCGAAAGACATGTGAAGTCTTCCAACCAGCACTTGGCCAGCGTGATGGACTATGGCCTAACCCTTCTCATAGTGAAAAAAGGCCCTGCAGTGGGACAGTATAAAGGACTTATGATGAAAAAAGTAAGTAGTTACTTGATTACCTACCTATATGCCTAGTCTAAGATTGCCCAGTGTAGATCATTTTAAAAAGATTTTTTTTTATCTACTCTAAATATTACATACCTACACTGTCAAACTGTCAAACTACCTGTCAAACGCGGCACTCATTGCATGCATCGTATAATACTTACATTTTCATTTAATTTAATCAAGCTTTTCTAACATTTAAAATATTTCTGCCACAATTGTGTAACGAAGCAATGAATTTTATACTATTATAAGACATTTATGTTAAATAAAAGCTTTTGTAAACCTCGCACTACACCAAACAGTTTTATTAAAAAGAAAATTAAATCACATAAATGTGCGCGTGGGATTGGGAAGTCTCGAGTTCGATTCCCGGGTCGGGCAAAGTTTTATTGGGTTTTTCCGTTAGGAAACTCTCAGTAGCAGCACGGAGTCTGATAATGTGCCCGGTACGCCAATAGGCTCGCCCCCTATTACGTGGGACCTAAAAATTCATGGCAAAATGTGGGTGTAATATAACACCACTGCCTACCCCTTCGGGGATACAGCTTCGGGGATACAGGCGTGAGTCTTTAAAAGTCACTGGAACAAAGGGTTTTTGGATTAATATATATATTTTTTTTTTATTCAAACAATGTATATAGCTGAAAAAACAAAAACTTCAGAGGTAATTTTATATTAAAATCAAAGGGAATTACTTTATTAATAAAGCTTTTTTTTGCTTTCTGTAATCTGAGTTACTATAAGAAGTTCGAATTTAAAAGCAATCGCTACGAAAGAACCCTACAAATGACAATTTTTCGAGAGATTGCTTAAAGTAAGCTCTCCAGTAATACAACACATATTTTAAGTGAAATATCTCATTGTAAGAAATACAAAAATACAGGTTAATTTGTCGATACTAGACTTAATAATTAAATTTTACTATTTGACCATGTAACTAACTCATACGGCTCCCATAATGCCCATAAACCTGTCAATGTACAACAGTTACGGTATAGACGATCGGTGTTATGAAAGACTAGAGGACGCCAGCAGCTACGCCGGCATTTTTTTTTAATTTACCCGTTTTGGCCAATTCCGTGGGAATTTCGGGAAATCCCTTCTTAGTGCACCCCTACGGTCCCCAAGGAACATACATGCCAAATTCAGCTTCGTGCACCCAATAGTTTCGGCTGTAGCGTGTCTGTCAGTCAGTAAAGCAAGGATTTTATATATTAAGATGATGATTATCCCATGTGAAACAAGTTAAATACCATATCTGTTATTCTACGTGGGCAATTTGAGCAAATTCTGTACTTATCGGTGCAGATTTAAAGTCGGAACCTTATTTTTTTTAATATTAAAACGAAATAAATGTTTTCAGTATGCTTTTGATGACTTTATTAAAACTATACTGGAAGGTAAAATAGAAGGAAAGAGAGGAAGAGGTCGATCCAATACACGTATCAAATACAAGAAAAGGCAAAGGTCATGTCGTATAAGGAGGTCAAGGTACTGGCCAAAGATAGAAATATATGGCGTAAACTCCACCGACAAGAGCAAAGCTCTTAAATTGAAGAGAGAGAAATAAATGTCAGTTTCACTTGAAGGTTGAAAACTGTCAATCACGTATGCAAAATATATGAGTATTTGTTTTAGGTAAACAACGATAGTAACACAATTCATAATTAAGCCAACCAATACAAATATTCAAAGAATTTCAATGCTTGTCACAAGTTATTGCAGTGATATTTTCAACAAACATATAATAAAATAAGGCGCCGGCGTCGAGTACAGCTACTGAGTTGAGCTGTTGCTGTCACTGTCGGAATGTATACATAAGAAAGAGAAGCGCGACGACGACGGGACGTTCAGAACTTAAAAAAAAACCATGAAATAAATTAATTACAGAAAATGTATTGATTGGATTAAAAAAATAAAACAGTATTTAGTTAGTATATTGCTTGTTGAATAATTTGTCTAAAAATCAGAATGATTGTATGTATTTTAATATGGTTTTTACTCGTTGAAATATTTCTTTAGAGGTATCTTTGTGATTTTTTTCTATCGATTAAAGTTAGTTGCATTATGTTTACAACACAGTACTTAACTAGATTATATCCTGAAGAATATCATATATTTTTCTGATTGTGTTAGTGCATTGAATCATATACTTTAAAGCATTATAAAACTCGCGTTTAGCTCTTGTAGTCCCCTTAAAAAGATTCTTGAGGCTCTTAACATGACTAAACACTTTTATTAGAATATTGCTTTTATTTCTAGTCTAGCAATATACCTAGGTAGAGGCTAAATAACTTTGTTATTTTAATTGGTTCTGAAGTTTGAGTTTGCTCACTCAATAATAAATAATAGTATGCTTTTTTATATAATGCGGCAAACGCGCAGACGAATCGTCTCATGGTAAGCGATTACCGCTCATGGCCGCGAGCAACACCAGAGGAATTACAAAAGGGTTGCCAGCGTTTGGCGTGAGAAAAGGAATAGGAGGATAAATTGGAAGAGGGAGAAGGAAACGGGGATGGTGCCTCCAGCAGTCCCTCTCACCGAACGAAAGGCAACAGTATAGATATTGTATAGAGTGTGTAGTACTTCGCCGGATGAGCCAGCCAATTCATGCTGAAATCAGCAAGGCTCTTCACCTATGAAATATACCTATATATAGCTACTTTTTACGTTTAACAAAGACTTAAAAGTAAACGTAGATAATAAATGGATCCAATATAGTCAATAACTTAAAGGAAAATGCCACAGTAATACTGTTTTGTACCGTTAGAATTCCAATATCGGTCACAGTTATTTGAAAACAATAATATAAAAACGAGACTATCCAAGCACAATGCAGGAGCCAATGCTGGGTAGAGATGACAATATTTTGCATAAGTAGGGTTGCTGTGAACCCAGCCGTCGTATGGCGCCATATTTGTTATGCTTTAACAGTTGAGTATCACTTATTATTTCAATATTCTCGAATATTGAAATAATAAGTATACTAAGCACTAGCTTTATTTGGTTATCTAGCTGTGCTTAGCTCTTCAGTCGCGTGAAGGGTCAAATTAAAGTGTATTTCTCTGAATGTTGCCATATTTCCTGTTTCGTAAATAAAACCAATTCAATTACTTTTCAAGCGTTCACGACACTGCAAGGAAATCGCATATCAATAGAGGTCATTAATAATGTACACGTAATAGAGGACGCTACAAATAGACAGCACCTGTTAATGAGTATATTTACTGAAACCTTCGTCAAGGAGGTGCCGCTGAGCTCTCACCACTCTACAAGTGACCAAAACTGATGCAAGCTCGTTGAAACTTCGGGCTGTTAAGAGGTACTTGTAACTCTAGTCTAAATACAGTATCCTTGCGATTCAAACACGTTAACTGTTCGCAAATTCAGAGATATTTATTATCATGAAGACGAATGTAATATATAATTTCCTGAGACCAGAATATTGTAGCAATCGATTAACTTAAACGGTGTATATTTTAAGCTGGTTTGAGTATAATATGTCTATACGTTTTGTCTATAATTATACAGACATTGTAAACACGTCGAGTCGGCGATAAACAGGTATTTCAATCCCAGTGCTTTTTTCCCTGATATGTGAATATGAAGAGAGGATGAGGAAGATATTGGAGCTTGCTAACGAGGGCAAAGATAACTTTACCGTCTCCATTTAGAATAAAGTTCTGTTCATGCATGAAGCCAGCCTGACAGCCGCTTCGTACCAGGCGAGTCGTGGCTTGATTGTTGTTTTTATAATAATAAACGTATTAAGAAGTTTGCAGTGATGCAACCTTTTCAGGTTTAAATCTTGATCTTGTCTATTTTTAAAGATTTTGAAAAGAGACTAGTGGACGCGCCAGAACAAAGGGCTGGCATGTGGCTGTCAAAAAGTTTTGCATAATTATACACATACAACGAGGTAACGCTGACTTGCAGGACACTTTCATATTGTATTCTATTTTCCATATTCGTATTTATTTAATTAGCTCAATCTTGAGCGGCGGTAGCCCAGTGGTGAATGTAACGGACTACCGAGACGATAGTCTCGGATTCGATCCCCATTTACCCCAGGCACACACTGACTTTTCGAAGTTATGTGTGTATTAAAAATGTTAATTATCGCTCGCTTAACAATGTGCCCGGTAGATGGCAATAGGGTCGCCCCTAGTACATTGGGACTGAAACAACTGGCGAAGCGCGGATGTGTAATACCCCTCTGCCTACACCTTCGGGATAAAGGCGTGAAGCTATGTTATGTTATGTTTTATCTCTATCTTATAGATACTAGTATTTTGTTATAGCCTCTGTTTTTTTTGTTTTAAAGTTAATCAGTTACGCCTGTAACAGATTAGCTAACCTTCAATCTACGCACAAATTATTTACGACGTTTAATCTTTTATACGGATACTTAGGTACTCCTACATTCAGTTACATACATATTAAATTATCTCCTTCTATAGGCTGTGTGCTAAGTGGGTGCTGGACAAAAATATCTTTTTCTTCGATTAATCAAACCCTCAATTTAGTCAAACCTTCGGAATGATGGTATTTATGTTACATGTCAAAGCTATTACGTATCCAACTAGCAGTCCTCGGCTTCACATGCGTTACCTCAAATCTTATTTGTTTTTCCTTTATAGGTGGCATATATCATCGCTTCTTTAGGGTGTATTATAAAAGCAATCTGCTGTCCACATTTAATGTATCTAGCTTCATTAATTTGGGCTCTGCGATGACATGTCAGGAGAACACAGTGACAGTCAGGATATAGTTTTTAAGAAGATGTTTATATTCAGCTGATTTCAAACACTACATAACTATAAAATGTACCTATTAATTGCCATGATTATATTGTTTTCGTAATATTAGAACAGTAGTTGAACATTAGCTTACAAGGCCACACATAAAGTTACTTTTGTCCAGTTTGATTTGATTTGACTCTATATTTTACAGAAAATTATCATCATCACCCTAGCATTATTTATCCCGGTTGGATCCAAGACTTACACACCTTGGAGCCCGAGGTCCGGTCACTGGTCTAACCAGATATGACGTTGACGGAATATTATCTACTTTTCCACAGAATGACTGCCGTCTGACCGCCGCAACCCAAAGGGATAGCGATATTCCATGGTTTAGACCAGTATCAGTTTATTTCGGGGTACTGACTTCCCGTAACGACTGTCAAAGATCTTCATGACAGCCAGGACCGACGGTTTGTACAGAAAATATACAGTTAAAAATATTGTTTGTACCTACTTCAAATGTATAAAGTAAACGTGTAGTCCGTTGTATGGACTTGTTATTATATTCAAAATGACGACAAAATAAGTAATACAACATAAAATTTATAATAATATCTTTGTACCATAATCAAATATGATACTTTTATTAACAAAACTAATTCAGCACGCGGTGTGTAAGGTAACCCAAGTGCCATTCTGATGTCCTATATTACCTACTGTAGTGTAATCGAAATCCGTTTTGCGTGAAAAATAACATAGGCACATACCTGCATCCAGTAATTCGTCCTAAATTTTTCGGATTTATAATAGTAGCAAGATAGGATAGGTTTGGTAATATCTGTTAAGCGACATACATTGTCACTGAAGGGCTCTCTTTTTATGCATAGAGTTCCCGTGCTGTGTTAGTTGAGAGGGTATTGTTCAATCTAATATGCACCCTAACATCCGACGATAGCTGTTTTTTATCTTTTTTACATAAATATACAATTTTGAATATGCACATAAATACTCGTATTTTATTTTAACACGTTTGAATTTTGAGGTTTGGTGATAATGGCTAGAAAGAAGTCCCACAGCAAACATTTTACTCAGTTTCTGTTGAATAAATCTAAAACAAAATGTATTCTAATGAAAAAGCTCTCTATATTATAGCAAGTAAGAAGGCCTACAACTTCACAATTATTTATTTGATAATCTCGATTATCTTTGAACATTCCTCTTGCCGTGTAAATATGTTAACAAAATTTGTAAGTTTATATGTCTCAATCACCTGTTAAAAAAGTGACTGGACAGACTTACATACAATTCGGTACAAATATACTTATAAGCCCTGAGTCCTTTTATAGAAGTCAAAGTTATCATTAGTTATTACGTCAGTTACAATTTTAATATGTTATAAACTAGTCTTGTTGCTTGTGATGTAATGATATGCTTACTCAGATACTTACTTCAATTATATTATATTTATATATAAGTGCTAATCATAACATAAACATAACATATCTTCACGCCTTTTATCCTGGAAGGGGTAGGCAGAGGTGTATTACGCACCCACTTTTCGCAAGTTATGTTTCGGTCCCAATGTCATAGGGGGCGAGCCTATTGCCATCTACCGGGCACATTATTAAGCGAGCGATAATTAACATATTTAATACACACATAACTTCGAAAAGTCAGAGGTGTGTGCCCGGGGTACCTGGGGATCGAACCCGAGACCATCGTCTCGGCAGTCCGTTACGTACACCTAACCTAAGTGCTAATCGTATATCTAAATGTTCTCTCCAATAAAACTTCGTTAAAATTATAAATATACATCGTGCCACATGGAATCGGAGACTAAAATATTGTCTATAGAATGACTACTGATGCAGCAGACACTGAATCACAAATACAATACAGCATATGTCATACTTCGGGATATCCTAAACATATTCCAATGATAGGCGTTCAAAGGCCCGTTCGACACACACATCACTTTCAACTTGCAATACATTGGCAAATATAAAGGATATTACAACGCAAACTTTAGTGAATTTCTCGCTAGAATGGTTTTATATATGCTGTTACGTACAATCGGCTTTCTAGCTTAGAGCTTTTATGGAGAGCTCATAAAAATGATAGATCACTGTGCGGTTTAAGCTCTTTACATAGTATGGTTAATCGTATGTTTTCCCCCTTTATCGTATTTCGCTTAAAGCTTTATATTCGCAATATTGTATTGAGCCGTATACAGTTTTATTTGAATCGTAAGTCTGTTTCGGGCTCTCAATCATACTGACATCAATAAGTATAAAATTGTATTATGTACATTTGCACATACACTTTTAATGTACGCGTAATAAAACTGATGTTACGCGTTCCATAAACATTACAAACTTTGTAAGAGGAAATGTTTGCTCTTAATATTTCCAGAACTATCATGTATGCTAAATACTCTCAAAACAAAAATACATCGCAATGTTAAGTAAACTTCGTAGTCTTTGGCTTGTAGTCTTGACCAAATCCAAAACAATACGGGACGTCTTGAAATTACGATACCTTTTGAAGTGGATAGATTACCGTATGTGACGTCGTAGCTGACGCACTTCTCCCTACTACTCTTGGCTGGCCGCATCACCTCCCAGCAACCTATATACACCGTGGCGCCGCGCTGGAGTGATCGCCTCTCTCGCTGGCGGTGCGGCATCAAGATAAGTCTTCTCCCTTCTCTGTGCGACGCCCGAAACACGTTCCTTCAGGACAACATCGAATTTAGCGACACTTCTTTTATCTTTGTTTAGGGTCAAAATTGTTTAGAATCAGTTTATTTTCCTTTCTTTGCTAAAAGCTGTGTAGATTATTTTCAGAAATATATAAATTGCTATGTGTAACCGATGTATTGATATTTTATTTAACCAAATAGCGTTGACCCACGTGCAACGTTACACGTATAAAAAGAAATTTAAATGTAAAAGCCCCCAAAAATAGTTCTCTAAATAGCAATAGAAATGCTGTGCCAGTGCTGTGAAATGAATCGTTTTTATGTTGATGACGTATGAGAGATTGATCGTCGTTGCATTCACGCCAATGATAAGATCGAAAGAAGTCTAAATGCGTATTTCATACTAGACAAGCCTAAGGCTATCAAAACGCGATCTCTAAATTTGATCAAGCAGTGTACCTACATACATATTCGTTCAGACAAAAAGTTACATTTTAAAATACTTATTATTATGTTGGTTTTTGTCTGATCTTTACCCGTTAAACGTATCTACAGTATTTTTATGTGTTTAACTTCTCAATTTAGATATTCCAATAAGTTTCTAAGGCGTAACAAAATAGAAAGTGAGATTTTTGCTAAGAAATTCTCGGCAGCAAAGTACGTAAACGTATCCGATATACGTCAATAGGCTTACTATGTACTTATGTATGTATGTCTACGAGATTACGCAGGTTTGAGAACAGAAATCTGTGCGGCGCACTATGGAGAAGATTTACAGTCTCAACGAGCTCCTAAATATATTGCGCGCTTATGTAATCGTAATCGCTACCAACTAAATCGCTTAGTTTAGTTCATGAGGAGCTTAGGATTTAGTATTTATACTGTCTAACCTGTATCTATGGCCAGTGAAGTAGTACGAGTAACGTATTTAATCGGGAGGATTTTAAAGAAGTTTGGAAATAAATTCCATTTTGTTTCGAAGCAAAGTATAAGTAAAGCAATGTGAGTCGGATTCGTTCACTACCAGTCCCAAAAAAACTAGTGTCGCTAAACATTGACTGTACATCGATATGTGTACCAAGGTCACGAGCATAATAGCGAAAGTAAGTTATTAATATGACTAAACTGCGGCTTTTTCGTTTACATCAATGTTTTTTCATGTGGAGTATCTCATCAATTCGTGAGCGAGAGTGCCGAAGGTCCTACTCCCCTTTTCGTACTATTACAAACGCCTTTTGAAGCCTAAAACTTTTATAGTTGCCCAACCTATACTGCTCAGCATAAACCCCTTCCAACGCCTAAATCTCCGTGTCAGCACTTTTGCCTTCCTTATCCACTCAGTCCCTTTCAACCTCAGTCTGCATCCATCATCAAACGCGAACAGTTCTACCATATCCTTAGTGTGCCAGTCTCAAGTCCTAAATCTTTGTTCTATTTCTAAATCAGTTTATACTATATCTAACATTATGTGTGTGTACCGTGTTCCAATAAATAATTTTAGCTAGTTCAAATATATTTTTTTAAAAAGACACTTTCACGGTCCCGCGTCACATTTGGTGGCAGCGTAAAGGGATTCCTCAGAAATCCCCGGTCCGTCTCCGTATCTCGCTCCGGTAATACTCCGCCGTCTCGCA
The DNA here is from genome assembly GCA_944739405.2 of Euclidia mi. NCBI lineage: Eukaryota > Metazoa > Arthropoda > Insecta > Lepidoptera > Erebidae > Euclidia > Euclidia mi. The sequence continues at coordinate 30,678,720 of OX123185.2, forward strand.
TTCGTCTCTGCATCGCATTCGCCGTAGTTCGAGAATCGCGCTATCTCTCGAACCGTCCATCTGCCGCATACTGCGCCGTGAACAACACCCGAGTTCCCGAGTTCCAGTCCCCGAGTGGCTCGCAGGCAGGCCGCCGAACTCCAGGTTCCTAGGAAGGGACATACCAACTCTACGCGAGGTGACCATGTTCATTCTCCTCATCATCGTCGCCAGCGTCCTGTAAGTGCAAACATTTTTATCCAGTGCAGTGCTATACTATTTCATTTCAAAATCGAAAGTGCCCAAATTCATAAAGTGAACAAAGTCCACACAGTGCGTTACAATCCGATATTCTCAGTACTACATCGTTATCAGTTCCGGTCGCCCGACCGTCGCCGCATCGAGCTACAACAAACTCCATTGTTACTTACATTGTAACACTATACCAAGTCTTATTCAAGCTTTGTACTATTTAAATAACCCTTTGTTCTAATTCTTACTATAAGTTCTATATCTTTCCATTGCCTTTGTGTATTTCTGTGTTTCTTTGTACTATTCTTAGCTGTGAACAATGACGACAAAGAAGGAAGAAACCGTTCTCCTTGACCGTATCGATATTAATACACTATTCAAATTCATTGAAACCTACGATGGGTCTCGTGATAAACTAAATTCTTTTATAAATAACTGCGAAAACGCATATCGATTAGCTTCAACAACTCAAAAACCAATCCTTTTAAACTTCATTCTTTGCCGGCTTGAAGGCAAGGCTGAATCCGCTGCTTCTATAAAAGACTTCGACAGTTGGGAGTCACTCAGCTCTTTCTTACAATCGCAATTCGGCGAGCGTAAACATTACGCTCACTTACTCAGTGAATTACAAGAAACTCACCAATCGCCGGGTGAGTCGGTCAGCCAATGCTCAATCAAAATAGAAACGTGTCTCGCTCAAATTCTTACAGAAATCACTCTTTCAAATAAGAAAAAAGCAGAGCTGGCAGAAAAGACTTCTGCTATGGAAGATCTAGCCTTACACTCTTTCCTAATGGGTCTTATACCCAAAATCAACAGGCAACCAAGTTCGCATGAAAAGTCCTTCTACGCTCAACGAAGCTATTAACTATGCTATATCCGAGGAAAAAATACAAATGCTACTATCAAAACGTAACCCCTATCAAAATCGATACTCACAAAAACCTTTTAATTCCCAAGATCGTCCTAAACCAATGGTCCACAAAGTTGGTCAGTCGTCCAACTCTACACCACCTACGTACGTGTCGATATTGTAAGAACGTAGGGCATACCATAGACGTCTGTCGGAAGCGCGAATACAACAACAATAGGGCTAGGAATAATAACACCTTCCCCCAACGCTCTAACCCGAACACGACTCGTCCTCCCCAACGTCCAAACTTCCAAAATCGAGTCCACTACACCCAAGACGACTCTACCTACGAGGAAGACCTTCCTTTTAACGAATAGAGGGCTCACGACGGTGTCTCGTGAGACCCCAAAACCATTCAAAATCGTCTCAATCCTTTCATAATGACACCCTTTCTAAATCCACTGTATCAAGAGCTACACCACAGGGTAACCAGCCCCAAAAGGGAAGCTCAATCATTTCTAAATCCACTGTATCAAGAGCTACACCGCAGGGTAATCAGTCCCAAAAGGGAAGCTCAGTCACTGTATCTACTAAATCCTCTGTATCCAGAGCTACACCGCAGGGTAACCAGCCCCAAAAGGGAAGCTCAGTCACTGTATCTACTAAACCCTCTGTATCCAGAGCTACACCGCAGGGTAACCAGCCCCATACTTGATACTTGATGGCACGGGCTGTTTCCGCACCTCCACGTCTTGGCGTGTATTTTGCGTGCGGGTGGGAGTGGTGTCTTCATTCGAACCACCCCAGCTCTTCGAGGAAGGCCAGCAGGCTCTTGATGTGGCCCACTGCTTCCCTCAGGGTGCTGTATCTTGTCAGGTACTGCTGCCTGTACTGTGCGACCTCAGGGCAGTCGAGGAGCAGGTGGGCTGCCGTCTCGTCTGCTGCCATACAGGCCCTGCACAGCGGGCTGTCGGTGATACCTATAGTAAATAGGTGTTTATTAAAGAATCCGTGTCCTGTGTAGGCGGCCGTGACTGTCCGCAGTTGTTGTTTGGACAGCCGGAGGATTTGTTTGGCTATCTTACCGTCTACTGCGGGAAGAGCCTCCTTGGCCTGCCTACATGTTTCAATACCAATCCAGGACTGGTTGTGTTGGGTCCTGGTCCTATTCCTTACCAGGTTGCGATAAAAACCAGAAGGGAGGGGAATAATGGGCTCGGGTCCCACCACCTCTAAAGTGGCCCCTCTTCTGGCAAGTGCGTCGGCTGCGTCATTCCCTCTTGAGCCACTGTGGCCCTTGATCCATTGCAGTGTTAATTTGTTTTGTTTACCTACCTCTGTTAGTTTCTGGTGGCATTCAAGCGTGAGTGCCGAGGTGATAGTATGGTTTTTGAGGGCTGAGAAGACAGCCTTACTATCTGAGAGAATCCTAATGGATCGTTCCCTTACCTCGCGTGCCATGATTGAGGGCAGCTAGGATTATGCCAAAACATTCGGCCTGGTAGACCGTGTTGTAGGCTCCCAGCGGTGCTGCGATGTTGATATTTAGGTCCTCGGAGAATACTCCTGAACCCGTACCTGTATCCGTCTTAGACCCATCTGTGAAGATCGTGAGCTCGTTGTGGCCAACCGCTCCCTCGTGTAGATCCTCGTACAGTTGGATTTTGTATTTCTTGTCGAAAACAAATTGTTTCGGTATTCGTTCGCCAATGGCTTGTGTGAGAGGAACTTCTTTAAAGAGTGTGTTTAAGTTGCTAGTGTGCGGTGTGATAGTGTCTTTCCAGAGCTTCAGAGCTCTTAGCCGGATCGCCGACATCGTTGCCTCCTGTTGTATGAACAGTTGCAAAGGAGGCAAGTCCAGCAACACTTCGAGTGCCGCTGTAGGTGTAGTTTTCATGCAGCCCGTGGCCGCTAGGCATGCAAGTCTTTGAAGCTTTTGAAGCTTGTTGGCGGCCGTTGTTAGGTTAGTCCGAGGCCACCACACTACTGCGCCGTAGATTATCATCGGACGTATTATAGAATTCTCAATACTCCTAATATAATTTTTATAGCATACGTCTCCCATTTTCTTTACTCTTTCACGAAGTAGGTTAAAAGTGAGTCCATCAGACCTATTGTTGTATGTTTTATACTTTCTGAAATACTTGAATTTCTCTTTGATACATTTTATGAGCGCACTGTTGTACCACGGAGGGTAATGGCTATTTTTGGTTTGACGCGAAGGAATGTATTTGTCCCTAAGACGGTATAAAATATCATAAAAAGCACTCACAGCGTCATCTATGGACTCAGCACTAAGCAATGCCTTCCAATTGGTATCAGCAAGTTCCTTGCGAATACTATCGTAGTCCCCAATGTGATAACAGAATATTCTACGAGATCGTTCTTTAAGTGTAATTGAGCGAAGAAATGAAGGTTGGATCACTAAGCTTTTATGATACGGGTCCTCTCTGACTAGTGGGTCGGAACAGGCTGACACGGAAACAACGTCATTGCATAGTACTAAGTCCAATAGTCCACCAATATGATTTTTATGTGAGTTGTATTGAACAAGACAACATTCATTCAACTTGCTAATAAAATTGTTGTGATGCACGTTATTCGATCGTGTAGCTTGGAGACCGTCATTGTGCAATACCCAATGAATGTCACTTAAATTAAAATCACCAAGTATCAAAAAATAGTCGGACGCATTATTTTCCATTAGAGTCGTAAGTGTATTAAGAAAATTGTTAAGTTGCAAATAAAACGGATTACCCTTATTCTGTTGACATAAATAAAGCGTACAAATATGAATACTTATTAAATCGTTATGCGTGTTGCGGGCTTTTAGTGTTATCCAGATATCTTCAGCACTTGACCGCCAATCCAAGTTATGCACAACATGAAGATGACGGAGGACAGCTATTAGTACCCCACCCCCTTTAGACTGGTCTGTGCGGGCGTAGTCTCGATCGCGACGGAACACCAGGTATCGATGATCAAAGAGCTCGTTATCGCGTTAACTTACAAACTGTAACTGTCTGCCTTTGTTTGGTTCGTTCATAAATATGTTTCTTTCATAAATTGGCATTATATCAGTGACTTGTATCGCTTATCGGGAGAAATGCCATTCTCCCAAAAGTCTACCTACGCCTTAATGAATTAAGGTGAAACCCTTCTAAGAAAATTACCCATTCAGTAAACATAACCGATAAAAACCCCTTTATTGGTAATTTTCTTCGAAATTAGGGGCTTGTTAAGGCGCCGAGTGCGAATGTGTGGAAACAATTAATGTACATTACTAGATATTAATTTATTTAAGGCATGCACAATTTACGAGGTTTTTATTGCCAACTACTGTCTTGGTCTGTGTATGTTTTTTTATTTCGGAAGCACATGCATAGCACACTCAGTATACTTTACTTTTACATCGGCCAGTAACAAAAGGTGCTTCCCTCATTAAAGTTATTTTCTTTTATATTCTTCTTTATTACTTTTGTGTGCGTGTGTAGCGAACGCTGGTGTCACCGTTTTCAGACCGCCCAAAAGCCTCCAAGATGGCCTAAAGATTCTGGTCCATAGTCAAGCACCGAGACTTACGTGCCCCGCAAAGCACGGCTGCGCTCTGATGTAAATGCCACTATCGGTCACCCATCCAAAAACCTGTCCAAGCGTTCGATAACAAACGGCAAGCCAAGTCACGCTAAGACTGAAATATTTTTTATTATAAAGTATCGAAACCTTGAAGATATAAACATGGACACGAAAGTATCGGATTCTAAGAAAATGATATAAATTAATGTGTTTTAGTTTATCTGCCAAAGTTAACCAAGTAATAAATAATGAGGTATTTTCAAGATTACACAGCCATATATTGAATTAATTTGATTTTATGGTTCAAATTAATAGTTAATAACTTAAGTAACTGGCTCGTGTACTACCAATATTATAATATTAACATTATTTAAATTTCTAACATCAGAATTATAGCAGTAATTAACGCGATCTAGACTTGCTACCTTAATATTAGTATGTATATTTTTAATACCAATATTATTAGCATTTGTATAGAGTAATAATATGAACTATATTTGAAGAATCTATTGTATCATAAAGGTACCTTTTTTAGGAAGACACTCAAGACAGAAACCTCAATACAACGGGTGTATTTGAATAACATCGCATCACATCCACCAGTCTACAGCTTTAATACTCCTCGTACATTTCCATAATTATTATTTGGAAATATGACTAATAGCTGCGAGTTGTTATGATATTTCAAATGGATATGAAGGTTTTTCATCTAGACTTATTCAGAGTGTATAACTGTAGCATAAAGGTGCAGTTATAAGTAGCGGCTACTATACCAATACTATACTACTACTATACAAATACTATACTATGTTTAGCGAGGCGATAAAAAATTGAAACAAAAATGGCCTGTTTGTGCATGTGTATCACCACTCAAAGATGAGTTTAGAGAGAGTTGGAAATATGCGTCTTCTTAAGTGAGTTCAGCTTACGTAATAAAAACGTTTTCGAGCTCCCGCTATGGCGGCTCACATTAATCTACCACAGTGCAAGTGTTTATTCAAACCGACCACTTTGAGCGAGTTGCGGCGTTGCTGTGCCCAAGCAGAGTACTCTGCCAAAGCGTGTGTCACAACATCTTTTCAACGGCGTTGTCGCAGTCGTCGCAGTGATATCAGGGAGGCGCACCCCCAAGACCTCCTGCATGCCGGCCCACAAGCACTATTGTTTCACTTGCGCGAGTTTTGGTGGCCTATAGGCGGTAGGAATCTCGTGCGGCAGGTGACACGTAAATGCATTACTTGTACTAAACTGAAGGGGAAAACAATAACCCCTTTCATGGGTGACCTGCCTAAGGAACGCGTGACCGCTAGTTTTCCCTTTAGCCGATGCGGGGTCGACTATTGCGGGCCAGTGTTCATATAAACCGCAAAGGCAGAGGAGCAAAGTCTAGCAAGGCCTACATTTGTTTATTCGTATGCTTCGTTACACGAGCAGGTCATATGGAGTTGGTCAGTGATCTCTCTAGGGACGCATATTTACTGGCACTAAAACGATTTATTTCTCGCCGTGGCAAACCATTAGAAATCTATTCAGACAATGGTAGAAATTTTGTAGGGTTAATGAATGAGTTTTCGAATTTTTTACGCAATTGCAGTGATAGTATTACTGAATACGCTATGAGTCAGCAAATAAAATTTCATTTTATACCACCTTACTCTCCACATTTTGGCGGTCTCTGGGAAGCAGGAGTAAAATCGTGCAAGTATCATCTTCGCCGTGTAGTAGGAAACGCGCACCTCACCTTCGAAGAGTTTAGCAAGGTTTTATCGCTTATTGAGGCAGTCCTGAATTCAAGACCCTTAACCCCTATTTCCTCAAGACGTTTCTCCTCTCACACCTGCTCACTTCCTGGTTGGCCGACCACTAACAATGCCAGATTTTCAAGATGTATCCATGGTACCAAATCATCGGTTGAATCGTTATCAAATCGTTGAACAAATGCGACAGCACTTTTGGTCCCATTGGGCAAAGGAATATATTTCTGAGTTACAGATACGGCACAAATGGACTCAGAATAAAGGCGAGCTGCAACCTGATTCTCTGGTTGTCATTAAAGATACCAACTTACCACCTTTAAAATGGCATATGGGCCGAGTTATTTGCACAATACTAGGGAAGGATGGTATATCTCGAGTAGCTGATATCAGGACGGCGTCAGGCGTAGTGAAACGTGCTTACTGCAAGATATGTCCCCTGCTGCACGAAGAAGATGATACTTGATACTTGATGGCACGGGCTGTTTCCGCAACTCCACGTCTTGGCGTGTATTTTGCGTGCGGGTGGGAATGGTATCGTCATTCGAGCCACCCCAGCTCTTCGAGCAGACTCTTGATGTGGCCCACGGCTTCCCTCAGGGTGCTGTATCTGGTCAGGTACTGCTGCCTGTACTGTGCGACCTTAGGGCAGTCGATGAGCAGGTGGGCTGCCGTCTCGTCTGCTGCCATACAGGCCCTGCACAGCGGGCTGTCGGTGATACCTATAGTAAATAGGTGTTTATTAAAGAATCCGTGTCCTGTGTAGATGAAAGAAGAAGATGATGCCAAGTAATCATTTCTTTCGAAAGGCGATGCTTTCAAGATCGGGGGCATGTTCGCGTTTATCTGAACGGAGCTTTAATTTCAAGTTCACTCAATTGGGATATAGCCAATCATAGCAGCGCAAGACGAATGACGGAGTGACCAGCCCCTCCGATTGGTTTATAAAATTGGTGGTGATGGTTCCTCATCCCCATATCCTCAAAATATGTACGCATTCAAATTTTGATTATTCACGCTATTACATGCAAAACTAACAAACAGTCATCTTTTATTTAAAATAGTCCTGGAAATATTACACGCATAATTCTAACAGAAGCTTACGACTATTAGGCAATCGCAATCACAAACACATTTTAAAAAGTCAACTAAATAAAATGAAAATCATATCAGGTACGCAGTAAAAAACATGTTGTGATGTTGACCTAAAAGATGATTGTTGCTGTTATCTTTACCGATTATTTTTATCAGATTCCACCACTTCTTTAAATATTAACCTCTTGTATGCCGGAATACCAGACACAATTAAAAAGCTATTGTGTCTCGCGTAGATCTGCGTTCCGGCATACAAAGGGTTAAAATATGCAATTTTATTAGAATATATCGATATAGGAATATATATTATATCTATTTTATTAAACGAGTATAGATGTACCTACTCTATGCCATTGACTGGACTGGCGGTGACGGCTTTGTAAGCGGCACCGGATCACGAGGACTCTTGTTCGATTTTCGAATAGAGTGTGCACTTGTGTTTGCACACACTCATATTATATCCTGCACAGTGATATCCACAGCAACTGAGTGCTGTGTCTGAAATTCACTTTAGATCACATTATTATTATTATTCCAAATTCATAGCATAAACACCTCTTTTTTAGTTACATTCATGTTAATCAACATTGGCAGTCGTAGGCGGCCTTGTCGCTACAAGTAATATCTTCCAGGCAACCTTTGGATGGACAGGACTAGTTTACAGAATTTATAGTACAATATTGGAAAAAAACAATGTTAGTTGTCGCATTCCGGAGGATGATCGACATACTCGCCTGTTGAGTCCCGGAACCGGACGTAGACTGCACCCAGCCCCAACGCGAGGCGGCGCTCGTTCTGCACCAGGACCGGGACTTGTTCCTCCGGGACGCCCACGACCAGGAAGCACCCACCTGACTGTCTTTCCGAGTGCAGCAGCGACCATTTGTCGACCGCCAACCAGGGGTTCTGGAACTCCAGAGCCCGACCCACGTCGCAAATGTCGTCCCAGACTCCCTGTTTGTTGGGAACGACAATGCCGCACCGCACTCTCTTCGGGGCCTCTTCCTGGCCCCTGACCTCCAGTTCAAAGCCCAGTGGTGGGACCAGGAGAGAGACTGCCTCCGTCAGCCAGGTACGCGTTGCCTCGTCGGCGCACCAGAGTTTGAGGACCCCGTCCGCGTACATGGGTTTCCCGGTGAACGCAGGAGCGGGGCGTTTGGGGGTTTTAGTCGACCAGGCGTCACTCAGGATCTTCCTTTGAATCTCCGTGAGTATCCGGTCCACGAACTCCTTCTGCAAGTTCCCTGTGCGTTTGCATGTTACTGCAACGCCCAGGGACGTCTTGGAGGCCTGTGCGTAGGACTTACCTTGTGTCCTGGAGGAGTCGAGGCGGGGCTTCTTGTGCTCCCCTCGAGGCGAGCTGGTCTCGTTGAGAGCACGTTTGGCCTCACCTCTTTCCTTGGTTCCGGCAGTTTTACCTGCCGTGTTTCCCGGTGGTGCTGGGGCTGGATGCCGTCCAGGGTGGCCAGCCCGCCGCTTGGCGGCAGGCGGCTTCCCCGTACTGCCTCCGGCCTTCGTGCACCCCCCACTGCTGAGCGCAGGCTGCACGCTGGTCACATTACTGGGACCTGCGACAGCGGCCTGCTCCGCTGGTTTTATAGAGGCAGCACCGGCGGCGGCAGCGGTTTGTGCAGCCTTACGCCTTATTGCCAGGCGCTGCCTCTTGTTTTTATTCGCCCCCTTTTTCTTCGCAGAGCTGGTAGCAGCTGGGCCACTCGGTTGTGTGGTGGGCGGGTATCGAACAGGACCGGTGGTCTTGCCCTTACCCTTGCCCTTGTGGTGACTCACCACTTGCCAGCCCGCGAAGGAGGAGTCGTCTTCCCGCTTTATCTCAAATGGGCTGACGATTGTTAGGACGGGACCAGTACTAGCGTTAGCCAGCGCTGAAGTCACGTCCTTGGGGGATGGTGTGACACCTGCAGCCGGGGCCACGGCGTCGACCATCTGTATGGTTGTGGTTGTGGCGGCGGGAACAGCTTTCGCCGTCCCCGTCGCGGTTGGGGTAATAAGTGGGATTTCGGTATCCATGCAAGTTTACTAAGACTTCATCCCTCTGGCTTCCTACCCTCCATGGAGCCCGCATTTGGGAACGTCATACCGGACGTTAGGATTACCAGAGGGATATAGGAACGCGGGGCTGGTTTACAGCACGACTTCGGGCGCCCGCTCGGGTTAACGGCCTGAGCCGAGTTACCAACTGTAGCCGTCATCCTTCGCTTGCGCCCTCCGTATAGCCTTCACCTACCACATCAACAGCCGAAATAAATTCGAACTGCCGATGTGGACCCTACGTCCCTAGCCTGTGGCCCTCTGACGGGACACGGTGGCCATTTCCCCCGCTGCGGCTCACAGCGGGGGCTACCGTTTAGCGTGAAATCGGGACCAAAGAGGGCGTGTTGCCTCACGGTCACATTACCGCCAGCGCCGCTCGGCTCAACCCCCCAGGACTCCGTCATCCCCGCGTACGGCGCTCGACTGCGCAGGTCCTAGCGCAGGTGGTCAACTTCTCTTACTCGTGACTTTTTACTACGAGCCCGCGCCCACCCGACCACGCGGGGGCGTGGTGAAAAGATGTGTGCCTGGATGTGGATGTGTGCGCGCATGTGTGTACGTGTGTGTGTGTGCGTGTGTAAAGTGCCTGTTGTTTGTGTTTCGGCTGGAGGTTTTGGTTGCATTCATTTCTGAAGGAACTGGACCAAGAACGGGCGGCAACCTCGGGAAGGATAGTCCACCAGCCTTGCCTAAGGGGATCTTCGCGACCTGCGCTACCCCTGAGGCCATTCGCCACTCCCTGCACCGGACTCAGGTGTAGGGAGTAGAAGTCAGTGCAGTTCAGAGGTGTTAAGTATGAGTTGACCTGCACGGGCTTCCGCCCTAGGCTGTAACAAAAATCAAACTTCTATGTCTACGCAATCAAAAGAAAGAGCAATATAATCATGTTTTCAAACTCGCGACTACTCGCAAGGGAATCAAAACCTACAGGATACTACCCGTGAACTAAAAATCTTGAAATTTGGTACGATGCAACGTCTTATCGCACAGAAAAAAGATGCGGAAGGCTGAGAACCGTGTACTGTGGTGCGTGTTGGGAAAGGCCTATGTCCAGCGGTGGACTGCGATAGGCTGATAGAGATTTCAAATAATTACATAGTCTTCAAACCTTTATGCAAATTATTCTGTTTGACGACCAGCCAACTTGTCATGTAGACGTCACTATGACATACGCGCTCTTTTATAACCGTAGTGTGGACATGGTGTGGACAGTATAACATACTATGTATCACAATATAATTATGGCTATAGTTGCATTAATTGTCAACGAAAATACTATTTAACATAGTATAATACCTATGCCTCCCGATGGCAGTTGTTTATTTCATGCAATAGCGTTCTCTATTTATAATACCACTAATTTTGAACAAACACAAATACTAAGGACCACAATACTTGTCTATATTTATAATAACTGGGACGAGTTTCATTTATATACAAGCGATGCCCGGAGAGATCCTTTCTCTTCACGACATGAGTACAATGCTACGATGCTCCAATCCTCTGGCTATGGCAGTACTGCTGAAGTGGAGGCAGCAGGATGTTTGTATCCAGCGAGGTTCGAAGTGTATGAACGTGATACGGGTATTTTGGGGGGTGTATTTTGGCAGAGAAGGATATGCAATAAAGCGTTTACTTCTTTCAGGCAATTTATCATCAGGTAATTATGATTTTAGTTTGCCAATTGTGTGCGAAGGATTTCTTAATAATACATACAATATATTAAGGTAAGCTTGGTAAATAAACTCTAGATTCAAAGGTTGGCCGTCCTAAACGCAAAAAAGTGGTCGTCCTAAAAAATCTGAAATGCTACTGCTCAGAACAAGAATGGCCAGCTGTAGTGTTGCATAAATACAACAATATACGGCAGTAACCTTTACTAGTCTCTGTCAATAAGTATAATTCATGTTCTCGTCTGATTGTCGTGGGAGACTTCAATATTGATTTTAGAATGAATCCCCAAAATGGAATTTCTACATATTTTTCATCTATAAACAAGTTTCCGTTAATAAACACTAGCACAACACGAAGTAGTACAACTAAATATAACTTTTTTTGAACTTCAATATTCAATGTGGTACTATTCCTACCTTTTTCAGTCAAAATTTACAGTTCTGGTTCAAATTTGATACTTAATTCCATGCTTTAAAATTTTCATTTCCATTTTTATGTTTTTTTTTAATTTACATAACGTATCACATCTTTACATACATCACGCCTGTTTATCCCCGAAGGGGTATGCAGAGGTGTATTACACACCCACACTTTGCCAGTTATGTTTCGGTCCCCATGTAATAGGGGGCGAGCCTATTGCCATATACCGGGCACATTACTTAGCGAGCGATAATTAACGTTTTAAACACCCACATATGTAACTCCGAAAAGTCAGTGATGTGTGCCCGTGGTACCTGGGGATCGAACCCGAGATGATCGTCTCGGCAGTCCGTTACGTACACCACTGGTCTGTCGCCGCTAACTTATTTCGTTATTTTTTTTTAATTAAGAATATTAATTATTGTTTTATTTTATGTGCAAATAGTCACCTAGTAATAGTTTTACTTTCATCGCAAATAAATACTATAATTATTAAAAATACTTTATTAATATTTTTGTTACAGATTTCTAATAGTCATTAAAAACTTTGTAAATCAATAACTTTGATAAAAAATCTCACCATCATTCATCAGCAGACTTTTGCAAGGCTGCTGCAAGGCTAGTATAGGTATTTAAGTTATATTATAAAATAAGCGATATAATATGTTAATATAAAATAAAGGATGACTGATTACAAACGACAAAGAGGCCTTTTTCTTTAATTTATGCTCCTAGAGCTTTCCATACTGTAATGTCATGGTTTTCATTTTGCAATAAATATACCATTACTATGACTGGTGAACTTTTACTTATATACCTACAGGTTTGTACGGAACCCTCGGTGCGCGAGTCCGACTCGCACTTGACCGGGTTTTTTAAATTCAATAGCCTCTCGTATCATCCTTGGAAGAAAACGATGTTCTTTTGCGAGTATCTGTGGTACATCAAATCGCAGGTAGTGGTTGGGTCCTTGTTCCATATGTTCACACACAGCAGACTTTGTTGAGCGTTTATGTTTTATGTTCTTTGAGTCGAATGCCTATGCTTCTCTTGGTTTGTCCAATGTATGAGAGCCCACATTCACAGTCAATTTTGTAGACACCGGCCTCTTGCAAGGGTAACTGACACTTGACAGATGGTAATAATTGACTGATCTTCGTTGGCGGCATGTAGTAAGTTTTGATAGAAGCTCGCTTCAAGTTGTAGCCAATTTTGTCGGTCACGCCCTTGATGTATGGGAGGACAGCAGGTTGTCTTTCTACTGTGGCTGGTTTTTCTTTCTTCTGGGATCTGTGACAATGGCGCGGCGGTCGGAGCTTGTTGTCTTGCAGAACTTGCCTGACATGTTGAAGCTCCGCGTCCAGGTGTTTCTTGTCACAGATCCCACGGGCTCTCTGAAACAGAGACAATTCTACAGTAGCTAACTGTTTAGGATGGTGGTGAGATTCATCGTTTAAGTACCTATTTGTATGGGTCTTTTTCCTATACACAGTATGGCTTAAGGAGTTGTTTTTATTCCTGATGACAAGTACATCTAAGAAAGCTAAAGACTTGTTTACCTCTAATTCCATTGTGAATTGTATTTGGTTATTAATAGAATTAAAATGGTTTAGGAAAGCATTAATACTATCTGTTGGTAAAATTGTGAAAGTGTCATCTACATACCGCTTGTAGAACCTTGGTGTGATGGTGGCAGTCTGCAGGGCTCGCGCCTCGAAGTCCTCCATGAAGATGTCAGCAACAACAGGCGATACTGGGGAGCCCATTGCTACACCGTCTACTTGTATGTAGTATTTCTTGTCCCATAACAGATAGCCCGTTGTCAGGCAGTGTTTGAGTATTTCTGCATATTCCTCAGGCAGGTTGTTTTCTCTCAGCTTCCTTCTAGTAATTTCTACACAGTCTTGTACTGGTATGCATGTGAATAATGACTGTATATCAAAACTAACCATAGTTTCCTTGTCAGAGAGAGTGCGAAATGGTACTAATTTATTTACTCAGTGGTGAAAGCCTGCGTGCAGCTAGAACAATGTACGAACAAGAAAGTGTACCTCGTATGCAAGCTCAAGGAGTTAACAACCCAGTAGTTCCAAGTGAACGGATTATTTTAGCGGCCAACCAAAGGCTTTTGGATCATGGCCAGTTCACAACCCCTAGCCATGCACTAGGGTAGGGCAAACCTCGCCTGGCTACTGACGTCGAAGACTTGCTCTTCGAATTCTTCGAAAGGGATCCACGAGCTAGCACATACGATGCAGCACGTCGCTTCGGTGTGAGCCAGCCCGCAGTGTGGAGACTGCTAAACGCAGCCGGTCTCCATCCGTACGATTACCAGCCGGTACAACATCTTCAGGAAGTAGACCAAGTACCTACCACGACTAGTCTTGTGTGAATGGCTTATTAATCATGCCGAAGCGAACATCCTATGGACTGATGAAGCACGGTAGTTACGTGAAAAACAATAATTTTGAAGCTAGAATACAGTATCAGATCGGTGTAGGTAGCATAGTAGGTAGGTAGCGCGCCCGCGCGCTTTATTGTGTCGCGTGCGTTGACCTCACAGCTGATTTATGCCATCAAGTGACCATGAATATCTGTTTCAAGTAGATATTCTTTAATAAGCGATAACTTTGTTATTTTTTGGTAAAACAAAAAAATAAAAAATACGTGTTTATTATTTTTTGTAAATGTATAACATATTAAAATATCCGAACTACATAAAAAATTAACCTGTATATACACGAGTCAGTTAGTAAATAAGTACATATTGTTAACATATTTAATAACATTACCAATAAGTATGCAATATGTTATAAAAATAAATAAAATGTATAATAATCGTACGTAGTAGGGGCCTATTGCCTATTTCCGGTTATCGGACACAATACCAGACAATACAGTAAATACGTACATAAGATTCTGACATTAAGTAGATTTTACTTAATAAAAACAACATTTATATTAATTTCTAATAATAACCTAAACGTATAAATTAACGAACATTTACATACCTAGTATTTCCTTTCTTACCTTTGCTCTAAATAAAATAAACGGTGTCAATTTGTAGACGACATTTTATATAAGTACCCACTTATATCAAATCTTATATCATAACTTACGACATAAATCAACTTTTTTCCTTCGGCAATGAAAAAACAACAAGTTTTCGTTTGTTTTGTGCGTTTAACACCCATACACTGCACAATAACTTCGTGGTTTCGGTATTTCTGGAAGAAAGCGCGGGAAACGTGCCGTGCGTACACGCTGCCGGACGTGCGGCGGCCCTCTGTCGTTTGTATCCATATTGATACACGAAATGGTAGGTATTTATCGCGCAAATTTGGGCCAGTGACGGAGGCCTGGTTTTGCGCCGGTACTTCGAAAATAAGCGCCCCGGGGTTAGGAATAGAAGCTTCTACCTCGCACTCGGAGACGTGACATTGCTACACCAGTCAGCTTGCGACCACGGGACGTGCAACCGTCTCGAAACGTCAAGCAAAATAAGGTATGTAAATACCTAATGCATGTTCGCGTTAATTCCCGTCTATATATATATATTCTAAACATGCAACGCGAGTGTTTAAAAGTTTCTAAGATTAATTAAGTCATCATCGACAAAAGGCATAAATCAAATCACTGTTGCAACCTTACATTTATTAAGTCATGAACACGATAACTTAATTTATTCCAGAATTCCAAACTAATTGTAACATACCGTAAGTTCTGCTATCTAAACTAAACAAGTTTGATGGTTTTCTTAGCGCGAATGCATTGTAAAGTGATATTTCTGTGTTTTGCTGGGATTGAACCGGTGCACAAATTGTCTAGTAATTAACCCCTCCCGCGCGGGCCGTAAAAAATAAAAAATGGCCGGTAGTGCAGGCTGCTTTACCTCTTGATCGAGCAACAGCTGACCGGCGTCATTATTTTACCTATATCTCAGTTAGTTTTCAACGTATCACAAAAATAATGGCGGTTTTTGCATCCTTGAAATATGCTTAGAAAACTTATTATAGATATATGATGTATACCTTTTCTCTGCAGTTCGTTGAAATAAAACTCGAAAACATGAAAAAATCCTCTTCAATAAAACTTTCAACACACACTATCTCACAAATATTTAGCATTTTAGCAATTATTCACATCACTTTATATACCTTACTTAATGAGTTATTGAATTTAATCAACAGTTAATATCAACTTCACTTAAATTTTTATAAATCAACAAAAGTTTAAACACATCATCGGAATTCAAACGGCCGCCATAATCGCGCGCGAAACTGTGCCGACTTAGATACACTTTCGTAAATATCAAAACCATAAGTTTATTATTTTATTATTATTTACTCATTAGTTTGTGTTAAATAAAAAAGGTTATGAGTAATAGAACCGACTTTTAACTACCTAATCTTACAAAACTGAAATGCGGATGGGTGTATTTACAACTTGCCGCCATTTTTGATAATGATATTTTGAAAATCGTTTTTCGTTATAATTTGTACAATGATCATATCTTAATTATATTTTATAGCAAACAAGATTAGTTTCCGAGTATAACGACATATAATACATATAGTGAAATTACGAGATTGCGACGCTACACGTTTTTCAAAGCAGAGCTGTCGTCAGTCTAACGCGCGCGAAATCGAACTTGTGGCAAACAATTTTCAGTCGTTATTATTGCAAAAAAAGTCTTTAAAAATGACAGCCAATTACAATGCAGAATTAAAAAGAATATTCATACTTTGCAATAGTGGAGCATAATCTTATTGGTGGAACTATTTTAACGTCATTACAAGTAGTGAAACATGGCGCTGTCATTGCGGGACATACGTGTTTCCCGCAAGCGCTGGACGGAACAAATTTTGGTGGGACATACGTGTGTCCCGCCTGCGTTCCAGAGGTTAAAAGAAAAAAATACAGTATAACATTGACGCACTGAATTAAAGGAACAGACTTAGAAACATGTCTGCAGAAAACTTGAAAATATAAATGAACTGTAAAATAAAATCATTTCTAAACAAGCTTTTATTGAAAGGAGGAAAATAAGCTTTTAATTAAATTACACCCATCGCTTCATTACATGCATATTTTTTATAATAGTATTAGAACCATGGATATAGCGTCTTCAAAGTGATCATTTCCGACCTATAAATGTGTAGTGTAGCCATTAGCTATTTTAGAAACTCGAACACATCCTGGCAATCTTGACAAACTGGTTGTTGCTGACAAAGTAGACGGTAGAAGTCCTAGAGGCCTATCACCAAGCTGCAGGACTGCCGGTTACTGAGGCCCTAAGGCACGCGTAACATAAGGTGGCATGACAACAGCTTGTCGCCTTCCCTACCGGGTCTAATCAGTGCATAATATCAGCCATGTAGAACACGGCGAAGAAGATCTCGACCCCAAAGGTGAATAGTAACGCGGTTCAAAGTTGTTATGTAGAATATTTAGGCAGAGAAAATGCTAGTAAAATAATAATAGTTCTAATTTGTTGATGGTACTCACTTTGTACTGATAACCTAGGTAAGAAATTGATAAAATTTATTTTGCTTGGCCATGAATTAAATGAAATTAATATTAAGCCTGTGTTGATCAGAGATAATGTAGCAATAAGTATTGAAAAGGAGCAATTTTTTTAGAATATTTGTTACACACATAGAAAAATAGAATTCTTTCATTTTCATAATATTAGTATATATGAGTTAATACCATCAACACGTTCCTAAATATGACCTAATCTTGTTGTTTCATGGCTTAGTACATAGAGGAAATCTATATTGAAAAAAAAAAGAAATACTCGGACTAAGCCGCTGGGCCCATCTAGTAACATAATATAAGTATAAGATCAATGGTAAAGCCGTGAACATTAATGTTATATTGAACGATACTCCTTAGAGAGTTCTCTCGATCTAATGGTGTCTGATTATTGTTCTTACAATATTCACAGAAAAAGATTAGCGATCCCTCTGAGATAAATAGGCTACAGCGATGAAGGGTATCTTATGGGATTACTGGATGTTAAAGAAAAGCTTTTTGTGACCAGAAAAGAAAACACATAATATCCGTACATATTACATTCGAAAATATTGCAACATTAATGTTAATGGACGCTCATTGCTCCGTTTATTACTATTATGAATGTAGAGGAAGCGCGTGAGGTTTATAAGGATCAACGACAACCCAGTTGATAAGGATAGAAGCATGTGGCGTTCTGTTGTCGGATCCTACCCCGACGGAAAAAGGCTTGAGTATATGTATGTATTAGTATTATTACATAGAACAGGATATATTTTCATATATGTAATATACATGTAAGTAGGTTGTTACACAAATGAAAACATTCTAATACACATTTATCCATTATCATCGGCTCAGCCTAGAAACGTCCACTGCAGGACGTAGGCCAGTCTAAGGTTCTCCATAAAGACTGATCCTGAGCAGGCGGCATACAACCTCTTCCCGCGATCTTAACCAGATCGTTAGTCTGTGGGAGGCCTACCCTGTTCGGTACGTGGCCGCCACTATAGAACGCGTCTGCCCCATAAGTTCTTCAGGCTTTGTGCCATGCCCATACAATACCTTGTTCCATACAATTAAACATTCATTTCAAAAAGATATGCCATTGCCTGCCCTGCCCGTTGCTATTTCAGCGTGGCTATTCGGAAAACTATGTCGATGACTTTGGTTCGCTTGCGGATCTCCTAATTTTTTAGTTTGCCCATGCATAAAGTTTATGCTAATGCATATTATAATATCTATCATACAAGACCTACATGCATTTCACTAGATTAATTGAATATTTAATGTCACTAGAGTTGAAGGTAAATATGTGCTCATACAACGATATATCGGAATCGATATATCCATACGACACAGCAACGAATGTAGCAACAAAATACGAATTGGAAGCGTAGTGACGACCATTGCCTCGCTTCGTCAACACTATCGGTAATAATGCCAATATTTGAGCACATCGAAAGTATACAAAATATTCTGCAATTGTTTGAACTTATGCTAGACCGATTTTCTCTCTGAATGAAGTGTAGGTATGGTTTTATATAATAATGTTGAAAGGTCATGGGTGGCACTGATATAAATATCTGGGTCTTCCGTTCTTTACGATCATTTTAATAATATGTGGTAGCGCTCATAGTACGCATTGACTTGCTGTTTGTGACAGATTGGCAAAGTAAAGCGACGGTGGCAAGGGTCACAAATTAGCAATAATAAACTTCGAAAGTCCTCAGGAACCGTGGCTCAGGATCGGTCCTTGTTAGGAGCCCTAAGGGAGGCCTATGTCCAGCAGTGGACGTCTTTCGGCTGATATGATGATGATAAAACTTCAAAACTTCTATTGTATAGTTTAAGAATGTTTATATTTGTTAATGCAGCTATTGAGCAATATGAGTAGCAGTATAGTTTGTAAATGTATTTTGATATTGTTATTTATAAGGGCACTGATTTTTGTTATCTATTGTTGTGCCAAATAATAAATCCGGCATATAAACAATATCAAGTATCATTGTACAACTTTCAAAACATACTATACAAACAATGTTAAACTAGCCGTCTGTAATTACTGATAATTACTTGATAAAATGTAACGAGTCAAATTTTTACATTACTCCGAAAATGATTAAATTAATGGCGATTTATTTAATAGGAAGTATAAAAGGAAATACTTGCAGCAGCTGTAGTGAACGAAGCATTCACTCGATTTCGAGAAATACTTAGTACATACATACATAGTAGTCTCACGCCTATATCCACGAATAGGTAGGCAGAGGTATACCTCTGCCTACCTATTCGTGGATATAAAATAAATCTGGCAAAAAGTGGGTGTAGCAATATATTGCTACACCCACTTTTTGCCAGATTTATTTTAGTCCCACGTAATAGGGGGCGAGCCTATTGCCGTACCGGGCACATTACCAGACTCCGTGCTGCTACTGAGAATTACCTAACGGAAAAAACCAATAACACTTTGCCCGACCCGGGGATCGAACCCAAAACCTCGCAATCCCACGCGTACATTTATGCCGCGAGACCAACGAGGCAGACAAATATAAGCAGTGAAATATAATAATAAGTATTATTATATTTGACTGCTTGTTGAATATCTATACGAATATTCCTTAAACAAGCATCAGTGATTTAATAGCTTTTTAAATAAACGAAGTATCGATAAATTATATTTAATTTACATACATACATACATAGACTCACGCCTGTTTCCCAGAGGGGTAGGCAGAGACTACGGAACGCCATTTGCAACGATCTTGACATATCTCTCTTGCTTCAGTCACTGCCATCAAATTCCTCATGCATGCTCTTTTGTTCAGGGTACTTCTTACCACCACGCCATGCGTGCAGTTATGCTTATCGGACGGGCGGCGTAACCATATTTTACACCCATATTCGGTAAGCCGTAAAAAAATCAGCTGCTCACTAATTAATGTGTGCTCGTTTGTTGTATTTTTTAAAATATATTTGTTTTAGTTTTATATTAAATCGTCAATCGAATTTCTTAGCAAATATTGATGAGAGATTTTTTGTATCTGTGTCATCAAAGATTTTAATACTGTAAATTAGCTGTAAGGATTTTCTTGAAACTAAATAACTTAGCTTCAAAAGGTTTCTTATTTATATATATTAATCAATTGTCTGACTACCATGCCACTAGGTTGTGCCTAGTTTGGCATCACACCGCCAGGTGTGGGTTGTCACAGAGAATTAATTTATTCTTATGCTTCTCTTCTTCACGGATATTTTCTTAAATTCACTTAGAAATTCACCCGGTCTAAACGGTCACTTAGGACGAAAGGCGGCAGCTACCCTAACCACTCTCATACTAGTATGGGCAGGTGGTAGTTGATGGGCGAACTTATTAGATAGACATTCTCTTAACAGACTTGGAGTCTGTTAAGAGAATAGACTTATTACTTTTACTATATATGCAAAGTGGGCAACACTGATGTTTTGCCATGGCGGATCTCGTGGAAACAAAGATTGGGGCAGGTTTCCCCGTGATTATGCCTTTAAAAATTACACCAAGCAAATAGTTCCTGTGGCTTTCCCTTCGCTGATCGGCCAAAGCAAGCCAAATTTAAGAGCCCTGAACAAACTTGCCGAAATAGGCTGGCCAGAGACTAGGCTCTGACCGACTCATTGAACTTTTCGGCACCACAACATTTAACTTGCTGCCACCCAGCCATAATCTAAGACTTAGGTCTGTTACCCGAGGTAGTGGGTTGGATTCCCAAACACGACAAATCTTTGTATGATGAGCACTACGCTTTTATCTGTGTCTTGGTTAAATTGAATAATTACAAAACCTATCTAGTTACTTAGGGAAAAAATATAGATGAACGTTTATCAGTAGTCTACTTGCTGTATACAGGCGCCTGAGAGCGCAGTGACCGAGTAATCAGTCTTTTGGCTTAAACCACCCAAAAAACCTATAAATGTGACAGTATTATGTGTGTGGTATACGTATCATCATTTCAGCCTAGAGACGTCCACTGCTGGACATAGGCCTCCCCCAAGGTTCTCCACACACCGATTTTGATCGTCGGTCCACCTTGCCGGAGGCCTACCCCTGCATGGTATACGTATATCCCCATAATATTGTTTCAGCCTTTCAAAAGCGAATGGCTAGGAAGGTATCGCGTTCAGATGTAGCCTTTTCGATGAGATGCCTTCCGAGACATTGTTATAAATACAGGGCCAAGCAAGCTTGGCGCCAATCTTGACCTTCAAGATGTAGCCTTTTCGATGAGATGCCTTCCTAGACATTGTTATAAATATAGGGCCAAGCAAGCTTGGCGCCAATCTTGCAATAATGAATTCTACCGCAACAATAAACTATACCAAAGAGATATCTATAAAATCACCCTATATGAAAGAATGTTGTTCACTCATTTAAGTTACAATCAAACATATTATAAGCATATGCCACTAAAATGATAAATAATACAAAATTATCTTTATAATTTTCTGAAATTTAAAATATTATATAATTGTAAAGTTCGTCGATAGGAACTTTTGGTTTGAGAACGTATGAGACGTCCGCGAACGTAACGGTTTTGGTTTAAAACGTTATCAAATAATAGCGCGATACCATGCAACAACGAGAGTTCGCTCGCACGCTTTCACCGATCTGTCACTGAACGTATCTGCCCTAAAAAAACCAAATATTTTACGTTCAAATAATTAGCACGATACGAAATGTGCATAACGTAACGTTTTCGGTTGAAGTTTGGTTTTGGTAAATACGTTGACGTTTAGCACGATTGCCCCCCAGGGCCTACCAGAGCAGGCTGGACCTTCAGTAATGACAACCACGACAAAGAAGATGAAATACACTCATACATTTAACAAAACGCTTTACTGAAGTCTGATAAGCTGCGGTGTTTGTATGATCATCTTCGTTTTGCCTGAAGTTAAGGTGCTTGATATTAATGATAAGCTTATTTATTACAAAACTGGAAACCAAAGAATATTTTCGTTATATTATACCAAAGAGGTGCAAAAAGTATTGAAAGTTTTAAGACAACACTATATACTAATACTAGCTTCAAAGCTCATATATTTAGGTATACTCGTTATATGCTTAAATTATAATGATTGTAGCTTACACTTTGGAAGCTAGAAACATAAAATTGTGTAATTATGCATAAAAGGAACCCACTGACTAGTGGGTTCCTCTTATGTTCAGATGCTTCCACCAAGGCAAAATATCGTTTTACTATACCTCTAAGGGGGTACAACATATGCTGAAAGTTTTAAATACAGTTCTATACACAGAGCAACGGTAAAAATTACGAACTTAAATATTATTCTAAATTAAGTGTAATCGAGATTTTGCCGTCGGCAACTCATTTTGCCCATTAGAAGGGTGAATGAAAAATTGGTTCTCCCTTTGGGTTTAAGCGAACCCCGTTGTGGCAGTTTTGGTTCAGTGGGTTAGCCGTTAAAGCGTAAGGACAGACAGATCAATCGCATTTATTGTTATTAAAAATATGGAACTTCTTTAAGAAGTATACGGGGTACATTTATAAAAATACTAGAGAATGCTCGCAGCTACAACTGCACTTTTTTTTACACACCTACCCTTCAGGGATACAGGAGTGAGTGTGAATTCAGATGGCTTTTCACACAATGTTCATGTAGAGTAAGCGCATTGAAGCCTATCTCTCTCCCACAATATCTGAATATATTTTGCTCTATATATTTTGTTTTACCTCAAACAGGTCAAAGACTGCAAAATAATACCAGGAGAAAGTGAAGTATCGCAGCACAGGCTCCTAATTATGGAAGTTGCTTAAGCAGTTCTTTGCAACAGAAACAAAGAGCAACCACCCCCTAAAATTAAATGGCACCTTTTGGAAATGCCAGAATATGAAAAGGAATTTAGAAAGCGATTGGTGGATTAAATGATAGCGATGGATGACATGGCATATAGAAGTGTGAATTAATGTTGGAGTGAAATGGCAGTATGTATCAGGAGTGCAGTGAAATATATTTTGGGAGAATCAAAAGGAAAAGGTACGATAGATAGAGATACATGATGGAAGTCAACAGAAGTACAAAAGGTTTTGAAGGAAAAGAAGAGGAAATTTAAAGAATGGCAGGGTGTGGAAGATATTAATTTGAAACAAGAAAAGAAGGTAGAGTATGATGAGCTAAGGAAGAAAGCTAAGAAAGTCGTTGCTCTGGCAAAAGCGGCAGCTCACGAGGGCATATACAATAACCTAGAGAGCCCGGCGGGTCAAAAACAACTATACTGCCTCGCTAAAGCTGAAGCGAAGAAAGCAAATGTATGTCAGATAAAATGTATAAAAGATGAGACTGGAGCGGTACTTTCCTCGGATGACAAAATTAAGGATAGATGGAGAAATTACTTTGCGAGACTGATGAATGAAGATAATGATTGGAGTGGTTTGCTTGAGAGTATACCTGTGAATGAGGGGCTGATAAAAAAGGTAAGTGAGGAGGAAGTGAAAGTAGCAGTAAATGGAATGAAGAATGGAAAAGCTGCAGGGCCGGATGGAATACCAGTTGAAGTATGGAAGACACTCCAGGTAGATGGATGGAAGTGGTTAGCTTTATTCTTCAATAGGTTGTTGGTGGAAGAGGCCATACCTGATGAATAGTGTAACAGCTCGCTGGTTCCCATCTATAAAAACAAAAGTGATGTGCTGGAGTGTAACAACTATAGAGTAATAAAGCTAATTTCACATAGTATGAAAGTTTGGGAGAAAGTGATTGAACGAAGATTGAGAGAAGAGAGTGTCATTTCACAAAACCAATTCGGTTTTATGCCTGGTTGAGAAACAACAGCTGCCATTTTTGCGATCCGCCAGCTCTGTGAAAAATACCGAAGTGCACACAAAAACTTGCACATGGTTTTTGTGGATCTCGGTTGCATGTAGCAGAGATGAGGATGTTGAGATGGATGTGTGGGGTGACAAGGCTGGATAAAATTAGAAATGAGTTTATTAGGGGAAGTCCGAAAGTTTCACCGGTGCAAGAAAAGCTGAAAGGAAATCGTCTATCGTGGTATGGGCATGTGATGAGGAGGGATGAAAATCATGTGACTAGAAAGGTGATGAAGATGAGAGTTGAGGGATATAAGGCAAGAGGAAGACCAAAGAAAAGATGGATGGATTGTGTGGAGGGTGACATGAATGAAAAGGGAGTGAATGATGAGATGACGTCTGATAGGAGAGAATGGAAGAGGAAGACATTCTGCGCTGACCCCAAATAATATGGGAACAGGGCAGGCAGAAAAAGAAGATATTTTGTTTTATTATTTTGTGACAAGGTAGTAAAACTTAAAACTTCCAAGTGAAGAAGCCATTTAAAGCTAAGTTATTTAGTTTCAAGATAAAAATTTACAGCTAATTTACAGTATTAAATCCTTTGATGACACAGATACAAAAAATCTCTTATAAATATTTGCTAAGAAATTCGATTGACGATTGATTATAAAACTAAAACAAAATATTTAAAGAAATACAACAAACGCGCACACATTAATTAGTGAGCAGCTGATTTTTTAGGGCTTACCGAATATGGGTGTAAAATTTGTTTGGTTGTAAGTGTGTCTTTATGGCCAATATAAAATTAACTTAATTCACTTTCAAATTAAAATATATTAAACTTTGAACTGTTGTTAGGCACCCTAAATCCCGGGAAGTCTGTATATTAATTTCAGTGAGTAAACAGTCACCCAAAATTAAAATACTTTAAACAATTTCGTGTCTACAGTAAATCATGCTTTTCGAATTACATCTAATTTAAAGTTTCCTAATTTTGTTATAATATTAAATCGCTGTAAAACAATTAGTTACTTACTTTGAAAAGTCGCAGATACGTAAACATCAGACATCTGTTATATAAAATTGTTGCGTTGCTGACTGACTGCGTACATACTACAGTCAAAACCATTAGGCGCAAGAAGCTGAACCACAGGGGTGCATTAACAAGAGATTGCCCAAAATTCATACGGAATCGGGCAGAAAATGATAGATAAAAGATCTGCCTCGTTGGTCTCGCCGCGAGACCAACGAAGGATTGGGAGGTCTCGGGTTCGATTCCCGGGTCGGGCAAAGTGTTATTGGGTTTTTCCGTTAGGAAATTCTCAGTAACAGTACGGAGTCTGGTAATGTGCCCGGTACGGCAATTGGCAATAGGCTATTACGTGGGACCTAAAAATTCATGGCGAAATGAGGGTGTAATATTACACCTCTGCCTACGCCTTCGGGGATACAGGCGTGAGTGTATAAAAAAATAAAATAATATTCAGTGGAACATTTAATAATCTATGTATCATACTGTGGAATGCTGCCATTTTGTGTTGTGATGGATGACAGGACGATGCTGGAATTGTAGTATCTGTATATGTCGGTTTACGATAAATTTCAAATGAGTGTGAGGTACCCTCCTGTAGTGTTTGTACCTATGCAATAGATACAATACATTGTCTCATGTACACCAGTAGAGCAGAGGAAGTAGCGTCACTTGGCACCTGTCGCTACTAGTATATCTGTATAGTCTGTGGCTGTCACTGTCACTACAGACAGTCAGTCACTAGATTCACGTGGTGCGCGCTGGACGTGCTTTCCTCGGATCTGTGTGTAGTGGTGAGCCAGTGTTACATCGATTCGTGTAGTGGTTATATTTGCTGTGATAGCAAATACTACAAATGGCGACGAGGATAAATACAGGTCAGTGAAACAAATATAATATTTAAAAAAGGATGGAAAGTGCGACTGTTTTTGAGTTGTATGCGTAAGGTATACGCTGCTTAGATGTCGTTGTAACATATTACGTTATGTTTAATTTAAATTTATGATAGCTTTATAGTGAAATTGACCTGTGTTACGATAAAGGGCGTTGTTAACACTAAACAATTCCTATGAGTAATTCAATTCAGTATAGCCAAATCGTCAAGTGTAGTATAAATTGACAAAGAACTATATAAACAAAGCCATTGCATATTCAAATACCTTACTTGACTTTTACAAAATTAATATAGTGAAATAATGCATGTAATTTTTGACGTGACAACGTCTTATAAATTGGTTTGCCGGGTGACACTTCAAGAAACTGCGTTACGCTCCGCTCACGTTATGCGCTCACAATGAGAGCGAATGAGAGGCACGCGTCCCGCCTAAGAGCGAGAGAGACAGACATAAAAAGTGAAAGGCACGCGTCTTTCATCCTTCTTCCTACTATACGAATGAATATTCACATTAAAATTATTTTACCACTCAAAGTCGTTGTCACGTAAAACATTCGCCCGTATACCGACTTTACAGGCAACCAATTTTTTTGTGTAGGTACTTGTTGGGCCTACTTGTTTACTGTTGTGATTGGAACAGGCGTTTACTGTGAACCGTTTGACGTCTACGGTGCCGGTGTTGCATTTCCCATGACAAGATATCGTGAATAAGCTTCTTTTCAATAGCTTTAAGTTAATCATGTGAGGGTGACTTTCGATCACAACCCTTGTGAACATATTATGCTTGGCTACCTAGAGGGACAAAAATATCCTCTGGTCTCGCGTACAGCCGTTTATGGACATAGTATGTGAAATAAACAAAACTGAGCGTACAGTCTGACTTGCATTATTCCAATAAAAGCAAGTGCGTTTGAGTGAAACGTACTAGTCATTCTTCTAGTATAGTTGTAATATTGGTTTTAGAACCAACATCTACTCGTAGCTTTGGTTGGTTTTCTGCTAAACATAGAACAATAAACCCGGTCTAGACTGTCCTTCGCAGGGTAGCGGCGCTAAAGTTATTTGACTAATCGAATCGTACGTACTATGTTCATAGAGTGTAAGCTTGTACTAAATAGCTACGACTGACCTTTTATTTCTTAAATAGGCGTGTATGACTTTGCCTTTTAGACATGTAACCGGAGGGACAATTCTCGTATTATTATTAGTAATTAGGCAAAAGGTCGTCATCGCAAGCAGACACGTTGCTCGTTTCTCCGTAGTTTTTATTCATAAAAAGTAGTTTAAACCATATTCCGGAAGATAAAATTATCTCAAGTGCGTGCATAAACTAATAACAAACGTAACAGTGTATACATAGTGACTGTGCATGAAGAAATAACCCAGTTATTAACAAAAAACTATTTTAAAAAGTTCGTTAAAAGTGCGACCGCGCGAGTGTAATTGACTTTCAAAAACAATAGACTAGAAGGCCAATTCTCGTATTTAACAGACACTGACACTGAATTTTGACTGAAATGCGATTTAATTTTGAATTGAATCACAATTGGTATTCTGCTCCACTTAATCTCCTTACAGTATAATTTCGATATAATCAATTTATAATCTCTTGTTAATCTCAGAGGTAATGTCAAAAACTCAAAAACAAAAACATGAATTTTGCCATTGTATGGGAAAATACATTAATAGGAATGGTTATTGGATGCCAATACGTTTACATGCCAAATTAAAATTAATATACAACTAAGTAATAAAATTTCGGTAAGTAAATATATTGGTTCCTTGGATCGTGTGAATTATTTTCAATAGGTATTCAATAATAAAAAAAATTAATATTCAATAATAGAAATAATTCAGACATTATAAAGATTTTAACGATGGTAACGTACAATTGGGTTTTTTAATTAGTTTTTTCCTCCTGATAATTTTATCTCATTTGTTGAATTTCTCGAGCAAAAGTTTCGCGAATATTTCGATCTTGAAATAAATATTGTCAATGCTGGCAACGAAATACTTAACATGTTTGCATGTTGTCCACCAGGATCTCCTAGCCAGATCCCCCAGAGGATCCTTTTGAACTCATTAGTTGTGGAATTGTATAAAAGCAATTAACGTTTACAAAACCAGTGACTATCAGAAAGTTATCAGCCATCGATAGGGATTACAAAAATCAGGTGCATGCGATTTTCGACCTTATTGACGTAACTCAGAATTTATAATTTTACTAACGTATGAATGTCAGAAAGCAAGAAAATACCAAAAAGAAGTTTGTCATGAATTGTCAATAAGGTCGAAAATCGCATGCACCTGTTTTTTGTAAGCCCTATTGATGGTTGATCATTTTATAGTCATTTGTTTTGTAGACATGAATTTGTCTTACACAATTTCTTTTTAAACTTATTTTAGATACCTATCCCCGTGGTAAAACTAGTGGCACATAATAGCTAAAGGAGATTCCTATGTTTATTAGCAAAATAGATCATAAATATTACCAGAAAAATATTCAACACTATTAGTGCTATCGTTGGGAATGTCAAATAAAGCACGTCATCACGTCGTGTCCTTGGTAACAAATGTATATTTTTATTCCGTGCTTTTAAAAGTTTCAGGTGCATGCTTTTTTGATTCCACTCGCTATTTTATTTACAACTGTACTTCTGCCGTATAGCGAATCGGTCGAGTCCAAGAATCTGTCCAATTCACGAATCTGTCGAGTTGGGAATCTGCCGAATCACGAATCTGTCCATTCCAGAATCTGTCGTATACCGAACAAGCGATTTGTCTTAACCTATTGTGACAACCCTACCAAAATAGGTAACAAATTTACAAGGTCTTAAGAAGCTGTTTCTCTGTTCGGTTTATTTACTCATGTAGTTATATTATGTACGATGGTATCACTGTGAAAAAACTAGAAATACCTTACCTGCTCTACTAATAATTATCAGAATACCGTTCACACTAGTTCACACTTGGTTCAACTTTCGATGTAGTCCCGATCTCATTCAAGTGTCAGTTAAGTTATGAGAATACCATTTATGACGCCGAGACTAGATCGATATTGGAATTTGAACAAATAAAATTACCAGAATTGGCCTTAAGGCGAGGTTGCAGTACAGTGCGTAGCTCGACCTCACCCCCCGCAAAAACAAAAACACGGCGGTGGCGTTAGGAAGTGAGCGGGGGGAGGGGAGGGGGGTTTCGTATGTGCGTGTGCCACAGCGCAGCGTTAAAAAAACCGTAGATGAGTTATGCGAACTTCAAAAGTGGCACATTAAAAACAGGCTAAATGTCTCATTTGGCTTTAGTCGCGTACGCGCTGCGGTCGGAAGCGCTCGCTCTTTTACTCGCGTGTGTGTACGTTACACTTGAAAATGCCGTCGTGTGTAATGAGATTTTGCACAAACTATAGTAGGAAAATGACTAAAAGTTATGGAATCACTTCTCATTCATGAGTATTACAATATTACAACGTTTTATTTACAATTTATAATAAATTCAGTATCACAAATAATAGAGTGAATAAAAAATTGGCATTTAGCGAGTGTAAAAGAGAAGCAGTATTGTGCGTGTTCAAAGACTAAAAAACAAAGTATCCAGATGGGACATTCGTAATAATAAAATACTGATGAGTTTTTGTCAAGTAATAAAAGTGATTTGAGGCTGAATCAACACAATATATTATTATTATAGAAATACAAAATCATACGTAAGTAACAAACATTGACGGATGATCAAAGTCCATTCACTTGTTCTTGTTTTTCTCCTTTTAGTATTAAACAACTAAGTAGATTGTACTGCACAGTTTTCGCTGCCGACCCACCGTACACCTGGCAGTACCCCTGGGGTATGGTGGGTCTTTCAAAGCTTAACCGTACTCCCAGATAATATTGTTGTGTAATTAGTTTATTAATTTCAGTTCGTTAATTTCAAGTTCTACTATTTTGTGGGATCATTCACAGTATAGTAGTAGTATTGAACAATTCTATGATAGAACTATCCTAATTCTATTAGCACAACTTGATGAGGAGAACAGAACTAATGGGATAAGTAATAGGAAATGTCCCAGTCTAGTTAGTTCTATGTATGTTTTTACAAGGGCACGGTAATAATATCTAACAGTAT
This sequence comes from Euclidia mi, assembly GCA_944739405.2. Lineage (NCBI taxonomy): Eukaryota > Metazoa > Arthropoda > Insecta > Lepidoptera > Erebidae > Euclidia > Euclidia mi. The sequence continues at coordinate 30,708,748 of OX123185.2, forward strand.
TGTAACTCCATACAAACGCACGAAACTCGAGTTATACCTACGCGCCTCGAGCAAAGTACCCATTAGACTGTGCGGACTGTGCCTAAAGTACCCGCAGCCGCGATCGTGCCGCAGCTCGCATGCGGCACGTCTGGTAGGTATATAACTCACGAAGACGGCCGAGTTACAATACTGTTAGATTATATTACCGTGACAAGGGTATTCAATAGAACTACTGGGAGTGATCCGTAGTGTCACGACATCGCGCTCATATATCCGAATGAATATGTTTTGTAGACGGAAGTTTTAATTGCTTGCCGATGGTACTGAGCACGTTAATGTTTGTTATGTAAGCCTTTGCCAGAAGCTTCTACTTGTACTTGGTAAAAAGTTAGATATGCACTTTTGTAGTTACTGCAAGTTGGTTTTGTTGATCTGGTTCTGGTAATTATATTTGCTCTTTTTATAGTTGTGGACATCTGGATATGTTACAACTTACTGCTATTTAAATAAACCGGACAGGAGTGCGTCTGAATCGTGTGTAACATTTTGTATACATAAAGTATCTTAAATCGTAACCTGTCCTATTCCTTGCCAAAATTACTAATCGTGGTATTTGAGAGTCAACTATTCAAAATACACGTATCATAAAGTTTTAACATAAATGAAAATCAATATATTAAATCATTATGAATACCTAAGACTTTCATTTTTATTTAACATACTTTGCTTCACTTCTATGCAAATATCTTCGAAGGAAATTATTTTAATAGATAATCTTTACGGCACATAACATGCGTTTTAACAGTCTATGAAAAAGTAATAATCTTGAGTTTTGTAGCTTTACTCATCTCATGACTCTTTCGTTCTTGTAGAAATAGCTGAGTGAAGGAATGAGTTTCCTCTAACTAGAAAAAAATGCTCCGACCAGTCGGTGCTGGTAAAAAATACTTTTATTTTAACTCTATTATTTTGTGGTCACAAGGTTTAAACATTTTTAACCAAAATATTTTGTTAAATAATTTGGTTAACCAAACCATAACAACGAATCGCAGTGTTTATTTCAGTGAAATAATTAAAACACTTTTAACTGATATTGTTTCAAATGAAACACTTATAAAATTAAATACGCACATTTAAACTGTCGTTAATTTTTAATTGATGCTTTATCGGGATAACTTGTTGTGGTTTGGTTGCATTTAGAACAACTATCAAAATACAGTGCAAGAGTTTAATTTGTCAGCTAAATCGTATATATTTTGAAACTCGACACCCTTATAGAATCACTTTGTTGTCCGTCCGTCTGTCAAGACCCCATTTTCTCAGAAACGCGTGAAGGTATCAAACAGAAATTTATATCAAATAGTCAAGTCTACTGTCCCATGAAGCTGTAAAAAATCAAACTTCTATGTTAACGCAATCAACAGAAACAGCAATTTATGCATATTATCAAACTCGCAAGGAAATCAAAACCTACAGGGTACTTCCCTTAAACTCAAAATCTTGAAATTTGGCACGAAGCAACGTCTTATAGCACAGATAAAGGAAAAATTGCAATAGGCCGTAAATTTTTAGTTACATCATATAATTAAAATATTTTTAATAATTTTAAAGGTAAATACCCCATTCGTAGTGAACCCGTAGAGATGTAATTGATATAAAATTTAAATTCATATCAAATGTCCTAGTCGATCTAGAATCTTGAAATTTGGCATAAAGCAACGTTGTATAGCACATAGACTTTTTTTAGGCACTTTAGAGGGAAACAATTCTGTCGTACATGATTTTCATCGTACGTTAACTTTAACTGTTTACGCAGCGCACGCAGCGGAAGCTCTCAAAAGGAAAAAGAAAACCCGATTTTTAAACATTCTTTATTACTGCTACTTTCCTTTTTGTCTTAGCGAGATCATATATAGCTTATAGCCTTTCGCGCTAAGTAGCCTATCTAACACTGTAATAATTTTTCAAATCGGACCAGTTGTTCCTGAGATTACCACGTACAACAACAAACAAACTCTTCAGCTTTATAGTATACGTATAGATAGTGCATAATCGTGCAGTGTCCCAGTCTTTAGAATATAACGACGAAAATATAAATACTCATAGTCAACAAATACCTCAAAATGTGAATGACTAAATAATGTTTAGGTAGGTACATAAAACTAAAACGTAAAAAATAAATGACGACAAAGCGTTTTGGCACTTTCGCTTTTGTACAAACCTTAAAATATACTGCAACAAGCGTATATATTTCTAAGTTTCATTAAAAAAATTTTTTCTGTCACATACGCAACCCCTTGCTTTTTATCCGTACCTACTTACTTTGAATTATCAAAAAAAACTACCTTAATGCTCGATAAATGGCGTTGTGCCAGCCGGCTGAATCGCGCTATGGTTTCGTTACCGCGACAAGTATAATGTATAATGTCCGTGGATACCCGTTCTAAGTTGAGAAGTACGGGTTGGTGGTCCGAAAGTAGGTGGTCGTCCAGGACGTCGATTGATGCTGCGGTCGGCAGGCCGCGGATGACCGTCACGTCGATGACGTCTGGTGTGAGGGCTGCCTGGTACGGATAGTGCGTCGGGACTTCTGGCCCCAGCACGTCGTAGCCGTTGCGGTCTGCATCATCCAGTAGACGGCGGCCGTTAGGGCAGGTGGTGGTGGAGTTCCAAGCCGTGTGTTTGGCGTTGAGGTCGGAAGCGACTATGGTCGCGTTCGGCGAGTCCAGCAGGGCGTGAACATCAGCCGTCGCTAGTCTGTTGTTGGGCGGCTTGTAGAAAGCCAAACACACGGATGGGGCTGCTATCTATGCAGACTTCTACGACGACTGCAGCGTTGGTACAGGCAGCGGTTGGTGAACGATCCTTCTCTTCACTAGGACTGCTAATATATATATATACGCAGTCCCAGCTGGTGAGATGTGATCCTCTCGGTACACGTGGTACCCTGGCATCTTGAGGGGGGAGCTGGCCTTAAGGTGCGTCTCGTTGATGAGAGCAATGTCAACCTGCCGCTGGGAGAGCAGCAACCTTAAGAGCCTGGTCTTCTCGGGGGACACTCCGTCGGCTTTCCAGTATACAATGCGTAGGTTACTAGCGGCCATAAGCGCATAGTTCGCCTACGCATTTGAGGATGAGCGGGACCAGATCCCGCCCGTCCTGCAAGGCCTGTAGCACGGCGTTGAGCGCGCCGATGGCCATGGTGATCACCAGGTCTACTCGAGCCGGCGCCGGCGTGGTGGGCACCGGCGCTGGCGCTGCAGCCAGTTTCGCCTTCGTCCCCCTTGAGGGCGCAACGACCACAGGTGCAGTAGACTGCTCCTTCTTCTTGGTCTGTTACGTGGTTGTCGCAGCAGACTTGCTCCGGGTTCTCCTTCGCCTCCTCCTCTTCCTACCAGCTGCCGCCTGGTCAGGGTTGGCAGCGGCCATGAGAGAGTCGGGGGCGTTTTCGTCGGCAGCTACAGTGGGTGTTTGTGGTTTCGTGGCTGCGGCGGTACGAGCCAAAGCGCCGGCTCGTTTGTTCCGCGCCTCCTTGCGGAACACCGGGCAGGCAATGTTGTTCGCCGTGTGTGCTCCTCCGCAGTTCGCGCAGGTGGTTGGCGACTTGAGTGGGCGTGGGCAGTCCTTCGCGGCGTGCTCTTCTCCGCAGCGCACACAAGCTGGGGGCCTGTGGCAATTGTGCGAAGAGTGCCGGAACAGTTGGCATCTATGGCACTGAGCAGGGCCTTTCTTGCCGCGCCATGCCTCGATTTTAACGCCGGGCATACAGAGTAACTCTGTGTCGTCATATATGCCCGGCGTGATGTCTGGGGTCTACTGCAGCTGCGCGTGGAACAGGCAGCCGGAACGACCGGTGCGCGCCAGTATGGCGCGGACGTACTCCGGGATGTATCCGAGCTCCCGGCGTTCCCTCTCGATGTCCCCGGGGTTGGTGTTTGATGGCAGGCCTCTTATTGCTACCTTCACACTCTGCTCGGCTGGGAGGGAATAACAGTACCAGGATATCCTGGTATCCTTCTCCAGCTGTGTGAGGTAGCGCTAGGTGGTCCGGTATTCGGCCTCCGACTTCAGCATGAAGCGGATGCCTTTCCCGTATGCGCGGCTGTTCGGCGCGTACTCAAGCCGCTTTATAAGCTCCTTGAGGTGCGTCGGCCAGTCCGGTAATACCTCTACCACGAGTAGCGGGTACCTGGTCTTCGCAGGAGCGGGGGTGGTGGAGGTCGTCGCAGTGGCGGTGGTGGTGGCCACTGGGGTGGGCAGTAGTGCTGCGGCAGCGGTGGCGGCAGTAGGTGCGGCAGAGGTAGACGCATCCGCTGCGGTCACGGTGGCATCGGTGGCGTAGGACGGCCCGGTCTCCATGGGGGAGACTGAGGTCGTGCTGTGAAGGCTAAAGGGCGGCGTCGTGAAGATCACCTGCCTCTTCTCGGACATCTGGGGGGGTGAGGGGAACCTCTCCGGAGAGATGGTCACCGGAGGCGCCGTGTATCGCGGCGCGCAGGGTGGCTGATCCAGCCTATGCGGTGGTGGTGGTACACTGCGTGCACTCTGTGTCAGCGACCCCTTCTCTCGCCGCTGCTGAGGCGCCATCTGCAGGAGGGCAGCTGACATCGCCAGAGGGACGAGGTGTGGGGGCAAGGCCGCGATGCGATGTTCGGGCGAGATGCACGATGTGGCAGCGTTGATAGCGGCAGTGAGTGCCGGAGCGGCGCCAGATGAAGGCACGGCGCCGGACGGTTGCTAGGCACCGGTCGGTGGCGCGGCGCTGGTGCTCGCCTGTGGCCACACAAACGGGTGCGCGGCGCGGTTGGGCTGCGCGGGTCGCGGGGGGTCGGCGGCTGGGGTGACGCCTATCGGTGGCATCGATGGCGCCGACAGCCTGGGTGGTACCGGTGACGACCTTGGGGACGTCCTCGGCGTCGGCGTCGTTGTCGGCGTTCCGGGCAGTGGACTGCCGGCAAAGTACTCCTCACCCCCAAGACCGGGAGTTATGTTGAGGGGAGGTGGGGTGGTGCGGGGCGCCCGGCTGACCTGCTGGTCACTGATTTGGCGCTCAACGCCCGCCTGGATGGTGGCGAGCGGAGCGATACGCGAACGTCATATGCTCCATCTCGGCGGAGGCGGGCGGGTTGTCTTTCTTGCAGGCGGGTATTGCTGCTGTGGTGGCAGCATGCTTCAACGCCGCATCCTTACCGCGGCGAAAAGTAAACACCGCGGTCGAGACGCGGTGGTTGAAACGCGGCGGTTGGAACGCCGGTCTGCGTTAACGGCACGACGCGGTTGCAGCGCAGTGCGGTGATACCGCGGCGCGTTAGCACGTGACGCGGAGGCGACACGCGGACGGTACGCGACAGTCGAACGCGACGCGGATGGCAGACCGAGGACTGAAATCAGTAGTGCGCCGTGTGATGATTCTCGAAAGTCGGTAGATGCACAATAATAATAATGGCGTCCCCGCGTGAGCGTGTTGTGATGCACACGGAATTTAAACTACGCGAGACCCGAGCGCTGCGAGAAGCGACGTCCTCTCGCTACGACGGCCGGCGGGCGAGTGGGACTGTCGAGTGCTCCAACTCGAACAGTGACGCCACCCTTTCGACACCGCACGGATTGGCAAGCATTCGCTGATTACATGGCAAAGCACGCGCCCTATCGCCGGATCGAGACCCACGCAGACGTCGACACACTCGCTGAGCAACTCAGCGCTGTGATCAACACAGCGCGTCGAGTCTCGCGTCTGGACGCTGCGTCGACACGCCGGCCTCCCCAACTCCCGATCCACATCATGGCGATGATCGAGAGGAGAGGAAGCTGAGACGCTAATGGCATAGTAAAAACAGAATAGTAGGATAGCTTCATACAAATCGGCCGCCGCCGCCGCGCTGGTTTGAATGTATGCGTGAATCGCCGGGGCGCCGTGTACGCACGCACTTTTCACGCACACAATCTCACGAGCGCGGCAAGCTCGGCGAAGGGATGCGCCGCGCGTCTGATCACTCGCATTCATGTAGGTACTACACTGCTCGCCCGCTCGAATTGTTTGTGTACATTCAGTTTTGTAATAAACGTTATTAATATTATACAATGTGTTAAACGACAGTAAATTAAACTTGTTACATTTTTCTCGCTATAAAGGGCATTTAGATAGTTATATAACGCTTAGCTAGTCAGTAGGTATTTGAAAAAAAAAATATGCAAGCTTAAATTCTGTAGTATTCAGCGCAATCACTAAGGACATATTTACGAATTGACGCGCTGCAATTCTAGGTATTGCGTCTTACTACTACACGTGCACGGCACACACACACAGCGACTAGCGCGAAGCGGTGAAATTATGAGTGAATTGACACGGCTTGATACTTGAGCCTAATATTTTTTTCTGTGTATTTTTTTTTAAACTTACGGTGAATTGTTTTCAAAAAGTCCAAAAGTAGATACCATTGGATAGTGATTGAGTAGTATTGGATGTAGGTTAAGTTAGGTGAAAAACCAGTATAAGCGCATCCCTCATTGTAAGGGAATTCTATACAAAGTAAGGCCATGTTATACTGGAAAATATGTCGGCGTGTATGTATTTACAATCTACGTCACAAGCTTTTTGAAAACAAATAATTAAAGACTTATTATTCGTTTTCAGTATCTCCAAAGGAAAGAACGGAACCCTTATGGGATCACTTTATTGTTCGTCTGTCTGTCTGTTTGTCAAGACCCTTTATCTCGGGAATGTGTTGGTTAAAGGTATCGAGTTGAAATTAAAACCATGCATTCAAGTCTGCGTCCCTTGAAGCTATGAAAAAATCAAAGTTCTACGTTATAAAATGATACAGACGTTTAAGTCGCATAAACGTATATTTCGACACTCTCAAGGGAATCAAAATTCATAGGGTACTTCCCGTTGACCTAGAATCCTGAATTTTTGCTTGCGGCATGGTCTTATAGCACAAACATAGGAAAAAAACGGAAAACTGTAAATTTGTAGTTACGTCATAAAATAAAATTTGCGATTCAGAAAAATCTTCGTAACTCAATTCGGGAATTGGACTATTTTCATAGGTAAGTTTCTACGGAACCCTCAGTGCGGCGCGAGCCCGACTCGCACTTGCCCGATTTTTTCGTCTTTCTTATAATAAATTATTTACTTTGGCATCAAATGTGAATGGGTTTTCGAGAATTAGAAATAAAAGAAATAAGAAAGAAATTATTATTATTATTCTATTTATTTATTTTTATATCTTATCATTTACATTTTTAAATATTTCTTTAAAAAATACATAAAAAAAAAAACATTTAAAAATATAAAAAATAGTAGCCCACCGGCATCGGGAACAGGGTCCAAGCTACCGGTGGTCAGGGTCAGTTGTTGGGAAATTTATCATAAAAGTGTATACATTGCAATCTAAATGAGCCTTCTATTTTTTTGTGTGTCTACAAATTAGTGACTAAGCAAGCTAAACTAAGTCCATCTATTTCTATCTCAATTCTGAGTTTTCATAGCATTATTATGACACTGTGAAGAATGTTCTCGTAGACTCATATTTCTTTTGAATCTTGGATCGATCAATTCTGGAAGGAGGCAGTTCTTATAAAATCGAATTAAATGCGTTTCCATATTCTCTTTCCAGAATTGATCATCTTTGTTGATAAGTTCATATTTTATTTTTCCAAGGCCCGTCCAAATAGCAAAAACACAAGTTTTTTCCCCTGTAATTCGTAACTGGCCTTGAATTTGGAAATACCATTTACATATCGTCACGCGTTTTATCCCCGAAGGGGTAGGCAGAGGTGTATTCTACACCCACTTTTCGCCAGATATACTTTAGTCCCACGTAACAGGGGGCGAGCCTATTGCCGTACCGGGCACATTTCCAGACTTCGTGCTGCTACTGAGAATTTCGTGACAGAAAAACCCAATAACACTGCCCGACCCAGGAATCGAACCCGGGACCTCCCGATCCCACGCGCACATTTATAGCACGAGACCAACGAGGCAGTCGTATAGGGTTTGATGTCGAGTTTTCCGTCTCTACGCAAATATGGTATTTGCATCGTGTTATCCCTTAGTCGCCTCTTACGACACCCACGGGAAGATAGGGGGTGGTGACACTTGTATTCTATGCCGTCAACCACACGGCTTATGTTTTGTGTTTATTACTAATTGGCTCGAATTCGAAGCGTATTTCCAAAAATCATTTTTTTGTTTTATCGCTTCTTCTGGGTCCATTCCATATGCCGACGACGGGCATTTGATTTCGACAATACCGAGTTCACATTTTCCATCAGGACTTGCACCAAGAAAAGAAATCTCTTCATCAATTGACAACCCACACTGCATGATTTTCGTGTTTAATACTTTTTCAAGGTCACGCAGTGCGGTGTACTCATTATTTTTCCCATGTTTGATGGATGGTACATTGCTCAAATCTCGTCCATACAAAATTTGCTTTACTAATGGTGCATAATTGGAGTTAGGGCGCCGTTTACAGACGGTAGAAAACCATGAAGCTGTGAGCAATTTTCCTCTAGTTTCCAACCATAAAGGACTGGCACTTTGTAAATTTGTGTCTTGCTCTATCTGGACTTTTTCTTCATGACTAATTTCTAGTTTCAACAAGAACTCTTTTTTTGCTACTTCGTAGTCTTTGTCGTCCATGTCCACTTTTTGGCATTCTTTACCATAATGAACATCTCTACTAGCAGTAGGTTTGACGATTTTCTTTTTTTTTTACATTTTTTTCTATTCTTTTGAAAATTTAATTGTTGGCGATAGCTTTCTAACTTAACTATTTCATGGTTGGCTTCTGTGCCAAAAATATATTTGTGAACAGTAGACTGTAATAAACCCGAATTATACGATATCACCGCTGCAGCACAGCGACCAGCATATGATCGTCGTTGCGAAAAATTGACTCTTTTTCCGCCAACAAATTTCGCTACTCTGGCGTTAAAACTCTCCACCAAGTTATTCGTTTCGTTATGTACGAAGCTGTAGACGTGAAACGATAAACGATGAGCCAAATCTTCAACTTTTTGAAAGATTCCATTTAGTTTCAGTTCTGGTACTAAATTTTCAGTACGTTTCTTGATTTCATCGTTACAGAAATATGATGCACATTTTGAATGGTCTCCAAAAATGTGATAAGGACCATTCGTTATATCATTTTTTATATTTTCCATTTTATCAGAAAAGGGAATGTTTTGCTTGACCCAATATTTGACACTACTATCTACGCCCCACCGTATCCGCAAATAATTATCTTTTAATATTTTTCGCGCTCTAATTGGATATGTGGTGTTACTTGATATTGACAAAAGCCCTTTACAGTAGTTTCTGAGCAAATGATTTTTGCACTCGACTTTACCCACAGTCACATCCTCATAAGGCCTGGCATTTCGGAGACTGGCATCATCATCATCATCATCCTAGCGCTGTCCCGGTTGCGCTCCAAAACCCACGCCTTGGAGCCCAGGGTCCGCTTTCTGGCTATGTCTCCTCCACTTCGCACGGTCTTCAGCATCCACCAATCCTGTTGCTTTCCATTCCATTTGATTTGACTGTTTTGCCTTTACGGGAGCGACTGCCGTCTGACCTCCCAACCCCTAGGGAAGGCTTGCGCCAGAGCCTCATCCGTCATTCAGCAGGTGCACCGACTCGCAGGGGAGGTTCGCTTGGGCCCCGAAGAACTTAGTAGGGCCCAGTGCACCCTGCATTGCATTTCGGAGACTGGCATATGTGCTTGAATCACCGTCTGCTACATATTGATTATAAATAAGGCCATGACTTTCTATAGATTTTTTGAAACCCTCTGTTATAATAACTGCTTCCATCGCAGTAGAAGGCCCCTGGAAATTTTTAAAATACTTGTGTTTTGGTTGTTGTACTCCTTTGGAGAGGGCTCGTGAACAGATGCTACACGTCTTATTTTTAACTCCATTGTAAAATTTTTTTCGAAGAAAAACCGATTATAGCACCAACTCCTGAAGACGCATTGTAATTCGTTCCATACGACCGTTTGGACCAACATGCGTCAACCGATACAGGAATCATTGGAATCCCTTTCTCATTCACGCTTCCAATAGACAAAGCATGATTTTTGTCTTCTTTACCAGCCTCTGCCATACAGTGCTGTGCGGTTTTACTCCACCATCGACAAATTAAATTATGTTTTGATTGATATAATAGTGCCGACATAGGTGGTATATTAATATGACTAAGGACTGTATTTAGCTGAGTAACTCCAGCGCCAATAGTCATAATACCGGCTACGGCTTCCTCATTTACATCCATTTTGTTTGTGGCATCTTTTGAAGTTTTTAATACAAAAGTAGGTGTCCCAAAATTGCCCCACGTCCTATAACAAAGTGACATATCTCAAAAAAAAGATAAAAATTTATAAAAAAATATGGCATACTTCCCAAGTTCATTTTTTTACACCTTCATATGAAAAAATTGCTATGAAAATAGTTCAGGCGCTGTTATGAAAAATTCATTCGTATGAGTATTTATGGACCGATTTTTAAAATTCTTTTTTTGTTTCGAGGGGTACCCCCAAGGTAGTCCCACTGCCATAAAGTCAGGTCTCTGATCTACAGGATCCTGGAGAAATGAAAGTAAAATCTCAAAAATAAGCTCTTTTTTTCTATTAAGGTAGTTTTTAATATATTATATTTATTTTGTTCAATAAACGATCAACTGAGGATTATCTCCTTATTCATCTGATTATAAAAACGTAAGAATAAAAGCGTGTGCTTGAATAATAATAATAATAATATAATATTTTACCACATACACACATCACCATCTAGTCCCAAGCTAAGCAGAGCTTGTACTATGGGTACTAGATAATGGATAAACATACATGTATACTTTGTTTTTGTAAATACATACATATTATACATAGAAACACCCAGACCAAGACAAACATCCATGTTCATGCACACAAATGTTTGAATTGAGCGGGAATCGAACCCGCGACCTTCGGCGTAGCAGTCGCTTACACTCCCGCTGCGCCAACCGGTCGTCAATGTTTGAATACTATACTATATTATTATACAGAATTCAAATATTTCTTTGAATACTATATAATAATACTGAAATTGTATTTTTATGTGCAATAGAAAAGGCGCTTTTAGTGATTTAGTTTAAAAAATGAGTGGACTGGGAATTTAAGGATACAAAGAATAAAATATATTGATTATTATATATACATAGGCAATAAATGGCGAGCATAACTCACAGTTCGATTTCGATACATAGAAAATGAATGTTGAGAAAATGACGTGCTTTTCCTCGACATTGATTTATTCATTTTCTAAATCCCTTAAAACATGGTCCAACAAACCTGCCGGGTGGTTCATTTCTTCGGGCTGGTTCCGCATCTAATCCAAATAAAATATTACAGTCATAACATGGGCGCATACCCTCAATGTCCTGAGCCCATGTATACAAGAACAACAGTATTCAACCACGGCATTCCTTCCTTGGCTTATTTTTTGAGATATTACTTTAAGTTTTTCGGGATCCTGGAGACCGGAGACCTGACTTTATGGCAGTGGGACTACCTTGAGGGTATACCCTTTCAAACAAAAGAAGATTTTTCAAAGAGAGTGAAAAACTAATAATGTAAAGTACAAAAATGTGCTTATTTTTGAGATTTTACTTTCATTTCTCCAGGATCCTGGAGACCGGAGACCTGTTTTTATGGCAGTGGAACTACCTTGGGGGTACTCTTCCAGAAAAAGAATTTTTAAAATCGGTCCATAAATACTCATACGAACGAATTTTTCATAACAGCGCCTGAACTAATTTCATAGCAATTTTTTCATATGAAGGTGTAAAAAAATGAACTTGGGAAGTATGCCATATTTTTTTTATAAATTTTTATCTTTTTTTTGAGATATGTCACTTTGTTATAGGACGTGGGGCAATTTTGTATGGATTGTGGGACATCTCCTTTGTGCCACACATTTGACACTTCATATAAAAAGTTGAGTGTAGCCCAGTTTTTTTTTTCATTTAAAAGCTGCACAGTACCTAAATTACATTTAAACATGGAACTATGTTTCCCAATTTCTTGAAGCTGTTCCATAAAATAACCTATTTCTACGACTCTTCTTCCTGATATCTGGTACGGTTCGGGTTCCTAATTTTTCTTGTTCTAAAAACAGTACAGAAAAAATGATTTGTTATTTTTAATGCAAAAATAGAAACCGAATAAACAAATTATAACAGAAACTTAAACCTCCGTTATAACTTACTTGAGGCATTTCCAAATTATTGTCATCAAAAGTACTGCAACTCGCTTGATCATATTCTTCCGGACATTCTTCGGGTGTATCATTCGCAATAATCGTATAACAACTACTTTCATTCTTTTGCCTGTGAAAGAGGAACATTATGGTAATGAACGTTCATAATTATACATATATTTTAGTAGTAATATATGAACTAACCATCTTGCTTTTTTTACATTAAGTCTAGTAGCACGAAGCCTTGGCATCTAAAACAACAATTGAGGTATAAGAGGTACAACTATACATATTCATGTTAGCTGGCTATACTCGTTTACTAGTTACAATAACTGTCGTCAAAGTACATCTTCGGATCACTACATGAAGTAATGAGGTAAGGTCTCATCATAACTAACACAATAAGCCCAAACTCGATACACCTAGCTCCATCCATTTATAATTAGTCACAGTAGCAGTCTTCAAAGTATACCACCAGGTCACTCCATCGAATCCTGAGGTAAGGTCTCATCATAACGACGAGTAGCCGTGTGTACATGTCATATGTATTGATTGTTAGCATTTCAAGGTTAACAAAACAAGTAATACAATATCAAGGCCTATTTGATTCTTAGAAGTATTGTTTCCATATTTATTAATTATTGCTTTTAATGCTTAATTAAGTCTGAACCCAAGTTTAAATCTTTCTTATAATGGGATATGTAAATTAGAGCACTATATACAATATAGTGCTCTAATTTACATCTCTATTATCATTATACTCACTATTATCTTTATCTCTCTTCTTTGCTATGAAATATTAATAGATTCACTCATACAAAGATTTCGCAGCTAAACGAAGTCGGCATTGTTATTTTAAGTGGTTTCTTTTTTGTATACAGTGAACCCTTGTGCACTTGTGGGATTTTTAAGATAAGTGTAGGGATATAGTTCTGTGATTCAGTAAATCGCCACAAGATAGGGAACTATAACACAGGATTTGGAAAGAAATACCCCTTAATTTAAATGCACATTGTAAGGGTACAGTAAAATTGAAAAGGGTGGTGCAAAGTATGTTCCGTAAATACAAAATAAATACTTTATTAGCTCACATAAAACTTATATTATCAAAACCATATACTATAAAAGTATTTTACCAATAAAATTGACATTATGGAGTGATAGTGTTTTCTACAAATAAAAAATGTTCTTCAAGTTAATGCTAGTTTGGCAATAGCAGTATGAGTGCCACCCAGAACATCATGAAAACCTTGATAAAACCTGAAACAAGTACAAAAATAAGTATTAATTATTCACTACTATTGAATTCTGTTGATTACTTAAACTTTTAACAAAAGCATACCTTTACCTCAGTTTTAGTAAGCTCTTCTTATATTTTGGACAAGCAGAAATAATTCTTTATCATTCGAGAAGAATCTTTTTCCGCAGTACCCTCTGCTATAACCGCTGCCACTGTCTGTTGAGCCATAGAATAAGCTGCATGTCACCAATCGGTTTTTGGTCTCCTTTGATTTGGTGTTTTCACCCAGGAGCAGAAAATGTCAGTGCACTCACTATCTACAACAAATAAAGTAACAATTAATGATATGTTATCAATAAGTCTCTTAGTCAAGTAACTATTGACTTGTAAGTTAAAGATACTATGTAGGTACTTAAAAAGCATATTATGTCTATACTGCAGTCACACTAAAATAAATATTCTATGGTTTCATGAATTTATTAGCATATTTGGTACAGAATATTTCTTACCTTAAGCATAATAATGAGATCGGTGGACGTCACAGGCTGCATAGACAATGGTCTCAATCACAGATATGAGAATTAGTCAGATGGAACGCGCGGCACAGTTGCGTGCGGCCACTAAAGCAAATACAAAATTGAAAAGCGCTCTCAGTGCGCTACGAAGCATCGTACAGTTCACGCGTCACGATCACTTCAACTTTTAAATTCTCAAAATGCCGTCTTGTGTTCTTAAACACTGTAAAAGTTGTTCCTAAAAACAAAAACAGGAAAATGGAATATCTTTTCACAGGTAACTATTGATAATTTGACTGTTTCCTAATTTAATTTCGATAAAATTCGTATTTGTGCTAGAAATATGTAAGTGTTGCCAGTTTTTGTCGACGCCGTTCTGCCTGAATTAGGGAAAATGCACTTGTCAATTGATTATGTGATAATGATTGTCATGTTAATGAAAAATACATTACCGTATTATAAAAGTATATTGTAGATATATCTTCTTTCTCATAAATATAGTAATAGAATTTCAATTTCCATTAGTATATACCTTACATTATATTGTTTTGAGTTCGATCCCCAAACGATATCCTAATATTCGTGTACACCCTGCTACTCGTCAAGCTTATACACTTTGTCCTTTGCACCGTTCTTATGGCGTAAAGAATAAGTATCAAAATCGTACAGCAACTGTTTAGCTTGACTTGGCGCCGTGTGTACATACATACTTATGGCGTAGGGAATAAGTATCAAAATCGTACAGCAACTGTTTAGCTTAACTTGGCGCCGTGTGTACATACATACTTATGGCGTAAAGAATAAGTATCAAAATCGTACAGCAACTGTTTAGCTTGACTTGGTGCCGTGTGTACATACATACTTATGGCGTAGGGAATAAGTATCAAAATCGTACAGCAACTGTTTAGCTTGACTTGGCGCCGTGTGTACATACATGCTTATGGCGTAGGGTATAAGTATCAAAATCGTACAGCAACTGTTTAGCTTGACTTGGTGCCGTGTGTACATACATAATTATGGCGTAGGGAATAAGTATCAAAATCGTACAGCAACTGTTTAGCTTGACTTGGCGCCGTGTGTACATACATACTTATGGCGTAGGGAATAAGTATCAAAATCGTACAGCAACTGTTTAGCTTGACTTGGTGCCGTGTGTACATACATACTATTTATTTCTCAACTAATCGACGCCAGCGGCTTCGTACGCACATATTTTCTTATTTCTCGTTTTGCCCGATCCCGTGGGAATTTCGAGAAATCCCGTCTTGGTGCACCCCTACGGTTCCCAAGAAACATACATGCTAAATTTCAGTTTCATGCGCCGAGTAGTTTCGGCTGTAGCTTGTCTGTCAGTCAGTCAGTAACGCAAGGATTTTATATATACAGATTTACGAAGTAGTTAAAACTTAACTCGGTACCTACATTTAAGAAATGTATTTATAAAAGCATTAATTAAATCCATGGTAAATTCTTCAAAACCGCAAATGAATATAAGAATATTACATAACTATATGCAAAATACTGGGAGATTATTCATAATCTGGCAACTTTTCACACACATAGACGCGCGTGTCCGTACAGTGCCAGTCGCCAAAGGTCACGCACACATAGCTGTCAACGTGCCACGCTTAGTTGGACGAATGCGCTCTATCTGATACTAATTCTCATATCTGTGGTCTCAATGCTTCTCATAAATCTAGGACCAATAGTTTAGCGAGGCGAAATCTTTTGATGAATAATTCTATTTCATCGTGTGGTTTCATCAAATGCTCTTTGGTATGTATGAATACGAGTGTTCTCCAGGTTAGTGCCTTTGTTTACGACGTGAAGTGCTATACATTATCACATTCAATAAACCGAATAAAAATAGAGTCCTTGGCACATCGATTCACAAATTTCACAGAGTCTACGTAAGATTTAACACAGTATTATAGAAATTCTGACACAGAAACTGATCTATAATTAACTTAAACTGATTTAAATCCACTTATAATGTCTAAAAACCCAATTATAATTCTAACTATCCAGTTTATACACTACAAATTGTAACTTATATTGAATCGCTAAATCTGACAGATACGCGGTTCAGTTTAAGCTGACGAAGCACGTCATAATACGGTCTCCTACGGCAAATGAACGAATGGTTTAAGATTTCGGTTCAAACGCTATCCAACTCACAGCTGCGTCGTATTGAAATGTAAACACCATAACTGAGCCGCTATAATGAGGTCATAGTACGATATTGCGGTTCTATTCAGTTTAGGTCGTAAACTGAACCGCTATAAGAGGTCATGGTAAGCCCCCTAGACCTTTGTGACGTCATCACCAGCTTCCGACGACATCAGGTTGTCTTTGTGGCCGACATAAAAATTATGTTCAGGCAGACGATTATCCACCCTGATGACCGTCGCTTCCAGCTGATCCTTTGGAGAGAGACTCCTCGCAATCCCATGGTCGTCTACGAGCTCAATACTAATACGTACGTAAGGTCAAGCCCATATTTGGCAATACGTTCTTTTTGGGAGCTCGCAGACCGCGAAGGCTTACGTTTCCCACGAGCCTCCGCCATCTTGAAAGACGATATTTACGTCGATGACATTTGCTCGGGCGCCTTCACAGCGGACGAGGCAAACCTCCTGCGGGACGAATTGATAGGTATTTTGGCCTCCGCTGTTCATGAGTTGCGCAAATGGATTTCCAACTCACCAGCGCTTTTGGAGGGCTTACCCGGGGATCATCAGCAGGATCCCCATTTGTTTGAGATTCAAATTCAAATTCAAAATCGTTTATTCATTTGGGTCACAATGTGACGCTTATGAACGTCAAAATAATAAATTTATAAAATAATTACTTAAAGACTCTACATTTACATTTATTTTTATAGATTGTTGACAACCCCGCCATGATGGCTGTTCTCGGCGTCCAGTACAGACCAGTCCAAGACATCTTTACGTATAACGTATACCTGAAATTGCCTTGTTCTTGGACTAAACGTCTCGTGTTGTCTACTGTCGCAAGAACCTTTGACCCAAACGGTTGGATTTGTCCTGTCATATTTTGGGCAAAATGCTTCTTGCAGAAGCTTTGGACAGCAGGATTGACCTGGAGCGAACCTCTACACGGCACTCTTGTTGAGGAATGGACCTCTTTTGTATCCTCACTTCCTGCCGTCAACGCGATCTCCTTGCCTCGTCCCATCCTTCCTCCCGGGAAGTACAAGGCCACCCTTCACGGGTTTTGTGATGCCTCGGTACGTGGTCACGCGGCCGTGGTGTACTTGCGCACAGTCACTGCCTCAGGTCAGGTGAGGGTTTCCCTGATCATGGCGAAGAGCAAGGTTGCACCCCTTCGGACATCTCTGACCATCCCGAAATTGGAGCTCTCGGGAGCAGCCCTACTTGTACGCTTATTGAACCACGTGTCCAGTACTTTGGGTAAAAGCATTTGTATTAATGGGACCTACGCCTGGACAGACAGCCAAATTGTTCTTTGTTGGTTGAAGGCTTCTGTCCACACCTTGGAGGTATTTGTCGCTAATCGCGTCTCCCAAATCCAAAAATCTGAAGTCAAGCTTGTTTGGAGACACGTGCCAGGTGCGCTCAACCCCGCTGATTGTGCCTCGCGCGGATGCTTGACGCCTAGTATGATAGGTTATTCGCTGTGGTAGGGTCCAGAATGGTTGAGTCGACCAGAAATTGATTGGCCTCGAACGCCAGTTTTGGATCCTTCTAATTTGCCGGGTCTACGAACACTCGCTCTTGAGAAGGTAGAATGCGCCTTCGACCCCGAATTTTTGTTTAATCGTTACAGCTCCCTCGACAAGTTGTTAGGTGTTACTTCTTGGATAAAGCGTTTTGTTTTTAATTTTAGGCACCCACAACAGAAACGATTGACACCGTTTCTCTCACTACAGGAACGACAGGAGTCTCTCACCTTTTGGGTTCGTTCTGTGCAATTGGCGCATTTTGAGAAGGAGATTGCTATACTTAAGTCAGGGAAATTGAAATTATCGGGCGCTGTATCTAAATTGAACCCCTTTTTGGACGATACGGGTCTCTTGCGCGTTGGAGGGCGTCTCAAGAACGCCAACCTCCCTTACGGGGCACGTCACCCCCTTTTGTTACCCAAAGACGGTCATTTGGTACGCTAGTTGGCTGACCGTCATCTTAAAAATTCGAATGTTGGTTGTAATGCGCTCTTGGCCATTTTGCAACGCGAGTTTTGGATTTTGTCTGCCCGAAGAATTATTCGGAGTGTAGTCTTTCGCTGCATCCCTTGCTATAAGCTCAAGGCTTCTACCATGCAGCCCTTGATGGGAGACTTACGCCGGTAAGTCGCGTAAATGAGAGCAGGACGTTTAACGGTGTTGGCACGGACTTCGCTGGTCCCTTTTTGGTGAAAACGTCGACACTTCGAAACAGCAAGACTGTTAAGGCCAACTTGTGTGTTTTTGTTTGTCTCTCCAAAAAGGCCGTACACTTAGAACTGGTCTCCTCGCTTATGACCGAGGCGTTTGTAGCCACATTTGACAGATTTGTATCCCGCAGAGGGCTGCCTTCCTTGACCCGTCCTGACTGCGGCACTAACTTCAAGGGCACGTTTTATTATTTGAATGATGTTGTTAATTTTCTTGAAACCAACAAGGCTGATATAGGCAATAGGCTTGCCCGACGTGGGATAAATTGGTTGTTTTCCCCACCAAATTGTCCACACTGGGGTGGAATTTTTGATGCCGCTGTAAAATCGGCCAAAACACACTTGCGCAGGACAATCGGTGAATCTGTCCTTACATTTGAGGAACTCGCAACTGTGTTTTGTAAGATTGAGGCCGTTTTGAACTCTCGGCCATTGTGCCCGATCTCCTCAGATCCGAATGATTTGGAGGCCCTTACGCCGGGCCATTTTTTTATTGGTTGCCCACTTGTCGCCTTGCCTGAGTACCCCTATATTGATACGAGACCTGGTTGTCTCTCGCGTTTTGAATTGGTACGCCAGATTACTCAGAGCTTTTGGAAACGCTGGAATTTGGAATATTTGCACATACTCCAGCAACGCGTGAAGTGGACCGACAAGACCGGTCCACCCAAGATTGGTGACATCGTTTTGATCAAGGAGGCTAACCTTCCGCCACTCAGATGGCGCAGGGGGCGCATCCTTCGTTTGGTAACTGGGACTGATGGAGTTCCGGGATTTGCTGAGGTCTTGGTGGACGGTTCGATTCTGAGGAGAGCGGTTGCAACATTGTCACGCCTACCAACCGATTAGCGAACCGGTAGGCCGGTCCGGGGCGGGTGGATGTTTGAAATAGAATTAGTTTTTATGATAAGTCAAATCGATTATATCGATTAAGTAACCTTTAGTTTAGTCTATTGTAAATTTTGACTATGGTTACACTGAACTGTCAATTTCCGTTTCGGAAAAATTGTTGCGCTGACGCCGTTTGGGCTTTGGGCTCGCGCCGTTTTATAATATTGTAAAAAAATTGAAATAAATTGATCGCCTTTTGAAAAGCACATCCTGGTAGCTTCGCGAATAGTTTGTTCGTTTCCCGCGGTCAGTGAAAAAACCCGGTATAAAAAGTTATCTTGACCACACCGCATCTTGTAATCCACGTTTTGCTTCGCGCGTGGAATATTTGGAACCCGTTTTGATTGCCGCTTCCTTGATCAATAACCGGCAACGGCTTATCTGTGATAAAAATACTATTTTAAGGAACATTGTAAAACGTGTGTGAATCCGATGCACGTGCTAGGTGCTTGACGACGTCGCTGATGAAGGACGCCGAACTGGATCCTGTGGTATTTATTCGATTTTCTTGTTATTTTGGCCAAAATTATGAGTTAATCTTATAGGTCCACTCAAGAGCATCATCAGGAGCATCAGTAAGATTTGGTAAGACATTTTATTAATATTATTTTTTATATTCATTCATTGTGCAACACAGTACAGTTGTGTCTGAGATTTGTTGTGGCTGGCAAGGACTGATGAACATAATCACGCTTCCACCAATCTGCTGCAAATAATCCCAGACCTTTCTAGCCAAACTCTTGACGGTGGGGTATAAAAATTGGGAGGGTCCCGGTCTAGGTGAGGACGATGGGAGTCTACCAGATAATGAAACTACAAATACGTTTTGGAGTAGCATCTGGTTGACCTCCGTTAGCCACGCGGAAGGTGGTTAGTTTAGGGATGTTTATCATGTGCGGCAATCCCTCATATGGATTTTGTAGCTATTACAGCTACAGATGTTGGTTGTGCAGTCCGTTCGTTACCAAACTGGAAAGCGGCAGGTCCGGACGGATACCACGATTTTTGGTTGAAGTGGCTGCGTAGTGCACATGATTGTTTGGCGACCCAATTCCAATCATCTCTAGAATCAGGAACGCTGCCAATTTTCTTAACAACTGGCATTACCCACCTGCTCTTTAAACCAAGAGATACCACGTATCCAAAAAATTATAGACCTATAACCTGCTTACCGACGGTCTATAAACTTCTTACATCCATTTTGAGAACCAAACTGGCCAAACATATATATACTAACAAAATCATGTCTAGTTCTCAAAATGGATGTAAAAGTGGGTCGCGTGGTACTAAAGAGCTACTCCTTATAGATATGACCATTAGTCAACACGTGCGCCGTAGCCGAAAGGATCTAGCGACATGCTGGATAGATTATAAGAAGGCCTACGACTCTGTGCCACATACATGGCTCTTGAGAGTGCTAGAGTTGTACAAAATTGATGCAAACCTATGCACTTTCCTGAAGACGTGTATGGGGCAGTGGAGTACGGTTCTTCGCTATCCAGGATGTCGACAGACTCTCGGATGCGGCGATCCTATAATGATCCAACGAGTGAACTTCCAAGGTGACAGTTTGAGTCCCTTGTGGTTTTGCCTAGCACTGAACCCTCTTAGCACTTTGCTCAAGAATTCAGGGCTACGCTATCGGTTGCACAGCAGAGGTCAAGTAATATCTCACCATCTTTCATGGATGACTTAAAACTATTTGCCTCCACTGACCTCCAGTTGACAGAGTTAATAAAGGTAACTGAAAACTTAAGTAAGTCTATCAAGATGGCGCTCGTTGTAGATAAACGTGCGGTCTTGCAAGTAAAGAAGGGCAAGGTTGATGGTATAGAACATTCAGATTTCACACAACTTAGATCTCTCTCTGCAGCCGAAACCTACAAATATCTAGTATGTCGCAGGCACTATTGCTGAGGCTGGCATGAAACAGGCGTTGCAGGAGCGCTTCTTTGGTCGTCTGAGAAAAATCTTAAATAGTTTTTTGTCAGGCGGCCACTCTTAATGTTCTCCTTCAGCATAGTTAGGTGGACTCAAACAGAACTTGATGCCTTGGACAGAAAAGTCCGTTGTCTACTGACTACATGCCGGATGCATCACCCGCGGTCGTCAGTAATGAGATTGTACATCCCGCGGAAGTGCGGGGGTCGCGGCTTCTTAAGTGCCAAGACCCTCCATAACCGCGAGGTGTGCAATCTCAGGGAGTATTTTGTCAGCACTGACGCGGGTGTCCACCGTGATGTGGTCACTGTGAACAACGGGCTTATCCCGCTGGGTCTGGCTAAAGAGAACTGGCACAAACCTGCCGTACTTGGTGTTGAGGAGCACAAGGAAGTATGGAAAGGTAAAGAGCTGCATGGACGTTTTTATCGGGCCCTGCATGGACCCGATGTAGACTTACCAGCTTCTATGTCCTGGCTACGTTTTGGCGATCTTTTCGCCTTAACAGAAAGTTTTGTCTTTGCGATTATGGATGAGGTTATCACGACGAATAACTACCGGAAGTATATCCTGAGGGATGGGACGGTTGACATAATGTCGGGCATGTCACCAGCCTGGTGAATCTCTCAGACATATAGTATCTGGTTGTTCTCGTCTTGCCAACGGCGAGTATATAGGCACAACCAAGTAGTTAGGATCATCCATCAGCAACTTGCCTTAAAGTACAATCTTGTAGACTCTTAGATACCGTGCAACAGGTATGTGCCCGCCCCAGTTCTTGAAAATGGTCGTGCCACCATGTATTGGGATCGATCTATCGTTACTGGTAGAACGATTGTGGCTAACAATCCAGACATAGTAGTGATAGATCGATCTAAGCGCCTTGCAATGATCATCGATGTCACCATTCCCCATGACGAGAATCTCGTGAAAGCCGAGAAAGATAAACAAACAAAATATTTGAATTTGGCTCACGAGATTGTCGATATAATGTGGACTCGGCGATCATTGTACCGATAGTCGTGTCAGTTAATGGTCTCATTGCCAAGAGCCTCGATCATCATCTCAAAAGGCTCGCGTTAGACGGCTGGATTAAGTCTTCGGTACAGAATTAACAGAAGGCAGTATTGCTGGCCACGGCTCGTATCGTCAGGAGTTTCCTCTCTCTGGAGCCCTAACCACCGGTAACTTGGTCCCTGCACCCGATACCGGTGAGCCTCGTAATTTTATTTTGTTTTTATATTTGTTTCTTCCAAATAACATAGAAATGTAAAATATAATTATGAGAGAAAGTTTAATTAAAGAGAATAATAATCTAGTCCCAAACTAAGCAGAAGCTTGTACTATAGGTACTAGATAATGGATAGACATACATATATACAAATTATTTTTGTAAATTTATACATATTATACATAGAAACACCCAGACCAAGACAAAAATCCATGTTCGTGCTGTTATATCCATAATTAGTTCCTAATTAAATGCTGATATCTGCACTATTTATATTATATATAGGGCCATAAGCCACGCGGCCAACGAGTCGCAGATAGACCGCGAGCCGCAGAAGTCCCGTCGTAGCCGTCGTTAACAAGTCAGACAGATTGTCATTTTTTTCTAGTAAAGTAAAGTGAGGCATTAGGTGTTTGTGTCTGTGTAAAACTCTATTGCAATAAACTGTGGTTCCAGCTGAAATAAAAGTGTTTTTTTAAAAAGACAATCCGCGGCTGCCGCCTAACATTGGTGTCAGAAGTGGGATCTCGTAAGTGGTTTCCGTGCAAACCCTGAGATCCGAATCCGAGGTCGCCGCGCTTTCGTCACGTTGATCGACGGTCAGTCTCAGCCCCTGGAAGCGCTGAGCCCGCATCAAGCACTTCAGCATCGTGGTCGACAGTAAGTCTCCTCCTACGTCGAGCCTGCACCACCGCCACACC
Organism: Euclidia mi; assembly: GCA_944739405.2. Classification (NCBI taxonomy): domain Eukaryota; kingdom Metazoa; phylum Arthropoda; class Insecta; order Lepidoptera; family Erebidae; genus Euclidia; species Euclidia mi. The sequence goes on from OX123185.2 coordinate 30,731,908, forward strand.
ACGTGGTCGACGATAAGCCTCCGCCAGCGTCGCGAGCCCGCACCACCACCGTCTCCAGACACCGCCCCGTGTCGTCACCGTCTTCTGCACTCGCCATCATCCAAGCCGTCACGGATCTTCGAAGCCGTCCGCACATCATTGGTCGCGCCCCGTGTCGTCAGCGTCTTCTGCACTCCACATCGTCACGGATCCTTGAAGCCGTCCGCACATCTCAGGTCGCGCCCCGTGTCGTCATTGAAGTCACCACGGATCCTTGAAGCCGTCCGCATACTTTTGGTCGCGCCCCGTGTCGACATCAATCCCGTTCGTGTACGTGTTATAATTCGACTCTGATCGGACCTCGCGTCACGGACTCGTCAGCGTCTCTCAAGTTACTCCTCAAGAATTCGATTTCCGTATAGACTCTAAAACTACATCTTGCATAGGAACAGTGCGTCCAGGCATGTTGCTGATCCTGATACTGTAAGTCTTTTTATTGTTATTCTATTGCATTTTATATTTCTGTGTAATTCTGTGTGTATCCTTCCTAAATCCTAAACCATGTCCGTAAAAACCGAACATGAGAAGGTAACCCTAAATGTACTTACTAAATTCATTAGGCCATATAAGGGAGACCGTGAAACACTTCCGGCTTTCTTAACGAACTGTGACAATGCTATGTCATTAGCAGCACCTGAACAGCATGGCATTTTGTGTAAATATATTATATCACAATTAGAGGGAAAAGCCCAACTAGCGTGCAGTCTAAAAACATTTACACAATGGTCAGACCTAAAATCATTTCTACGGTCCACCTTTGGTGAAAGAAAGCACAGTTCCCATTTATTAATAGACCTTCAAAATTGTAAACAGTTAGCTACAGAAACAGTAACGCAATATTCGTTGCGAATTGAAACCTGCTTGACCAGAATCCAAGCAGACATCCATTATTCGTGTTCAAATGAACAAGAACTCATAGGTAGGATAGCTGCCATGGAGGATCTTGCCCTAAATACTTTTATAATGGGCCTCAATCCCAACATATCGAATATGGTCCGCTGCCGAAATCCTACTTCCCTAAATTATGCGGTAACACAAGCCGTAGAGGAAGAGAAAATTTTCAATTTAAGCCGCTTATCGCAACGCACAGGCAAATCTTGTACGATCTGTAACAAACAAGGGCATACTGCCAATGAATGTTATAAAAAGAAAGCTAGCTCTCCTCCAGTTCAAAAATCCTATCATGTCCCGAATCCTTCATCTCATTTTCAGGCATCTCCAAGCAATCGACAGTATCCTAATTCCAATCATTCTAATTTTAATAACTCTAATTTTAACAATAAGTTTTGCGCATATTGTAAACACAAGGGTCATGTTATAAACGAGTGCCGCAAGCGTCAATATAACAATCAACACCGCTCCCAGAACTCGCTACCCGATGCCGCGCCTCGAACTCAAAGTAATAGCGCCAGTACACGTGTACCGAATAACGCTGCGCGCGTGCATTGCTGTGAACACGACTCCAGTTATGCACCTGTTGATGGTAATAATGAATGCGATTTAAACGCGAATTGATTTCGGATTCGTGCCTGCCGAAATCAATAAATAATAACGGCACAAATTATTTTACTAATTTTAATGCAAACTCTTATCCTAAATCTAATACTAGCTCTTATACTAATTCTTATGCTAATTCTTATACTAGGTCTTTTACCAATGATCAACAGGATCATTCGGGTCGTATTTTAAGTAAACATAACTTACCAAATCTTAATCCTAATTCTTATACTAGTTCTATTACCAATGATCAACAGAATCATTCGGGTCGTACTTTAAGTAAAAATAACTTACCTAATCTTAATACTAATTCTTATACTAGTTCTTTTACCAATGATCAACAGAATCATTCGGGTCGTACTTTAAGTAAAAATAACTTACCTAATCTTAATACTAATTCTTATACTAGTTATTTTACCAATGATCAACAGAATCATTCGGGTCGTACCTTAAGTAGAAATAACTTACCAAACCTTATTCCTAATTCTTATACCAAATCTTTTACCAATGATCGACATGATCATTCGGGTCCTACTTTAAATAAACATAAATTACCAAATCTTAGTACTAAGTCTTATCCTAAATCTATTACTAGTTCGTATACCAATGATCAACTTAATCATTCGGGTCTTACTTCGAGTCAAAGTAACTCACTTAATCTTAAAACTAGATCTTACACTGAATCCTATAAAATACCTCAGAATAATCTGAGTCTTACTTGTACTAATTCTAAGTCTTTATCTCAAAATAATTCAAACGTCACCAAATCTCAATCTTGTGTCCTTGATGAGGTCAATATGGTGCCAGAGAACTCAAAAGTTTCTATGCCTATTTTTGAAACGAGTATTAATAAATACAGAATCTCTTTACCTTTTACTTATCTCGTTACGAATTGTTCGCAAAAGCCTCTTAGCTTTCTTATCGACACCGGTTCGAGTGTCAGTATCGTAAAAAAATCTAGTTTGTCAACTAAACCTCGATTAACTGAGGAAATAATCCGCCTCAAGGGTATCAATAACTCTGGATCTTATAATGAAACCTTGGGTGCCTTTGACCTAGAGCTTCAGTTGTGTAAAGAAACATTGTTACACAAGTTTCATGTCATTACAGATGATATAAATCTCAAATATGACGGTATAATTGGTACTGATCTCTTTCGTATTCATAACGCCAATATAAATTACGATTCTAAATACTTAAATTTGCGAGGTCATAATCTACCGATTTACTTCGAGAATGAGACTTACATCATACCGGCGCGTTGTGAAACAGTAATCGAATGCATGGTGTCAAATGATATCTTGGAATTGCATAACTTACGCGAAGCGCTTGTTTTAGATCACGTAATTAGTGAAGGCGTTTATTTAGCGAATTGTATAGTTAGTCTAAAACCAAATAATCGAGTCAATATCTCAGTTTTAAACACCACTGAATCTGAAATTCGTATTCAAGACTTCAAGGTCACTTTAACTCCTTTAGAATTCCCTGAGTCCCATGAATCTCACGAGATAATTAACACAGTCTCCTCATCTCCATCTGATCGACGAGAACGCATCTTAAATTTAATTAGACACGATCATCTTAACTCGGAAGAAAGCCAAGCCCTATTAGAATGTTGCGCAGATTTTACCGATATCTTCTATCTTGAGGGAGACCCCCTCACTAGTACAAATGCAATTCAGCACTCTATTAATACAGGCAATGCGCCGCCTATCAATGTAAAATCATACCGTTTTCCCGAGTGTCACAAAGACGAAGTTGACAAACAAATTAGAAAGATGCTCGATCAAAACATCATCCGACCCTCAACCTCTCCTTGGAGCGCACCTGTTTGGGTGGTCCCGAAAAAGATGGACGCCTCAGGGCAAAGAAAGTGGCGCATCGTCATAGATTACCGACGACTTAACGACGTCACCGTAAACGAAGTTTATCCCATCCCTCTTATTTCAGACATCCTAGACCAACTAGGCAATTCTAAATATTTTAGTGTTCTCGATCTAATTTCTGGTTTTCACCAAATAAAAATCAATCCTGCTGACGCTGCAAAAACTGGTTTCACCGTAATCAACACAAATGGTACCTCAGGTCATTATGAGTTTACTAGAATGCCGTTTGGGCTTAAAAATGCCCCTGCAACCTTCCAACGGCTTATGAACACTGTGTTATCGGGTCTTCAAGGTCTGCACTGCTATGTCTACCTCGATGACTGTATAATCTATGCAAATTCCCTGCCTTCTATGATGGAAAAGCTCCGCCTAGTTTTCGAAAGACTCCGTCAATTTAATTTAAAACTACAGCCCGATAAATGTGAGTTCTTAAGACGTGAAGTGAACTACTTAGGTCATACTATCACCGATAAAGGTGTCTCTCCAAATCCCGACAAGGTCAAGGCTGTCTCACAATATCCCGTTCCCAAGAATCCTAAAGATGTAAAATCTTTCCTTGGTCTCATCGGTTATTATCGACGATTTATCGAAAATTTCTCGAAAATCACCAAACCTTTAACTTCGCTCTTGAAAAAGGATGCCGCTTTCCATTGGAATGTGGAACAGCAAACAGCCTTCGACATCCTAAAGGAAAAGTTAACCACCGCTCCTCTCCTCCAATACCCTGATTTTTCTCAACCTTTCCTCGTTACTACAGACGCAAGTAATTACGCCATAGGCGCAGTACTATCCCAAGGGCCAGTTGGCAAGGATAAACCTATCGCGTATGCTTCGCGCACCCTTAATAAAGCAGAAGGTAATTACTCCACGACAGAAAAGGAGTTATTAGCCATATTATTTGCCGTCAAAACTTTCCGTCCCTATCTCTATGGCAATAAATTCAAAATCATCACCGACCATAGGCCCCTCGTGTGGCTTTTCAATGTAAAAGACCCAGGAAGTCGTCTTATTCGCTGGCGTTTAAAGCTGGAAGAATATGACTACGAAATAGTGTATAAACAGGGAAAGCTTAATTCGAATGCCGACGCGTTATCACGTCACCCGGTACTAGTTACTACACGCAGCAACAGCCTTAACGATCACTCTTACGAACAATATTTTAAACTTCAATTTACCAAATCTATTCCACCAACAAATACACAAATCGAAGAACATACTCAAGCTTTACACCTTACCAAATGCAAGCTGATAGCCTGCCCTACATCCCTAGATTTTGATAGTTCAATGCCACATTGCGAAAACATTTTATCTCAAATTGAAAATTCAGCCGAGATGATCGCATCCGAACGCGAACCTGAAACAATATTTACTACATTATCTAATAATAAACAATACTATTTCTTATTCACTAAAGTTCATCATTATGACGAAACTAATTATAAAACAATATATTCTCTTCTAATAAAATTACGTAACACTATGCTAGATCAAAACATAAACGAACCTGAGCTCGCGATATCAGATTTTAGCGAACCGTTTTCTAAGTTAGTCTATACTAAAATATATAACATGTTAAACTTTATCTTCCATAACACTAATATCAAAATACATATTTACAAAAATCAGCTTATTTACCCTACACCCGCTGAAGTACCCAAAATACTTCAGGAAAATCACGACTCACCCATTGCCGGTCACCCAGGTATAAAACGGATGTTAAGTAGAATCAAAGAAGCCTATTACTGGAAGTCCATGCGTCTAGATATAGAAAACTACGTAAAAAATTGTAAACTTTGCCAGATAAATAAACCCTTACGTTGCTCAAATAAAGCACCTATGGAGATTACCTCTACTAGCACTAGACCTCTCGAAAGACTAGCGTTAGATATTGTGGGAACTCTACCAGAAGCTGGTTTGCAGAAATTTAGATTCATCTTGACCTTACAAGATGATTTAACTAAGTTTACCTGTGCTTACCCCATGATTACATCTACTAGCGATGAAGTTGCTCGTAACCTCATACATTTCATGTCACTATTCGGCTTCCCTAAAACAATACTCACCGATCTAGGTACATGTTTCACCTCAGAGCTTTTTAAACAAGTTACAGATATATGTAAGATCAAATCTATTTTCACTACTCCCTATCACCCTCAGTCAAACGGCGCTTTAGAACGCAGCCATGCTACTTTGAAAGAGTATTTAAAATCATTCGTCAATGAGAACCAAAACGACTGGCATTGCTATTTATCAACAGCGTTGTTATCGTATAATACTACACCTCATACCACTACTGGTTTCAGCCCTTTTGAATTGTTATTCGGTTATAAACCTGTCATCCCAAATTCACTTTATGAAACAAACGGTAACAACACGTATCACGAGTATGTGCGTGCTTTGCAGTACAGAATGAAGTTTAGCCGCGAAAAAGCTTTACAGAACATCGTAAACAGTAAAGAAACATCAAAACGCTACTATGACAAATCAAGCCGTAGTACTTCATATAAGACTGGCGATATGGTATACATAAAACATCACCATAGGCTACGAAAGGCCTTATCCCCTATCTGGAAAGGTCCCTACAAAATTATAAAAACTAATGGTAATCATAACGTCACCGTATGCATTAACCGTAAACATGTAAAATATCATACCAATGAAATCAAACCCGCTCACACGTAGTGTTGTCTCTTTTCAGAACGCTATGGCGTCACTGCCACGCAGAGCCTACCTTAACGCCGATAGTACACAGCCCAGGAATTTATTTCGACCCTATTGATACTGTTTATTTTTATAATGATTACTGGAAAATAATAACGCATATAGATATAGTGTCTGTTGAACCGCATCTCAATAATATTGAAAATTTAATTAAGTCAACTTTAGACCTATGTATCAGATCGCAATTAACGGAATTTATGCAATGTAAAGACCTCTTCAACCCAGTAGAAATAAATTTGCAAGCTAATTTGATTAAATTAGATTCTTTGTCTCATATCATATCCTCAGATTCACCAAACAGATTCAAAAGATCAATTGAGTTGGGTGGCGAAATACTAAAGTTTTTCTTCGGCACACTAGATGCTGACGATGCACGTAAATACGACGCCGCTATTGACTCATGTCAACAAAGCGAGGATGAGTTGTACAACTTAATGAAAGAGAATATTCATATTGTAAAGTCTAGCATTAACACATTTAATACTACTATTTCAAGGTTAAACAAGAACGAAATTAGATTAACTGCTCAAATTAATAAACTCAATGAGATCTTAACTCAAACCACTAAAAACAATAACGAAGTATTGTATATATCAAAAATAAATAATTTACTTAATATCATCGAAGGTTCCTTATTAACTATTTCTAATTTTCTAGATTCTGTCTTAAACTCTATTTTATTTGCGAAAGCGAATGTTTTACATCCTTCTATAATTACACCTTCTAACTTATTAATAGAACTAACTAAGCAAACTCATGTCATAAATAAACGATTAGATTTTCCAGCTCCACTCAATATAGAGACTATTCATACAGTCATAGATGTGTCAAAACTAACTGCATATTACTATAAGAAAAGAATTGTATTTGTCATCCAAATTCCTCTTATCTCTCCTATAAAATACAATGTATACAAATTAATACCATTACCTACCCCTTCCGATCAAACCAACCCTAATACCTTTGCCCTTATTCATCCTACAAACCCTTATCTAGCTATTACAGAAGATAGATTAAATTATGCTATGTTATCAAATTTAAATATAAAGGACTGTTTGAAAATAAATAATGAATATTCTATTTGTCAATTGGTAACTATATACTCTAGTGTCTCTAACCCATCTTGCGAGATGAAATTATTAACAGAAGTAGTGTTGTCATTACCTAAAGAGTGTGATTTCCGATTATTATATGGTCAAATAGATATTTGGCAAAAACTACACAAAAATGAATGGATTTATGTGCAGTCCAACCCAAATAAGTTAACAGTAAAATGCAAAAAGGGTCTCAAAGATCTTTCTGTACTTGGTACTGGTTTACTTAAGCTAACCCCTGATTGTATCGGTTATTCGAAAACTCTACAATTTATACCATCGACCACTATGACGTCAATGTATAATAATAACCCATTTACCTTAGATTTTGATATTACTCAAGATAATTGCTGTAATAAAGATTTCGTTAACAAAACAATTCCACTGTTATCTCCGTTATCTTTAAGTAACATAGATTTAGATTCTTTAACGCATACTTTTCATAAATTAGATGATTTGGAAATTGAAATTAATAAATACCAAAATCAATCTCATTTTGTTAAATATTCAACATATTATTCAGGATTCACTTACGCATGTATTGTTACAATAATTTTGTTTATTTTATATAAAGTGTATAATTATTTTAATTACAAAAGTCGCTCATCATGTTGCATTCAAATATTTAATCAATGTAACACTAGGAGAAATGTCCAAAATCAAAATAGAATCAGTAATTCTATTGAAATGATTGACCAACATGAACACTCTTTATCTGATAGCGATAACAACTCTCATCATTCATCTAATAGAAACATAAGTAATTTTTGAACCTAGTTCTAAATATATCTCTATCTTATTTAAGCTATGATTCTAAGATGATTATTATATACAATGTCTTATACTAAATCTTATACAATGTCTTATACTAAATCTTATACAATGACTTATACTTAGTCTTAAACAATATCTTAAACTATGTCTTATACTATATCTTTATACTGTGTTGATATAATTTCTTTAATTTTCTCAATGTTTTTGTAAGCCTCATTTTTCTTGAACTCGATTTCGCTCATCTCATCTCTTGAGATAATGCTTCATCTAAAGGGGGGAGATGTTATATCCATAATTAGTTCCTAATTAAATGCTGATATCTGCACTATTTATATTATATATAGGGCCATAAGCCACGCGGCCAACGAGTCGCAGATAGACCGCGAGCCGCAGAAGTCCCGTCGTAGCCGTCGTTAACAAGTCAGACAGATTGTCATTTTTTTCTAGTAAAGTAAAGTGAGGCATTAGGTGTTTGTGTCTGTGTAAAACTCTATTGCAATAAACTGTGGTTCCAGCTGAAATAAAAGTGTTTTTTTAAAAAGACAATCCGCGGCTGCCGCCTAACAGTGCACACAAATGATTGACTTGTGCGGGAATCGAACCCGCGACCTTCGGCGTAGCAGTCGCTTACACTCCCGCGGCGCCAACCGCTCGTCGCCAATCTTGATTTAGTATCTATATTTTTTTACCTGATAGTGTGTAGATAGATCTTACCATACTAAATAGTACATATTCCTCTGTGTTCTTTTTATATTTGATTTCCAGAATTCATCTTTATCGTTATCATTATCATACAATAGAAACCAATTTATCCGTCTGCAGAATGCCTTTCCTTTAAATATTAGAGCAACGAGCCCCCACATATTCTAATTTTAATTCGCCCGTTTTCATAGCCCTTACAGATTCAACTGCTATCGTCATCACAAAGTTGACCTTTTTAAAATATACATACTCTTATGTTTTTTATGTCACCATGGATGGCTACTGATTTATTATTTAACACCGTACAGCGTAGTAGCGTTGGTCCCTACACAAGAAAATATGTTGTGTGATTTACAAATACTTTTTCTGGGCTTGATGTTATCTGTACACGTTGATTGCATGTTTGCAAAGAAAATTGGGGTTTTATTTAGACTGTTGAATATAGCAGCTAAAAATAAATAGAAAATAACGGTTTAGGTTGACCAAAATACGATAGTAAGTAATTGATTACATTATTACATACGGATGCATATTTTAGACTTTGTCGCAATAGATTAATAGTATATTTCTAATATGTCCATAAACTTTCTTGCTGGATTCTTCTCCATGGACACGCCATTCCAACCGTTTACCTACCGTTTCAAAAGAGTTTAATTTGACTGTATTCCCTGTATTTGGTGTCTCACAATGTATCACAGTATGTTGAGCCACTTAACGCTGTAGTATAAAATAAATTAAAACAGACCAATCTCTACCCAAAACCTAAAATTATTTCAAGTCTGTCTATATCTGCTCACACTCGCAAATCCCTCCCTATAATAGCCCGTAAAGACATAGTTGTAGAACCAAAATATCCTCATATTCTGAAACATTTCTAACTATACGGGTTTATTAGCACTACCATGAAGATTAAAGCTGAACGGACTAAGGGTCAGAGCCCTTAATTAAGAGACCTTGAATTTGAAAGCTGTATCTTGGTCCGGATTTAGTGAGCTCTCAAAATTTAATTGCTGTGTTTTGAGTGGATGCATGGATTTAACAATTTACTACCGCGGGTTTTAATGCTCTGACTAAAATAGTGTTAACAAAAGTCGTAACTTTTCTTGTTTTGAAAATAAGTAAGTTACTAATCTGCACAGCACTATCAAGTACTGATTGAATATTTCATATTGCATAAAAATAACTTCTCTTTTGCATATCTGTGTTAGCTACAATTGTAATGTAAATGTGGTATTACATAGGAACATTTGTTAAGACTACATTATTATGATTATTTTCAGATGATATCTGACTGTACTTATATGTTTCAAGTAAGAAATGGCTCACCTTTTTCCACCAGATTTATATAACACTAGAGGACGCCAGCAGCTACGCCTGCAATTTTTTTAAATTTACCCGTTTTGGCCGATCCCGTGGGAATTTCGGGAAATCCCTTCTTAGTGCACCCCTACGGTCCCCAAGAAACACACATGCCAAATTTGAGCTGCCTGCGCCCAATAGGCTGTAGCGTGTCTGTCAGTCAATGAGTAACGCAAGGATTTTATATATTAAGATAACCTTTCCCGCCTTGTTATAATTAAAGTTAATATTTTAATTAGTAAATTACAAAATCCTGGCAGAATATGATATTGTGTAACGTATTTTGACAGAAAATTCTTTGTTATTTTTGTACAAACAATTTTTCATAACAAGTAGTAACAATGTTCTAGTCAGTTACAAAGTACAAAGTCAAACTCAAAATCATTTATTCATCTAGGTCACAAGGTGACGCTTATGAACGTCAATTTTAAAATTAAATTAGTTAATGCTTTTACATTAACATTTACTGCCTCGTTTACAAAGCAATAGGTAGAGCCACGAGAAAGAACGGGCAATAAAACTCGAGGCCACTCTTTTAAATCGCCAATATTATGGAACATATTTTTATTTTTGTAAGGAGCTGCAACTGTTACACATTGTACTACACTACAGACGAGGTGAAGCAGTGGTCTCCGTTTAATCAAAGCGTTAACTTATCGTGACGATGTCCGCGTCCCCCGGTAATTGTTTCGACGAAACTAGCTTCAACACTCGCCAAGAATTAGCTGTAAATGAATTGTTAGCCTTCATTAACATGACCACTGTGGGACGTATGAGTCAATTGCAATTTGTGGGCAAATGAACAGTATTTGAAGATGACTGTTTATAGGTCTAAGCGTTCTAATAATACTTATTCGTTTGAAAACCTACTGAAGCTATTTACGTTAGGTGACTTGCTATGGCATAAAACCACTTTTGATATCTGTACTAATATTATTAAGCTGAAGAGTGTTTTTATGTGTTTGTTTGAACGCGCTAATCTCATAATGTACTGATCCGATTTTATAAATTCTTTCCGTGTTAGATAGCCCACTTATTGAGGAAGGCTATTATAGCATCATGCTATGAGCCACTGGAGCGGAGCAGTAGCCCTTAATAACGCAGATGTAACCGCGGGCTCATGAAGTAGTATTTATATTCCAGTGGGGAACTGGGTCCTCTTACTACACCTATAGGATGATATAGGGCGGTGACATTCCGTATTCTTAATCCGTCACCACACGGAAAACTTACAGGCTTAACTTTCAGATATATATTTATAGACTTTCGATAAGTTTTTGTGGACTGCGTCGATAACTGGATGCCAATGTACTAAATACTGTGGATTCGATTTTTATACGGGAAAACAATTTTTGTACTGAACATTTATAGTGCAGTTACACACTCGCGCAAATCAATTATAATTTCACGCGTTCATTTTGGCGTTCGTACGCTGTAACTGCCAGCCAAAACTGACGGGTCAGCCCAACATTCTTTGATCGAAGCTTGGGTTTGTGCGGAGCGCCAAACAACATTTTTAACAATGCTGAGTGCCTGCGAGACTAGCTTGATAACTCACAATACTGGGGATTTGCGATTATTGACTAGCGACCTTAATGTCCCTATAGTTGTATGGTAATATACTGTATAAGAGCATGTCCACAGCTACGTTTACTACATTTTATTTTTCAAGTAACATTTCTGTCTCGCCCCCTATTACGTGGGACCTTAAAATTCATGGCGAAATGTGGGTGGAATATTTACACCCCTGCCTACCCCTTTGGGGATACAGGCGTGAGACTATAAATAAATAAAATAAAATGTCCGTCTGGTATTTTAGAATTTCGGGCAATCCTTCAGCTACCTGTGTCCAATAATTTTGTCTGTGCGTTGTCTGACAGTCAGTTTTTATACACATAAAGGCAGTTGCAGATCGAGAAACGATCTTTAAAATTTTAAAACGAGATAAACACTAATCGGTCATTAAGACGTTGCACAAAGCCAAATTCTTGTAAAATTTATAGTCCGGTCAATAAAGACATTTCAAATAACGAAAATTGCTGGAGAGCCAAATATTGGTGGAGAGCTAGGGTTTACTATTACAAATAAAGTCTCCCCATCGATCCTTTGTGTGCTACAAAAGTTATTCGGGGTCAAACGTCAAAATTTGAGGTATTTTGGATTTTTGTCGAAAACGGTAATTTTTAACAGAATAAAAGAGGTAGATTTTAAAATTCTCTACAGTAATGGTATTAATGATATTTTTCTAAGAGTTACCATTCCTGAGATATCGCGATTCTAAGAGTTACATCATACATTTCCACGCCACCTGTGAGGTAGTGTACTCGGCGCGTTTTTTTTACCGTGGTTTCTCCTGTAGGCCTTCTCCAGTAACTGTCATGACAATTTTAGGATAATTTAAGGGAACAATACTCGTCAAGTTCTAGATATTACCTAATTATTGATATTGATTATTGATATTGATTATTGATATTGATATTGATATTGATATTGATTATTAATATTGATTATTGATATTGATATTGATTATTGATATTGATTATTGATATTGATTATTGATATTGATTATTGATATTGATTATTGATATTGATTATTGATATTGATTATTGATATTGATTATTGATATTGCTATTGATTATTGGGTGAACTATTGTTTTGATTTCTTTAGATATTTTAATCAGATTCATACCCTTGAAAGTCTACTTCAACAGTCACGTCTTCTTCGATTTCTTCTTCTCCCTCTTCTTCTTGCTGGATCACATTCAGCTGTTATCTAAAGTATACGCGAAACTAAAATCCGCTAACTTAACTAATAATTTAGAAAAGTCGCATTTCTTTAGAAGCGAACTAAAATACTTGGGTGACATGGTCAACTCTAAAGGACTACACGTAGATCCTAGTAAGGTGGAAGCGATAATGATCTACCCTGTACCTACAAACAAAATGTAGGTAAAACGGTTTTTGGGTACGGTGGTACGGTAACGGTTCTTGGTACTGTAGATTTATACCTAATTTTAGTTCAATTGCAGGGCATCTAAATAAACTTACTTCAACCAGTAAAAAGGCTATTTCTTTTGTGTGGTCGGAGGAAGTTAACAACTCATTTATTAAACTTAAACAGCTTTTATCTTCCGCGCCTATTCTAGCTTGTCCGGATTATATCAAACCGTTTGAAGTGCACATGGATGCTAGCAACTATGGCGTAGGGGCTTTACTCACACAAACTACTGATGGTGTGGAGTATCCTATAGTTTATATGAGCAAATCTTTGTCTGCACAGGATCGGAACTATAGCATTACGGAACGGGACGCGCTAGCTGTTTTAGTCGCGGTAGAACATTGGCGATGTTACTTAGATAACGGTTTGAAATTCACTGTCTACACAGATCACTCAGCCTTAAAATGGTTTTTAAATTTAAGTAACCCTACTGGTCGCTTAGCGAGATGGAGGGTACGTCTATCTTCTTTTAATTTTGATGTAAAACATCGTCGCGGCGTGGATAACGTCATACCCGACGCACTATACCGGGCAAGTGCCGTGTCGGCTATTGATACTAACACTGATAACGACACTACTGTAACCTCGGATCAGTGGTATACTACCATCTAAAATGGCTGTAAAAACTCACCTACATCTTTCCCTATTTATTCCATCAAAAATGATAAATTATATAGATATATGGTATCGAAATGTGCACTGCGGAAAGAATTCGATTGGAAGGAGGTACTACCTATTTCGGATAGAACTACCGCTATTAAAGAAAACCATTCAGAAGTCGCGGCGGGTCATTGAGGTATTTTTAAAACGTATAAACGTTTAGCGCAGCGTTATTATTGGCCCGGTATGCACGCTTACGTTGTTAAATTAATATCTTCGTGTGCTACTTGTGTCGCACATAAACACCAAAACCACGCTACTTTAGGTGTTATGGGACGACCAAAGGTGTGCTCTCGCCCCTTCCAAACAATTAGTATTGATCTGGTTGTACCCCTACCCTCAACTAGAAAATAAAATAGCTATATTTTTGTTGTTACTTGTTGTTTCAGTAAATATTGTCTTCTTTTTCCTATCAAGTGGGCTACCGCCGAGATTATAACTAACATTCTCGAGGAAAAAGTTTTCTTAATACATGGCATACCTTCGACCGTTATTCTAAACAATGGTAAACAATTTGTAAGTACAACTCTAAAGTCTATGATTAGAAAATATTAAATCCCTAATTTGCACTTTACACCTAAATACACTCCTTATATAAATTCCGTTGAAAGAAATAATAAAACCATAGTGACTACTATCTCTTCATTTATCCAAAACGACCATTAAATATGGGATACAAAAAACACCTCTGGTGTCTGACGAGAGTAGACGTGTCGTGAAAAATTATTAAAATATCGATTTAAAAGTTAAACGTTACAGTCAAAAGTGAAAGTTCATTATACAGTGATAAAGTTGCAACTTAAATTACCAATCCACCGATCACTAAAGTCATTTTTAGATATAACATTGTGCGGCATCGACCGGCGCACGCACACCTCGCTCCCCGCATACCTCAAGTGTGACGAGTACCGCTGCCATTTTTCACCTCGCTCGCACCTGCACGCCTAGCGCGCGCACTATACAATGAATGTACAACACTCACCGCCGCAGGGCACATTAACAAGCGTAAGCGGCAGCGCCAGCGGATCTGTACCAAACCTGCCAACCTTTAGTGACGAAGATTCATATGTAAATAGTAACTTAAGGAAGCGAAAGGAACGCACCGAGGAATATGATTATAAAAAGGATTTCGAAAACTTTCGCGCAGAGATCATGAAGTGTCTGGAAGGTTTTAACAAAACGCAAACGGAAAATCTGAATAACATCTGCAATGAAATAACGGAAATAAAAAACGAAATGAGAACTATAAAATCCACTGCTGAAAACCTCACACTTCGATTTGAAAAAAATGATACAGAGATTCAAAAGCTGAAAACTACCAATGATGCAACACAAGATAGAATCAAAACCATTGAGATAGAGTTATTACAAATGAAAACTCCACCCACTGAAATGTCCTCCCATAAATCGCTAATCGACACACAAGAAGACCTCATTCGCGAGCTAAAGGATCGTAGCGAGCGCGAAAAAAATATCGTTATTGTGGGTATACCCGAAATAAATAACAAAGATTATAGTATACGAAAATTACATGACGAAGAACAAGTAATCAAGTTATTAACTCCGCTTTATGATAACCGTCCCCTGCCGATAAAAGTAATACGATTGGGCAAATATTTGCCGCAGAAGAATCGACCAATAAAGGCTTACTTCAAAGACATTGATAGTGTGAAACACCTACTACAAAGCAAAGGAAAACTAACAGAAAATATAAAAATATACCCTGATCAAACTCCAACACAAAAATCTTATTTACAATCGCTAAAGTATGAGTTACGCAAGCGCGTTGAAAACGCCGAGGACAATATTACTATAAAATATATTAAAGGAATACCAAAGATTGTTTCTAATTTAAATAATCAAAAAAACTAATTAACATCCAAGCACAAAATATAACTCATACAAATAAACATTCCAAAATAAGTCACCATATCATTCAAAAGTACGAAGACATACCTATACATCCATCATCTCTAAGATTTTTATACGGTAATTTACGTAGTATCCGAACAGCTGGCAAATTCGACGAAATAAAATGTATGTTACATGCTATACACTCAACTACCCACCTAATTATTTTTACCGAGACATGGATAACGTCTGATACTGATGCGAGACTATACACCTTACCAAATTATAACCATATATATAATTATAGACGAAATACTAGGGGAGGTGGCGTGTCCATTTATGTGCATAATACCATAAAATACGAAATCACAGAAGACCTCATGGAAAACGGTAACCACTACCTATGGATATACATAAACAAATTATCTTTAAACATAGGAGCAATATACAAACCCGGCGAGAGTAATGTGAAAAGGTTTCTCGAAATATATTGCTCTCAACTAGAACAAAGAAAAAGAACAATTGTTTTTGGTGACTTTAACTTGGACTTGCTTAGCAGCAACACCGACATTATGCAGTACCAAACTGATATAAAAGAAACTGGATACCAGATATTAAATAAGGTAAATAAACAATATGGCACGCGAGAAACCAGCTCGACAAACACGATACTAGACCACGTATGTACCAACATAAACAACCACTCGTTCAATATATCGATTATCGAGTCGTCACTCTCTGACCATAAACAAATATTCCTGGAGATAGGTAAAATGGCACCTTTAATACGAAAACGAATACAATATGAAGCAATAGACTACAAGAAGTTGTATAGTAACGTATTAGAAGCCAATTATAACAATACAGAATGCGACTACAATGAACTGGAAAAAAATATAAAAGAACAAGTGCTCAATAGTAAAATAATCAAAACAAAATTCAACAATCCACCGCAGAAAGACTGGATTACCAAAAATATTATCGAACAAATAAATCTGAAAAATAATTTATGGAATCAAACAAAAACTAGACCCATGGATCTGAACATAAGGAAGAAATTCGAGGCACAACAGCACAAATTGAGAAACATGATCAACAGACAGAAAAGAAAATACTATTATACCTTATTTCAACAAAACTGTAATAATCCGAAGAAACTATGGGAATTAATTAATAATTTAGCGATGTATAAAATAAGAGACAGCTGTGTTCCACCGAAATTAATGTCGGACATCGGACCCATCACGGAAGGTGATGAAATCTGTAATTTATTTAATTCGTTCTTTGCTTCAATTGGTTCGGAATTATCAAATCAGATACCAGTAATATATCACTTAAATACCGGGAGCACCATTAACTATAATAAAATCATTTTCATCCAGCAGTAGTCTAAATCAATTCCAACCGTGTAATAAAGACGAAATATCGAAAATAATTGATGGTTTAGATAGTAACACTAGCACCGGTTTGGATGGAATTAGTACTAAAGTCATAAAATGCCTCAAAAATGTCATACTCGAAAACCTAACCAATAGTTTAAATACATGTCTCTTACGTGGTATCTTTCCCGATTCACTGAAGGTCGCGAAGGTAACCCCTATCTATAAATCGGGTTGTAAAACAGATCCTGGGAACTATAGACCAGTTACAGTACCTCCCAGTCATATCAAAAATCTTTGAGCGTGTTTTGTACGATAGATTAAATACATATCTAGTAAAAATACAATTTCTAAACAATAATCAGTACGGTTTCCGTCCTAAATCTAGCACACTTACCGCAACGGTTGATTTAATAACAAAAATAAAAAATAATATCGATCAGAAAAATATAGCTTTAGGCATATTTGTCGATTTAAAAAAAGCATTTGACACAGTTAGTCATCAAAAGTTATTACAGAAACTAAACGACATAGGAATCACGGGAATGGCCTACAATATGTTTGTGTCATATTTACATAGCAGATCACAAGTAGTAAAAATAGGAAATTATGTTAGCTCGTCACAAAATCTGTCTTTTGGAATAGCTCAAGGTTCGGTCATTGGCCAATTAATGTTCCTTATCTATGTTAATGACATAAACACCATAGGACTCACAGGTCACCTTACGCTCTATGCAGACGACACGTGCCTTTTTTATTTTGATAAGGATCTACAGTCCATGATAACTCGCGCTCAAAAAGATTTAAACGTACTGGGTGAGTGGTTCAAATACAATTTACTTACTGCTAACCCGTCCAAGACCTCATACATGGTTTTTGCTGCGAAGAATAAACAAATACCGCAGTTTGAACCCCTTACCATCGACAGTGTAAAAATAAAACAATCCAATCAAGAAAAATACCTCGGTTTATATATAGACGATAAACTTACCCGGAAGTCACACATAGCTCATATTAAAACTAAATTAATGGCCTTACTGGGAGCCTTGCGCAAAATATCTCACTGTGTGCCTAAAAATATAAGCACCCTTATATATAACTCCCTTGTAAAGTCAGAACTACAGTATTTGATTGAAATATGGGGCTCCGCAGCTGTCACACATTTAGAACCATTGCAAAGGACACAAAATAAAATAATAAAGGTTCTTTTCCATTACAATTACCTAACGCCGACAAAAGAAATATTTGAAAAAACGGGATTATTAAATATAAGACAATTATACACATATTGTACTTGCATATTAGTAAAGAAAATTATGTTAAATTCCATCCAGTCAAACATAGAATTGCCGATAAAAGTCACTATGAGAAGTTTAAGGAATAAAAACAAAATTCAATTAATTCATCCACGTACTAACTACGGTAAGAAAACGATATTATACGAGGGAGCACAACTGTTCAATAACCTGCCAAATACTATTAAAGAGTGCGATAATATACGTGCATACAAAATGAAACTTTTAGATTATGTTAAGAAAATTTGATATTTATATGTATTACTCAGTCCAGACCCAGAGGAAGAAATGTTGAAAAATGTTAGTAACTCTGTATCGCATTATAAGTGAACTTTATGTTTTTATGAGAAAATAAAGTCTTTAAACCCATACACTAATTCCCAAAATTCAATTCGCGCTAAATACTGCAGTTAACGAGGTAACTGGTTATACTCTAAGTTTTTTAGTGTACGGCAGAGAACTAGTAACTTGCGGTTCACACTATATTGATGCCGAGTCAAATGATGTTATTTATATACCTATGGATTCTTATGCTGAAAATATAGGCTGTATATCTAGTATTTTCGATAAGGACCAGTCTCTTTTAATCTAAGCTCACGCAAGAAACTCATACACATACAACTTACGTCGTAAACCGGCTGAGTTTAACGTAGGTGATACTGTGTGGAAGAGAACTTCTATTTAAGTGATAAGGACAAATCATTTAGCAAAAACTAGCTCCTAAGTTTACCAAGTGTACTATTATTGCTACAAAGTCTCCACTAGTATACGAATAAGTGGATTCGTCGGGAAAATCTATGGGTAAATCTATTGGCAGTTGGCACATTAAAGATTTAAAACTTATCAACTACACTGATTCCTAACCTAACTAGATTATTTCATTATACAATAGATAGATACCTACCTGCAGTTTGAGTTTTATAGTCAATATCTACTAAGCACAGTCTACAGACGTTTTGGAGAACCTTAGTTAGACGGATTTTTCTTGTCTAGACATGTAAAATCCTGCTGTATAGAGCGGGGTATTGTAACGTAATACTACGTATTGCGTTATAATATCTCACAGGCGCTTAACGCAGTGGGTGGAGCCAGTAGCCTAGCCCGAGCAGCGCTTCGCTAGCAATTACTAGTTTATATAGTCATGGACCGGCTCACAGGCAGCTGTAAGTCATAGGTCTATGCCTATATAAGATGGGTACGCGATCTAAATCGGCCACTATCCCTAGACGTCCCTATTCTGCTGGTTGTAGCGACAACCAAGTATTATTATTCTTCTACTTCACTATCTACTGTCCAGCTGGGGTTCTCCCTACGGACTGATGTTCTACCTACAGGCTAAAATTCTCCCTACGGCTGCAACCTACGAGCTGCCGGCGCCGTGCTGCTATTATCCGCCGCCTACGCATCAGCTCCTGCCTGCGACCTTCCTACAGGCCACTGGCGCCTGACTGCACCGGCTTACGCCTGAGCCTTACCGCTCGGCCCACATCAGCTGCACCGCCTGAGCTTTCGCTCGGCCTGCACCTCAACCACCGAGCTGCCTTCCCAGCGTGCACTTCGGCCAGCTCACCGGCGACTCTACGAGCAGCTACCCTGCGAGCGTCGGAGAGCAGCAGGAGTCTACATTACAGCCTTCAGGCCAGTGCTTACCTAGTTCGATCGTACTGTATGTAAGCGGTCTTGAGACGTAATAAGAAACCTGTTCAGTCTAGCAGTGTTTCTATCGAACCCCGACACCTGAGTCCCCGTCTCAACAGGAAGTAACATTATTTATTAAAATGAGCTAATTATTTCAAAGCAACATTTTAAGCTACATCCTACTTTGTTGTTACTTCATGTTAACAAAATAAGGTAAACTAAATTCCTTGTTAAATTATTGTGTTAAAAATTCAAAACAAATAAAATGTTATGAAAAAGTAGCATTCTTATTATTCCGTTAAAGGTGGTTTTTGAGTTATGAATAATCATCGCACAATGAAAAAGGTAGAAATCTTTAATTTCTCAAGTTCCTTAGTCGCACGTCAAATTCCTTAATAATTTTACAACATCGAACTCTCAATGGGGTCAACTGCAAAAAATAAGGGTTATATTTTGACAACTGATCATAAAATGGACTCGAAGGAATTAAGCTGTGCAATTTCAGTGTGCATTGGAAGAATTTCATCCGACAGGAGACAGATAGGCAAGCAAAATACACGGTTTCGTTTATCTTGGATCGGAATCAAAGAAAATCACTTTAAGTGACGATCGAAACGGCTTTGAAAAACTGTGAAAAAAGTTATTGTACGTTTGACTGCACAGATAGCGTAGTGATTTAAGTGACCGTCCTCTCACCGCACACTACGCTGAATTTTGTGGGTTCAATTCCCACAAGAGACAACATTTTGTGTGATCCATAAATTGTAGTTTCTAGTCTGGGTGTTAATTGTGTCCGTTGATTGTACTGATTGACTTATAATAAGTCAATCAGTAGGTGACGCGACCGTGTTTCCTTCCAACCCATGCCTCGACGCTTGGAAGAATGGCACTGACAGCCCATTTGCGCGCATTCTGCGGCAGTTCCAGCCGCGCGCGCCATAGCTGCAGTGCCTGTCGGTGAGCTTGTCGGTCCCCGTTCGCTTCCCGGTGAACTGCGCGAGTTTGGTCATAGACCTTCGCGTCCACGTCTGCCAGGATATCGAAAGGCGGGAAACGTGCCAAAACTGTTGCCGCTACTGATGAAATTATGCAGTATCCTCGTACGATCCGAATGCCCGACACACGCACGCTATTGAGCTTGGTTCTACAGCGTAAGGAGGCTGCTAGGCGTGTGGCCCATAAAGGCGCTGCGTAGAGGGCCATGGATCATACGAACGCACTTTAAAGACGGCGAACTTCTTCCATGGGACCTTCGTGGCCTTTGAAGGGCTCCTGCTGATTAGCGAACTCGGGGGACCATCCGCTCGAAATGCTCCTTGAAGCTCCAACGGCTATTTAAACGACCTAGGATTAAAAGAGGAAGTGAGTGCGTACTGAGCTCCACATTTTGCTCTATTTTGTTAGCAATGTGTATTATTAACTCCAACCATTATTATTTTGTATTTGTGCTTTTATTTAAAAGGTAACTTCGGTGCCGTAAATTTGAACACAATACCCTAAACATGGTAATCTGTTGGCATCTCCACTATGCTATTGTTACCTTGATCTTCATCTTCAACATGCTGATTAATGCTTGAGAACTTTCGCTCCTATAACCTTGGTATCAATACTGTTTTTAACAAATGTATCCTTTAAAACTGTACGACCAACAGCAAGAAAATATTTAAGGGACTTTTACTCCAATGTATGACGCGCTTAGCAAAGATGCGATTTTAATACCCTTTCAAATTTCCGTTTTATAGTCTAAAAAGTAAAAAAAGCACGTCAACCGCCAACCAACATATTCAAAATTCTTGATGACTGTCTAGAAATTACCTGTTTTTCAAAACGTTTTGAAAATACCACAATTTATTATGTTATTTTGTATTCCCCAAGTGATATTTTATTTCCTTACGTTTACACAAACATATACACCACTATTTTTAATTAGTACAAAAACGTTAAGGACATATTAGCAAAAACATTGTTATCATATATGTGACGTAAGTATTTCATAATATCTATAAATAGCAAAGTTATAATCATTTGTTTTTTGTAGAAAATCTTACCTAAATCAAAGACATATTTTACAATCCATTCACTACTTCATTGATAGTACTTACTTTTCGTCCTACTCTTACGCATTCTTTCCGTCGCACTTATAATGTAGGTAGGCTTAGACAATAAAATGAAGCAAAATAATAAGCGTAGGTTATTTTAATTTTCTAAATTCTACCCTCTCCTTCATACTTCATCCGGGCTTAGGACCGGCAAAGTTAATTTACTTATTTCTTATTAAGGATGCAGATTCAAGAAACTCAGTACGCTTTGCTACTTTTACCACGCCACAAAAGGTATAAATAATTAAAATCAGACATTTTGGCTTCGGTATGAAATTTATTTTGACGAGGTTCGTTTAAATAAAGCACGGCTAAATTTAGTGGACCGGTCAGTTCTAAGGGAAGCGGTGGAAGTTGCCTACCTAATTTGCATAATATCGCTCTGGAATTTGAGATTATTCCGACGGTATATTGTTTATTTATTAACATAATATTGTTGTTAGAAACGGAACTGAGTTTTGATTTATCCTTCTATTTTCTGTGGAAAATATTATGCTGAGTATGGAGATTTTTGGTTAGGTTTCCAGGGCAACCAAGCAACGCATTCCCACATTGTAGAATGTATATAAAATTTCGGATGTTGCCTAGCATTATAATGCTTTAAAAGCAAAAGCCAAATATTCTTTATGTACAGTAGATGGAAAAGGTTTGTATTCAATATTCTTTATTTAGCGTTTGTCAGGCTTAACATAACGAATGTAACTTTCACTGTGGCTTACTGAAAAGTGTTATACAAAACTTTACTGTAACTTAAATCTATCTAGGTACTCTGCAGGTCAGTCGTATATGTGATCCAGGCTTTTCAAGACATCAATACTACGAGTTCTTCAATTTACCCGTGATATTTATATCGTAAATTCCTTCAATCAATTTGGTCGTCTTTGAATGAAGGCTCGGGTATTTATTTGTACACTCACTTTGATCTTGATCTGAGCGAGTATCTACCATCACTCTATCTATTTTAGTAGACAAACAGCCTACAAGGGTCCACCGTATCGGTTGTAAAAATAACTTGCCTGCTTTAGGGCGTATATAACCCTGCATTTTCTGCCTCATTTTATGCCAACAATGATTACAAAATAAACAAAAATGTAGTACTGCTCCTGCCGTGGACGCTTTATCCACAGTTTAAGTGGACCTGAATTGGATTTATCTTTCCATCGTAAAACTGGAATGTGCATGTCCGTTCGAAGCTGTACCTTGTGTGTGCTACCGCTGTCGTCGGTCTGTTTTATGGCTACCTGTGGACCAAGACTGTCTCGTTACAGTCCTGCCATCTCGCTACTCGAGTCAACAGAGTTCGTGCACTTAACTTAGTAACCCTAGCTACCTGCGGTGTGTTTTCAACGATCATTTTCATAGAAATTCCAATAGCAGTATTCCTTTAAATATTATTTAGACAGTATATATAACGTGCTATTTATATTCCTTTTTATGAATAATATTAATAAATGGCCTCATAATTCCCAAAAACTTTAAAGGCAGAAAAATTGCTAAATTGTACAAATTAACAGATAATTAATCGATCATATGGTTATTTAGTTCAACCAAGTAACCAGTTCTACTTTATAAGAAATCTTGTTGCCATGCAGCACCACCAGTTTCTGTACTAGGATAAGAAATAAACACACAGTTTTACTATAATGTGGTTTACTAACTAACCTCAAAGTCTAGCTTCCAAAATGTGCAGCTAGAATATATATTTGTGCCGCCCAACAAGGGTCATTAGTCGGTGGTCTTTAACAGCCCGTTTATCCCCTCGCATTGATTGCATTGTATCTGCTACTTAAACAGCCTATCACATAGATAGGCAGATAGCTAATATGCTTATCAATAGTAGGTACATAATAAAATTATATTATTAATAAAACAAAACAATTTATGTACAATCAACGGCCTTATTCCTAAGGGCGATCTTTGTCAGGCAACCTTAAGAAAGTACCATTTAGCAGTTTGGATGGATAGGAATGATGTTAGCAATTACTTGTAGCGATAGTGTAGTTCTTGTTAGTAAGCTCAATTTATAGGAAGAAGAAATTGAATTCGACGTACGTTTTGTAGATCACCGTTATATGTATGGTTGACATCCCTACAATACGTACGAAGCACTTCACTTGCTTCTTTCTCATGCGCACTGCCAGAGTAAGGAATTCCTTCCCTGAGTCTGTATTTACTGATGAGTAAAATCTGACTTGAAAACAAGTCGCAGGTAAATAGGTACCTTCTAGGCAAACGTGCTCCATCGTAAGCTATATCATCGCTTAAGATAAAAGAAAAGGTCGGATCGATAGACTATAGTCTATATAAATACGAAATCGATATACCGAAAGCGAATGCAGAAATAGGGAGGTCCGCTAATGTCCATTGATTGACATTATGGGAGGTGCAAGGCAGCAAATTGGTAGGTATGCAAGCACATACCTCTATCGTGTGAAAGAGACTAACAAGCTCGGTTACGATGCTAAACTGTTAATGTGTGGTCAGATAAAATCTTCTTCCTTTACCTCATTTGTTAAGAAACCCATTAGAAAAAGCATATGAATTATTTTCACACTTTTGTTGAAAGGTTGGATTATTGAAAATACCATTTAATACGTACAACACGTACGAATTCACAATCAGGCTTCAGGCTATAATGCCATTGTTTAGTATAATTAGTGACAACTAATTCTGGTATCGATAGCTGGATAATGTTTTCAATTTTACGTGCTAAGTTTAACTTAAAATAGGGTTATTTTAAATGTAAGTTCAAACAGGTTTTACTAATAATACTTCAGGGAATATGAATTAAATAAATCTGTCGGAGGTTAAATATATTTGATAAAACCCTTAAACAAGCAGCTTCGATATAATCACTGATGTTATTTAAATTAATCTGTATTTTATGTATTGATAAAACCTCTAAACATGTAATGTAGGTACCTAAATCCATTTAAACTTGCTTGATTTTTCCATCATTCATGTTTATCGAAATTATCGCAATCGATATGAGCAATAATATAGTAAAGATATGTATGCCTTTTTGGTAGAGTCTACCCGCGCCCATATCCGATGTAAGTCGGTTGTAACATCGTAAAATAAAGAGGTAAGTATTTATCCTTCAAATGGAGCTTGTACGAGCTGCATCGTACAGCAAATGTGCCCGCGTCAGCAATTTACGCTATTACAGGTTTACTGTGCGATGTACGCCTCAGTGTTCACGTAATCCGCGTCGCGATCACTCTATCATTCATCAATTTATTGTTAAATATATCAGTTTAACATAACTCTCGTCTTTTATTTCTAACTACAGTTAGTGCATGTTCTGAGTGAACAGCTCAAACATCAGTGGTCTTTCGACGAAACTAATTATCATATCAGAACCTCGCGTCGGTTTCGGTCTCGTTGCACCACGCGCTACGAACAATAACCTAACGCGCCACGTGGACTTCACGTTGCGAAAGCGGTCTATTTCGTGGTTTGAAGACAATCAAAGTTATCGAAGTAACTATCAGCGTGACTATCAGTGCGTTAGTGACGGTGTGAAACAGGTACAGGTACCAATGATTGCCTAACACCAGGTTCCAGGTTCTAGAAAATTCTTTGGGAGCCGACAGCTAAATAAATCAAGTAAGATCTTTCCATATTATTGTATTTATCAGTCATCATGGAATCGCAGATCTTATTAACGCAATCTCAAATTACCGAGGCCATAAGCAAGCTCGGTACTAACTTTAAAAAGGATGGAGCTGAACGGAAGACTCCTGACTATATTAAAAGAAGGATAGAGAATTTTACTTCTTATTGGAATGAGTATCAAAAGAATCACGATTATTTATTTGAAAATCTTGATCCCTCTCATTCTTACTTCACCAGCAATCAATATGAGCAAACGCGTCAATCGTACGAGGCCGTGCGCTCTATGATTGAACGTTATCGGGTGGAATCCGGTAAGAAAAGCTCTTTACCGTCGGGCAGCAAGCCGGAACCTCCGCAACTTTCGTTCTCGAATCCCGTAGAAAGCAGACCCGCAACACCAACATATCAGACAACCACCCCGACCCCTGGGGCTGGGAGCGCTGGCTTAGCGGGTCTAGCTACAACGTCTCGTGGGACCAACAGCAAAGTAGACGAGATGTTGCGCAAGCAATCAAGCAACTTCCGAGCCTTTCTTCGCACCATATCAGCGATAAACTTAGATGCCATCTCAGAAAAGTGGGCACTCGAAGATGCCCTTAACAATTTACAATCTCGTTGGTCTACAATTGACAAGCTTCACTGGGATATCGACAGTGAACTCTGTGGTGAAAATAAAACACATGTGAGGAGACATATTCCAATCAGGAAGCTATTTATAATAGCATGAAAAATGCTATAAACAGCAAAATATGGTCTACATCTCATAGAGAATAATCAACCCCGAAAGTAGAGTTGCCCACCTTTACCGGTTCTTTTCAGCAATTCGTATCATTTAAGGACCTCTTCTACGAAACCATTCATACAATCCATCATTATCACCTGCACAAAAGATGCAGTTCCTAAAGGGCAAAGTTAGAGGAGAGGCCGAAAAACTTATCCAGCATCTGAAAATAAGCTCAGAAAATTATCAAACGTGTTAGGATATACTCAACCACAGATATGATAACCCAAGACGCATATTTTGCTCTTACGCAGCAAGGATAGTGAACCTTCCATCTGTTCAACAAAAATCCTTGACACATATCAAAAGGATGCATGATACGACCAAGGAATGTTTACATGCCATCGAAAACTTGGGCATTGACATATCAAACTTGATCCCCACAGAGAACAGGGATCCCCCATTAATCGTTTATTTTCTATCATTAAAATTGGACCCAGAAACTCATGATGATTTCATAGAGTCAATGAAAAATCCTAGGGAAGTGTATAAATTGCCAGAATTCTTAGATTATCTCGAAGCTAAGTTTACTTCATTAGAGTCGTCACGAAAGAAACCCGAATCAACAAGCAGTCCTAGTTATCAACGCCAACATTACAATCAAACCAAACCAAATGCCTTTTTCAATAAATTTCCGGTAGCAAATAATAAGTCATTTTATTCTATTCTAATAATAGCAATAATAAATGCGCCATATGCAATTTAGGCAATCATAAAATTTTCCATTGCAAAACATTTATTGCGATGCCAATTGACGCAAAATTAAATATAATTGCGAAACTGAAACTCTGCAAAAACTGTCTGTACAATCATAACGACAAAGCGTGCATTTCGAGTTCAAGGTGTCGCGAATGCAATGACAATCATAACACATTATTGCATTCAGCTTACTCATCAGTCTTGAGTAGCAACACAGGGACGGCTTTGGGTTCCAATTATTCTGAGCAAAATACACATTCACTAGTAGATAAAAACGAACGTGCATCTCATGTATCACAGGATGTTACGGGAGCAGTAATTTTAGCGACAGCGCTGGTTAACATCAAATCATCGGACGCATCTTATCATACTTTACGAGCTTTGATAGACCAAGGTTCGCAAATATAGATATTTGCGAACCTTGGTCTATCAATGATAACTTGTGAATTTCAAAATTAACTGTGATAGATCCTGCTGTAAGTTTGGCCCTTTAAACACAACGTCGTTCAAGCTGTATCCAGTACTTGTCTTTGCTGACGCATTGAAAACAACCCGAAGCTTAGTGGTGACTGCGTCTTGTCGCAAAACTGCGTGATGTGGTATAACATACTCTTTCTGAGATGAAGTCTGTTTGGATGAAGACATGTGATTTAGTTGTTCTGCTGCTCTGTTATGATAGATCATAACAGAGAGTGCTGCGCAAATGTTAAGATTACCTAGAAAAAGAAATAAAGGCGTTGTATCAGGCCTAGGTGCGAAAGAAAGCATCTGCAGAGGAACTATCTACTTAACATGCAAGGCATTACATTGTGAATACGAATTTCAAACAGAAGTCGTAATCATGCAAACCTTAATAAAAAATCTTCCAAATTACACTTTTAAGAAACCGCCCTTGGAGTTTTTAAGTAACATTTGCCTCGCCGATCCAGATTTCAACATCAGTCGTCCCTTCGGTCGATCTGCTCTTTGGTGCGGACATGTATTCTTCAATAATATTGGAAGGCATTATCAACGCCGGCCCTGCACGACCGATAGCGCAGCGGACTCGACTTGGCTGGATTCTATGCGGCAATGTTGAAACATATTATTGTAACGTCATTCTAGATACGGATGATTTACGAAAATTCTGGGAAATTGAGGACATAAATAAGCAATCTGCGTTAACTTCCGAAGATGAGACATGGATGCAGTTTTATTTATCAACAACCAAAAGGTTACAAGATGGCAGGTATGAAGTTCGACTTCCGCTCAAACCTGACCATGAAGAAAAGTTGGAGATATCAAGACCTCTAGCTCTCGCACAATTTCGCAGCCTTGAACGAAAATTCGACAAAAATGATCAGTTTTTGTCAGATTACAAATCGTTCATGGCTCAATATGAACAACTAAATCACATGTCTTCATCCAAACAGACTTCATCTCAGAAAGAGTATGTTATACCACATCACGCAGTTTTGCGACAAAACGCAGTCACCACTAAGCTTCGGGTTGTTTTCAATGCGTCAGCAAAGACAAGTACTGGATACAGCTTGAACGACGTTATGTTTAAAGGGCCAAGCTTACAGCAGGATCTATCACAGCTAATTTTGAAATGGCGGCAGTATAAATATGCTTACATCAGCGATATCGAAATGATGTTTAGACAAATAAAAACACATTTCGATGATCACAAGTATCAAAAAGTGTTGTGGAGGTCATCAAAAAATGAACCAATCAAAACTTACCACTTATCTACAGTTACCTACGGAACTACTACTGCTCCATTCTTAGCATTATTGACATTACGCAAGCTTGCATCAGATGAGAGAGGTCGGTTCCCCGAAGCTGCGAAAGCTGTAGAAGAATGCTTTTACATGAATGACTACTGTGGTGGCCATTATTCTATGGAGAAGGCTAAGCAGTTAAAATCTGACATGATTCAACTTTTACAATCTGGCGGATTCAACCTCAGAAAATGGACGTCCAATGAACCGGAGCTTTTATCAGACCTTAACAAAGATCAATGCAATCCCCAAACGTATCAGTTCAAGCAAACAGAGTCCACTAAAACATTAGGTCTAGGTTGGAACCCCCATAAGGATGTTTTTAACTTCGAATCAAAAATAGAAATATCGATCGCATACACACCAAACGATCCATTTTGTCAGACATTTCAAAGTTGTTTGACCCACTTGAGTGGCTAGCTCCAATCACTACGATCATGAAAATATTATTTCAAAGTGTCTGGTTATCACAATTAGCCTGGGATGATCATTTGCCTACAGATATCAATAAGAAGTGGATCAATTTAAGAAGTGAATTGCGAGAAATAAACAGCTTTAAAATAAGTAGATGGATAGGCATATGTGAACGAGACACAATTGAATTGCATGGCTTCTGCGATGCGTCCAAAAAAGCTTACGCAGCAGTAGAATATTGTAAGATCACTCGATCAAATGACACCAAGGTATCATTAGTAGCAGCCAAAACCCGTTTAGCACCTTGTAACAAGACTATTTCAATACCAAGACTGGAATTGTCAGGGGCACTGTTATTAGCCAGATTAATGAACACCATTTGGCGATGCTTTAGCGATCACACACTCCAGTTATACGGTTGGATAGATTCGACTGCGGTACTATGTTGGATCCAAGGAGATCCGAACCGTTGGCAAACATTTGTTGCCAATAGGGTTAAATCTATAACTGAAATTATGCCTGCGGACTGTTGGCAATATGTAAACACCACTGACAATCCTGCAGATTGCGCAAGCCGTGGATTATCTGTTTCCCAACTTAGAGATCATACGTTGTGGTGGACAGGCCCACTCTGGCTAAAGTCGTTTACAGAGGATCAACGATCACATTTTAAATACGTGACGGATTTAGAACTAAAGCCGAAATTCGTTAACGCTATTAGTAAACAAACAAATGCTGACGAAGAAATCATCATTCAATTGTTACATAAATATAGTTCATTTAATAAGCTTGTGCGCATATTAGCATGGGTATTACGTTTAACTATAAAGAAAGATGATCGTCAACAATATCTAACGTTACAAGAATTGCGTCGTGCTAAACATATGATTGTAAAGTACGTACAACAAATTGAATTCTCAGCTGACATAGCGTGTCTACTGAAGCAAAGCAAGTTACCCTCTAGCAGTAAAATTGCCAATTTAAATCCATTTGTGGATAGTGAAGGTATTCTGCGTGTCGGGGGCCGACTTAGAAATTCAAATATCGCATCAGATATAAAATACCCCATCATCATCCCTTATGACAGTCAGCTAACCACCTTGCTGATAGATCAAGCACATCAACTCACGTTTCACGGAGGAGCTCGGGTGACGTTAGCAAACTTACGCCAAAGGTATTGGATCATAAGTGGCAACAGAGCAGTCAAGAAACACTTGAGAGGTTGTGTCACGTGCCGAAAATATGATCCAACGAAGCAAACGCAACTTATGGGTTTGTTTGTTTTTGTTTTTCGTGTGAGAGTGTGGCCAACTCTGGTGTCGGAGTTTTCAGACCGCCCTAAGGCCTCCGACATGGCCTAACGATCCTTATCCTTAGACAAGAACCGGGACCGACAGCTTTACGTGCCCTCCGAAGCACGGTAGCGCTCAGATGTAAATGCCACACACGGTCACCCATCCAAGTGGTGACCTGTGCAAGCGTTGCTTAACTTTGCCGATCTGTTACGAATGGCAAGTCAAGTCTCGCTATGAGCGCTCACAACTTATGGGTGACTTACCAGTTGCGCGTATCAATCCTGCCCGTCCGTTTTATCATACGGGTGTTGACTACACCGGGTTTGTAGATGTGAAGATCAACAAAGGTCGCGGTGTAGTTACAAGCAAAGGATACATCGTAATTTTTATTTGTTAAGTCACGAAGGCTACACATATAGAAATCGTATCAGACAGCACAAGCGCTGCATTTTTATCAGCTCTCCGGAGGATGGCTGCTAGAAGAGGAGCACCGTGTCACTTATATAGTGACAACGGGACAAACTTTGTTGGCGCAAATAGAATACTGCAGAAGGAGTATGTAGCAATGCAAGAAATAATAGACGATCATTTTATGAAAGAGGTCACGGATATGAATATACAGTGGCATTTCAATGCCCCATCCTGGCCAAGCGCAGGTGGCTTATGGGAACGGGCTACGCCTGAAGCATCATATCAAACGCGTTATAGGTGAACAAAAATTAACCTTTGAGGAATTTGCCACGATCCTCGCACAGATAGAAGCGTGTTTGAATTCAAGACCACTGTGCGCCCTTTCAGAAGACCCAGAAGATCTGGATTTTCTAACTCCAGCACATTTCCTCACGGGCAGACCAGGATTAACTGTCATCGAAACTGACTTTGACGCCAGAACTAGGTGGCATTTGATAACAAAAATTAGACAGGATATTTAGAATCGGTGGAAAAGTGAATATTTAACCCAGTTTTCAGCGAGAAGTAAATGGTTGAATAAGAAAGGAAACATGAAAGTAGGTGATCTAGTTGTTACTCACGAAGATACTATACCACCAGGAAAATGGGCCATGGGTCGAGTAACACAGCTCCATCCCGGCAAAGATGGTTTAGTTCGGGTGGTTACCTTAAAAACCAAGAACGGGTATATCAAAAGACCTATTATCAAGTTGTCTGTCTTACCCATTTCGGATACCAATCAAAACAACAACATCTCACAGGATCAACATCAAGTGAATAACCACCAGACTAGCTCTGACTCGTCTAAGCATAAAAAGAAAGGAAAACCCCGTTGCAATTTTCTATGTCTAGCATTATCTACTACTATTTTTCAACCTTATATGTGCCACAACATGCTCGTTCAACATAACCACCTTGCCACTCAATCAATCATTATACTTTGAGCCTATTTCGAAAATGCAACTTGTTAGAGACAAATGGACTCTAGTGACGTATTTCGACATGGGGCCCTATTGGGAAGGCACTCAAGCGTTCAATAAAATCTCTAATTACTTGGACAGCGTATGTTCAAAAATAAATCATCAAACATATTGTAATATGACATTATTACAATTGCGTCACGATTACAGCGAAGTAAAGTATTATAACGAGTTACTGCAGGATCAGCATTTCTCTGCGTACGCTAGACAGCGCAGGCGCCGCCGCGGTCTTATCAATGCAGTTGGATACGTGGCGAGTGACTTGTTCGGCGTACTCGACCAACGATTCGCAGAAAGATATGAACACGATATCTCTCAGTTAAAACACAATGAGCAGTATATTATCAAATTATGGCAAAACCAGACTAGTATCATAGAGGCAGAGTTTAACCTACTACTAAGGACGGAAGCTACCATATCAAAGCAACACAAAATTATAAATCTGCATATTAATAATTTGGAGAAAACAGCGAATTTTGCCCAGCAAGAAATTCAAAATTTGAGTCTTATACAAGATTTCACATTGGCCATTATCACTACTAACTCTATGTTGCAAAACCTAAAAACAATTCAATCTACTCTTTTGGATACCCTGACTGATATCTATCAAAACCAGTTCAGTTTTCACATACTGCGCCCCCAACAACTTGAAAGGGAGTTACAAGTAATCTCCAATCAGTTATCCAGAGATCTTACATTACCTATCAATAACTTTCAGAATGTAAGGGATATGTACAAGTACTTAAGAGTTAAAGCGAGAATTACGGCCAATTACTTCATATTTGAAACTATATTCCCGTTGATAAGCAGAGATATTTACCACCTGTACAAGCTGTTACCCATACCACATCAATTAGGACAGAGTATGGTGCAAGTACTACCGGTCGCAGAATGTATTGGCATCAATTTAAACAGAGATTCCTACATGTCAATTTCTGTTAATGAATTACAAAGATGCAAACATGACAAAGATACCTTATTGTGTGACTTGTCTAAACCTATATTACATTTAACAAAAGATGAGAAGTTTTGCCAATTAAAAAAAGGTCGATGCACCTGTAGAAATCTATGGCTCGAGCTGAATCAAAAAAGAAATATTTTCTAAAATCATGTAGTGTAGTGAAAAAGCAATGTTATGAAACGATTTAAGATCGAGGATGATAAAAATATTTAGTTATTAGGTCTGCTATAATCGTAGTACACAGTACTGTCTTTGTCGTAAGTTGTATTCGATTTTTACATAATAATATAATAATAGTCGTTGTTATAGGTATTTAGCGAGAAATAATAAAACAATTCAGTCATACTATTTTATTCTTCTAATTCACTACTATGTTAAAAATGAAGCAGATGAGATTATATTTCAATCTCTTATAGCAGCATTAACCAAAATGGCAAAAATATTACTTTATAAACTATGTTATTGTCCATTTATACATACATAATTTAGTAATAAACGGTAATGAGTTATTTTTTTATGATTGTTCGTCTTACGTCTGTTTTCTAAAATAGCTATAGATGAATTTGGCTTCTAGAGATATATATTTGAAATAATTATTTGTATAGCGCTTATGACAAATATATTTAGTAGGTCCATCCTTTGACCCATGAACCCTGAAAGGCGAGGTGCGACCGAACACGCGAAAAGATATTCCTACGATCTCCTTTCGTGTAACCTGCCGAGCTCTCCACCTAGGCATAGCTTGCCATGGTCTTACATCGTGCCCTGAGTGCCCGAAAACTTGCACGCGGGAGGAACTCGTGACTGCCTTCGACCATGCAGTCAGCGTGGCTACTTTCTGGGCCTCAAAGTAGAAGTGATACGCTGTGATACGCTAAGACGAAGTAGGTAAATCCATTGATAGATAAAATTTTGGGACGGCCATAAGTCGGTTACGTTCAAGAGTATCTGACAGAGACATTAAATGATTTTGTCTTAAAATTTTGATCTCCTGTAAATTTCTACTCTGTATCTCTGCTAGGTGCTTGACTAAGTAATTACTTAGCAACCGCAAAGCACTTACTATAGTTTCTCACTTCACTAGACCAGATCAAAGTATACATCAACCTGTTTGTAGTACCTCCGAGATGTATTTAAGTAATTACGTAGATAAATTACTCAGGATAAAAATGATTAATTGTAATTTGGTAGTAGTTCATGTTTGTAGTTTGATATTGCTTGTTCCGTTAGTACTGCATGTATGGCAGCAGCGATTGCCTAGTGGAGAAACCGACAGACTGCTACGGAGAGGGTCTCGGGTTTGAATCTATTCGAAACTACGGCGGGCACCAATGACTTTTCGAAGTTAAGTGGCCACCGTTTCACTTTCTCTTCCCTGCGTTATTTTCGGTATACCGACAACAGCGCGACCTTACGTGTGAAATCAGCCCTACACAGTCCTCTATTTTCCACCAAAAGCGTCATCAAAATCTGTTTAGACGTTCCCGAGATTATCCCGGACACATAGAAGGACAGACAGGCAATAATTTTCAAAAAGGTTGTTTATGACTTGGTATCAGGTTACTAAAACTAAATGCTCTTGAAAAACATAGTTATTATGAAATCACAGACAGACACTTCAATTTATTAATATGTACAGATTTAGTTGATAAAATGCCAAAATCAGCTTCCAATCACTATCGCTATTGATATTCATCAATAGAATCAACAGTTTTCCTAACTGAACTCGCGAACTGTGGTTGAAAAGGGTTTAACAAAGCGAACTTTTTACATATTCCCTGAAGCCGAAATGTGAGCTAAGAATATCAGAATTATATAGCCGTATGAAGTATCGAATGGAAATGGGCAGCGGTTTGATGTTATTTTAGGCGTCTTCGGCTTACGCGTCTTACGGACGATAGTTGCAATGAAAGATGATACATATGTAGTTCGAAGTTTTGATAACGCAGCGATAGCCTTGTGGATACACCAACAGACTGCCATGCAGAGGTAATCGCGCACGTTGCAGAACACGTTAAGCCGTCGGTCCCAGCTATCATGAAGATCTTTGATAGTCGTTACCGAGAGGTACCCTCAAATAAACTGATACTGGTCTAAACCCCTATACCTATATCTATCCCTTTGGGTTGCGATTCGCAACCGACTAGCGTTACCAAAAGCGACCAAAGCGACTAGCGTTTGACCTTCGCATCTTGCGAAGGTCAAACGCAAGTCGCTCTGTGGAAAAGCTGATATTCAGTCAGGTCTGGTTGGACTAGCGAGCGGACCCCGGGCGCTAGGGCTTGTAAGTCTTGGATTTAACTGGAATAACGCTAGGAAGATGATGATCATGATGTCATAATAATATGTAGTTTCTAAGCATTAAGTAAAACGTAAAAGTTTGGCGAGTTTAGATATAAGGATATTTGTTTTGTATTTTTTATAGTAAAAAAAAGTACCTTTGGTTTCCACAGATTGCCTGTTGCAGTAGGCCACGTAAATTTAGCGTAGATAAGCTAGATCCCATAAACATTACTTGTATAGTATAGGCCTGTCATGTTGGTCTAGTGTTTAGTGACACTGATCGCTAAGCAGGAAGTTGTGGATTCGATTGCCTCATAGAACAAATATTTGTGAGATAAGCCCTTTGATGTTTTCTGTATGCGAGTGCAATTTATCTACTAAAATATGTATTTATTTACTAATATTTAAAAATTGCTATTAATTGTCTCATTGCCGTAGGCGGGCTCTACCTAATATGAGACTAAATAACCGTGTGCACTGTTGCAGGATAGTAAAATTATACGATGTAAATCATAATTATATTCATTGTGTGATTTGATACCAATAGCAGTAATAACTGACCTCGCGACTGAAACTACAATAAGCTCATACTAATCTAGTCGTGTTAACGATACATGATACAGAACACACGCAAAATATTCCTCCACATTGTTATCAAGGCAATCTCACGGATTCATTATACGCATTCCCTAAATTTGTCGGAATTTAAAGTTAAACTTATTAGAACGGTACACGCAACTGTCGACTTTACATCACTGTGCGTATGTCTAAAATGCTGTGCATAATTTTGAGTGATGTCGCAACTCCATTCAGTAGTTGTTTAGAGTAATCCACAATGAAATAGAGCTATGTGGCTACGTGTAGCGGAAATTGAATTTATTAAAGCAAAGTGTCGTATCTAGGTTCTGTGAGCCTACACAATAAGCCTGAAGTGCGTTTTGATGTTAAGAAAATAATCTGGTATTCTTTAGCATTATGGATTCAAGCTTGGTTGAAAGTTGTATAAATTAGATATATTATGACTGTGAGCCCAGAGTAAAGTAACGTATTTAGTTGTGTGATGGCTGGGAGATTTTTGAATCAGAAACAATTTCATGTAGATATGTCAACTGTAAATATATTATGTTATGGCTTAATAAAAAAAATATATATGTATTATATTACTTTGCAATAACCGTGATGTCGATGGACAAATTATTCAAATACTTTTATCACATGTTTCATCAAATCTATTATCCGCGGTTTCAACAATTAGCAATTATACAAAATTAGAGTATATATCAGTACTTATTATACTAACTCATAACTATTGGAAATGTATTTCATTTTCAATTAGCATACCATACCTACTTTAAATTAGTGCATTAGTATGTAGTATTATACTAATTCATAAATGTTGGAATTGTATTCCAAACGCCTGTGTACCAATTTGTTGCCAATTCTGTTGGGTTTTTCCATTACTAGGGACTGCAAAATAGATGTGCTGATCAACGTAGGAAACATTCCATAAAATTAATTGTTTGACCGTTCTTAAAGAGACGATTTGGTGTCATATTATTTCAGTTCTGAGACAAGCAAATATCGGTTGTGTATATTTTATATGGTATGGTGTGACATCTATGTGTTTACTGTTCATTTGAAAACCAGCGTCAACATGAAATCTGAACAACAAGGTATCTTGTTATTGCAGACTTAAGACAAATATTTGCTTGTTGTAGTTTAAGATTGGCGTAAAAATCGCCAAAAAGACCAAGTACAGAACGTTTGCAACTCGTGTAACTTTCACTTTGTTTGGTTATCCTGTATAACGTAGTTTGTAGCTTCTTTTTTAATTTAACTGTTTCCGTCCAATCTCGTAAGACTTTCAGGAAATCCCTTCTTAGTGCACCCCTATATGGTCGCCAAGAAACATAAATGCTAAATTTTACCTTCCTGCGCCTCATAGTTTTAGCTGTAGCTTCTTTATCAGTCAGTCAGTAACGTTAGGATTTTTATATACAGATATCCATAACAATAGAGATCTAAGTGTTTATGAGTTACCCTTCTCAAAAGAAAACGTTTTCGTAGAAACGAATCGAACATGCACCAACATATTTCTTATTAGAATACACACACAAAGCCAAATCTGGTAAATTACTTGATCATTTCAGCTATGACTATAACTAAGACCCGAAGGCTTCTTTAAAACTACTTTCGAGCACATTCATTTAGGGTTTTGTTAAAATATGATTATTATGATGCTTAATTGGAAATGTTGTCTCTGCCTACCCCGACGGGAAAAAGGTCTGAGTATACGTATGTATGATTGGAAATTTAAACTATTACAGTCGGTCCGTATAATCAAATCATACGTACAGTAACATTATTTTCATATTAAATTAACTAAACTTCACCAGCGGCTCGTCTCGCGTGAATTATATAGGTACCTAAACCTTGCTCACACTGTTTATTGGTGAAAACTGTTCAAAAATCTGTTCGGTATTTTATAAGTTTTGCGTTTATACAAACAGACAGCATGGCTGGAGGACTTCATTTTATAATACGTGTGGATAAAGACTACTTTATTAATTAATAAATATTATATTTCATGAATATAATTCGTTACAGGGCGTCAGTACCTTCTAAATTAACTGACACTAGTCTAAACCATGGAATATCGCTATCCCTTCGGGTTGCGGAGGTCAGACAGGCAGTCGCTCCGTGGAAAAGCTAATATTCAGTCAAATCCGGTTAGACTAGAAAGCGGACCCCAGAT
This sequence comes from Euclidia mi, assembly GCA_944739405.2. NCBI lineage: Eukaryota > Metazoa > Arthropoda > Insecta > Lepidoptera > Erebidae > Euclidia > Euclidia mi. The sequence continues at coordinate 30,769,900 of OX123185.2, forward strand.
TGAAAACTGGGATAACGCTAAGAGGATGATGATGATATTTCATGAATATTATCTAGCCCTCGGCTACCATATTTATTTCGTAGAATAAGCTTGTTTTTTTCTTTCTACTTACCAGTTTATGATCCGGACGAGTTTTAAATGTTTGTAATAATATAGTTTATTTTAGTTTTTTAGGTTTTATTTACCTTTTTAAGTCGGCGCGGCGCTGTGAACCTATTAATGGTAATCAGTTTCATATAATAGACCATTCAAATATATTTCATTTTTAAAAACTGCGAGTGGTTTTTAAAATGTTGTTCATATTATTATGAACCTGATATTTTTTGAAGCAAAGACCATTTGACGTTTACTCCGTTACCTTAATTATTATGTTTATCATTAACTATAATACCCTACACAAAATATCTTTAACTTTTGTGAAAAAAAAAAACTATAGGTAATTGATTACTGAAATACGACGGATGGGATGATGGAAGTGCTTGCACAGTTAAGCTGCTTCGATGTATCTACCCCGATTCTAAGCTAGCTGTCCACCAGTAAGGAGAAAAGTGATAGCTTTTATGCAATGCTATTGTTAATACACCCGAGATTATTTTTTGCTGCTTTGCATAAGCAGCCTAATAATACCTAATAATTACTAACCTAACCCAATAATCATTAAATCTGTATGAAAGTTTTATTCTTACGGTTGCAGTTTATTTTTAATAATACTTTGAGATCATTCTCACACGGTCATCTGATTCCAAATTAATATGAGTATGTACTATAGAATAAGAGTAGTCGAGCCAAGCTCGAGCTCAGTAGCATGTCGTTGGAGAGGCCTATATCCAGCAGTGGACCATGACAGGTGATGATGGTGTACCTTCTATGAAAATCACTTTCACCATTGAATACACTTTTATTAAATCCTTAATACTTGTACTGACCCATATAGATGAATTATACATAGATTGCATTACTATGTTATTCATAACTTTGCTTAATTAGTGGGCGACGGGTTTAATTAAATTAAATCTTATGAAGTCGTTCCAGTTGATATTTAGTTGAGTGATTTTTCAATCGCAGAATATAGACAATATTTCAATCCAGGTGATAAAGGAGCTAAAAGTTATCACACTACCCTATCATTTATATAAAGTTTCAATAGTTATCCTACTATTTCTGTAGACAAATTCACCACAAATCTTAACTGTTCACATAAGATCTACTTCATTGGTTTCTAAAAGTTTACTATTCTCGTGACAAATAAGACGGTATTTCTTGAAACTTGAAGTAAGAGTCTTACCCACAAGGAGTGCTAAGAGAAAATGAATGTAATATATTTAGAAAATTTGCGAAGTTGGAAAGTGAGCAACTTTTGACATCGGTACGAATTGTCGACTTTTAACATTCGTTAGGAACGAAGTGAAGCTAGGTAGCATTCATTTTTGTTTATTTTTTTTAATGTTTTAACAGAAAAGTAGTGCGTGGAATAAAATTCGTATTGCCGTTAAATAATTATCATGTATGTGGATCTTATGACTTTATCCTAGTCGCAAACTTTGTTAAGGTCTATATAGGTAATAATAGTTGAAATATACATAAATCAATATAATTTCATAAATTTCTTGCAAAATAATATGTAGGCCTATGAAGATTGTATCAAGGAGTATTAATATAAATATTTAATATGATATAGTATTTATTGGTATCTTGCATAAATGTAAGTAGTTAATGTTTGTATATATAAATATGTGTAAGTATTGTGTAAATATATAAAACATAAATAAATGAACAGATATATTAATAAAATGAAATGAAATTTACACTATAGATAAATGGGTGTGAGGTATCCCACAAATGGATTACGTACCTCAAGCCCATTTCTGTTAAGGTATAACCGGTTGCCTGAAATACATTTTTACATTCGAATTATAACACGGCTGTCTGTTGAATGCAGAGTATTGGGATACCTTTCAATGTAAAATCGAAGCGCTGATTCTACATACCTTTACGAGATTGACCGCCTGTTTCTATCTGCTGCAGGGTGTATGAGATTTTTTTGCACAGCAATATTGATTAGTTCTGGAGTGTTTCGAAATTTTAAGATATTTTGTAATATTGGCTATTATTGTTTTATACAGCGGATACTGCGGTACGTATGGTCGTTTTATAACGCTGCAAATGATGGGTAGGCTGTATAATCATATTCGATTATAAAAGTATTTCTTGTAGGGTCACCTCCAAATTTAAAATCTTGTGCTTTAAGTTATACCTTTTCCTGTCAATCACATAAAACTCTAAGTGTATGAAAATCAACTCATTTGGTCCAGAAGTTTATAATATACCAGAGGAAGCCCATGGGGATTTCGGGAAATCCCTTCTTAGTGCACTTACCCTCCCCAAGAGACATATATGTCAAATTTTAGCTACGTTCGCCCAGTACTTTTAGCTGTGCTTTGTCTGTTAGTATTCAGAATTCTATATAAATTAATTGCTTTCTTATCATACAATGTTTCATGTACCTAACTCAATAATAATAAGTTAAAGGATGAAATAAAGCCCTACTTGACAATAAATTATTTCGCCCGCATGAAATTTTAATAAAGAGTAGCCCATGTATTTCCCCTGGTTTCAGACTATCCACATCAAATTTCATCACAAACGCATCTGCACATTAGACTTTTGTTTTCATAGTCGTCAAACTTCAGGTAAAGATTAGTATGTAGGTATATTATTAAAGTTATTGAAGAGCTTATATACTAACTGAATAGAATAGCAGCAAAAATAAAAACTGAAAGCATTACGACAAAGTAGATACATAATCAGACCGCCCGGCGCCCCTTCGTCCCGCTGCGCTTAAGCGCGCCAACTCATAGTAAGCGCTTTTAGTAACGCTGAGCTAAGATCAATTATATCGTGATAACTTTTAAACTATTCGTCCAAACTACTTACTGTAATAGACAAAGTTCATCTACATTAAATACTGAAGACAATTAATCTATCAATTCTGAAAGCAATTTGATAACTACTCTAGAATGAGTATTGTAAAAAAGTATCAAATTTAATTATTTTACGGACCACTTTTTTGTGTATATTGGCTTTTACATAAAAGGTATATGCCGCCGCGGACTTTTGTATAGAACTTTTTAAGATAAACAATATCACGGTACATTATCTTCATGTAAATTCAACGGTTTAGGCAACGCACGCGAAGATAGGGTCAGATCTCAGGATTTTACACATACATACATACATACATAGTCTCACGCCAATAACCCCGAAGAGGTAGGCAGAGGTGTATTTCTATACCCACTTTTCGCCAGATATACTTTAGTCCCACGTAATAAAGGGCCTATTGCCGTACCGGGCACATTTCCAGACTCCGTGCTGCTACTGAGAATTTCGTGACAGAAAAACCCAATAACACTGCCCGACCCAGGAATCGAACCCGGGACCTCCCGATCCCACGCGCACATTTATGCCGCGAGACCAACGAGGCAGTCGTATAGGGTTTGATGTCGATTTTTCCGTCTCTACGCAAATATGGTATTTGCATCGTGTTATCCCTTAGTCGCCTCTTACGACACCCACGGGAAGATAGGGGGTGGTGACACTTGTATTCTATGCTGTCAACCACACGGCAGGATTTTTACCGAATTAATTGATACTTTTCCTTATATTATGGCAAAATTGTAGCCGATGTGTTATTCTGATGTATAAACTATATTACTGTAAAGTTTCATCCAAATTCGTTCAGTAGTTTTTGCGTGAAAGAGTAACAAACATCCATACATACATCTTCACAAACTTTCGCATTTATAATATTAGTAGGTATTTATCGTATGACTAATTGAAGACCTTAAAGTCTTTGAAATCTGGTTTTTAGCCCTTTCTTCTAATAGTTCAGACACTATGTGGGCACGCAGATGGGGCACGAACCAATATTTTCTGTAGTTTATTTTCATCAACAAAGCTATATTAAAGTTTTGACAATGAATATCCTGATCACTGCTGAATGTTAGCATCCCTACTCCATGAAGTACTCTCGCCGTTGTGTAACAAAATGCCGAACAAAACTTCGAGTCTTTTTACGTCCATATTCCTGATACGATAAATACATAATTTTCGAAGTATAATTTTTTTCATTTTTTATATTTACACAGGTAATACAAAAGTGCGTCAACATTGAATTTATGGTTTTCCGTATCGGTCTTTTGGTTAGTGATTCTACTAATAGGTATAATTTTTTTTATGGTTAGCACCATTTGTTTTGTGTTTCAGTGTAATTTATCTTTGACATGTTCGTAGATGAAAATCTTCGCCAACGTCCTCGCTGTTCCGGTTGCATCTAAGAATTTTCGACCTCTTATGCTACCGTAATTATATTATGTGTATCAGGTGTATACAGAACATCGTTATTACTATTTAAACTTAAACTATGATAATTCAATTACTTTCTATTCGTAAGGCCCACGCATTTTTCCCACGCCAAACAAGTCTTTAAACAATTATATTTGTAGTAAAAATTGCCAGTAACCTTAAACCATTCGATAAAACATCGCAAATGTCAAAGCCGCCTCACTAATTGTAATGGATAACTGATAGCTCACCATTTTATATTAAATTACTCCATCCAATAGATGGTATTTCAAAATCAATTTGCAAGTTAAACTACGTTACGGCATCTTCAGAATACTTAATTTAATATCATAACCTTTTAAGTACTGTTAAATGACAATATTGCTATTAGTATTTTAGGTAATTATTTTCACTATTCATGCATTTCTTTTTTTAATACAGCTCCAGCAATATTAAAAGATTCTGTGTCGCGGAGGTCTTGACAGATATACTATCAACGGACACAATGAACACCCAGACTCGAAACAACAATTTGTGGATCACAAAAAATGTTGTCTCGTGTGGGCATCGAACCCATAACACTCATTGCAGTGAAAGGCGGCCGCTTAAACCACTACCCCAACCTTTCAGTCATTATACATACATACATACATCTACATAGACTCACGCCTGTTTCCCCGAAGGGGTAGGCAGAGGTATATTAAACGCCCACTTTTCGCCAGTGTTTCAGTCATTATTTTATTCTTTTATTTATATATTCCGCATTTTTTCTAAGAAGCAATATAGTTTTCAGTCAGAATGCTAAAACCCATTTAACAGTACAAAAGCGCATAAAGCTAAATGTTTAAGAATTGTGAATTCGAATCTTTAGCTTTCAGCGTTACGATGATCTCTTAGACAAGCTGTCTCAAAGCAGCAGCTGTCAAGGCTATAGAAATTAAACTCCGGCCTATAAAATGAAGCTCTTAGATTTCAACGGGAAATATTGCTAGGATCTAATTATTATCCCCAATACAACCATAGGGAAGCCTTTACGTTATCAATAATGTTGATTTTAAAAGTAAGAATATCTTTAAAGAATAAGAGCTTTATTAATGTAGAACATTGAAATAAGCGCTGCGTATGTGCAAACAGCTACAACTGAAATTAATCGGCCGATTTGTTAGCCGCCGCAGTAAAGTTCGGTGAGCGGTAACACAATGCCTCCATTCCGATGCCTTTATTCTCATAGTCGTGAACATGTTTACCACTGAATGCATGTTTTAATTCACTTACTTCACTATGTGTGTTATATTAAACTAGACGATACCCGCAGCTATGACCGTACATTTTTCTTTCAATGAACCATTTCTGTCCGACCTCGTCGAAATTTTGGGAAATTCCTTCTTAGCAAGCGCAGGGGTGCAGCGCTTGCTAAGATATATACATGCCAAATAAGGCCTTCTTGGTAAAAAATCCCAATTGTTTGAGTTGTGTGTGGTCTTTCAGTCAGTCAGTAACGCAAGCATTTTATAAACACAGAAGATACTCATTAGTGATCTGTATAAAACCATACGTAATTTTGAAGTTGCCTAGCTAACCTTTCATAATATATCCTGCCCTGATGGGCACTATGCCCATCTCTTTGCACAATTGTGTCTGAGAATTATGACGGGATGGCATGGTGAGAATAGCGATATTTCTGTCAAAGAGATCGGTAATACCGTCAGGATGAAAGCAAAAGGAAGACAAAGCTGAGAAAATACATTTGATAGTCATTATTGAAATATTCTGTTTCGTATGTACAAGACTACAACGTGCTTTGTAAATATATCAAGTGAAATGATACACCCACTCTGTATTACATTTACCTATCTTAGAAGTATTTTGATCACGATTGTAGTACTTTTACTTACATTATCCGCGATGTAAAATTGGATAATAATATATAAAGGTAAACTCTGATAAAACTCATTCGCAAGATCGAACGTTCACCTAAAGATATCCAAGCTTTTGCAAGTAAAATTTAATTAGAAAAGTTGAGCAATGAGCTGCTTTGCTACCTTAACCAGCTAGCTGGTATTCGATCCGGATAAATTGAAATTGTTTAATTTGCTACCTCTGCATTGTACAACCGTGTCGTTAATCTTGGTCGTTCGGATGTGCTAATGAATTAAAAAATAACACTTGAGAGTCAAGCCTTTTATTGCATACCAGTATGTAGCAAACGGATTGTAGTCTTTTGTTTATTGATGCGAAGAATTGCCATTGGCTTCTTGACTTTCTTGCGTGTTTCGTTATTAACACGCTTTTATTAGGTCGACATGTATGTAACTATGTAATTGAATCTGGTAACTAATTTAACCATCTTCCAAGGGTCGAAGCGTAGTGAAAATTGGCAGCTGTATGTAGTTCTGATTACAATACAATAATATGGTACTGTCGAACTGATCTGATGATGGAGCCGGAAGATATGAACTGCAACTTCATGATGGAAAATCGTATCATAGCTGTTTTAGATTTCTTAGAAAAGTCTTGTAATGATCTTTGACCACGATTAGGTTTCAAGGTCTGATGATGAAGCCGCAATATAGGCACTGGCATTCCATGATGGAATCTCGTATGATAGTCGTGTATGCACCTGTGAGAAAGGCCACGTAATGGACTTTGAACACGATCAGGTACAAACCAATTATCTTAGACTACGCAGTGGTGTATTTAGGGTTCCGTACTTTTGCGGCTGGACAGGTGTATGTGGCCCTAAGTAGAGTAAAATCACTTAGTGGTCTCCAGATTGAAGAGCTAGATTGTCCAAAGCTGACAGATAAAATACCATGCAATGCAGACGCACTGGCGGGGATGGGCTGGGCTCATTCGCCTACTTAAAATAAATGTATAAATGTTTATACTAATTTGATTGTATTTGTTTGTTGTGTACGCGTATAACCTGTTTTTTATTTATTTTTTTATGTGTTATTATAAACTAGTATTTAAGTATAAATTAGATAAGTATATTTTTTAATTACGTCATTGACGTCACTTGGGGCAGGCATTGAAAATCAGCAAGTCGTATCGCGGCTAACGTCACGAACGGCGCGACGCTGAATGCCTGCCTCTTTGACACATCGACGGCGTACAGTATTAATCTTATATTTCTTATATTCTTCTGAATGTGGGTAGGGTAAAAAATTGTCTTGGGTATTGTGAACCCATACTATTAAGTTTATGTACGTACCTACCTATCTGCTCACATAAAGGGCTATACCTGTTCATATGTACCTATTTGTTTATTATGTACCTATTTAATAATTGTACGCTGTTGTAATGTGTCAATAAATGCTTTTACTTTACTTTACTTTACTTTACTTTACTAAAAATATTTCATTGTCAAAGACCAAAAAGTGTAAAAAAAAAACACTAGAAAAACACGCTTTTATTAAAGCACGTAAAAACAAAAATGGATCGTTCAAGTTGTCTCTATTTCTGGGCTGAAAAGTAAACTATGTGCTTTAATTTATAATATTTGATTGTAAAAGCGTGTTTCTCTAGTGTTTTTTAAACTATTAATTTATTTTATTCTTGTTGTGTAAATGCTTATTGTAGAAAATTATTCGATAGGTACTTAAATTAAAACATAAATCAAACTGAAAAAGAACACATAAAGTATCACGTGAAATATAAAACATTGCCTTTGAAAACTTTTTTAAAATAATAAATGATATAAAAAGCCAGTCTGTCACAAAATATATAAAACTGAACGTTGGACTTATATCGACATTAAAAGTAAAAAATATATACTTGTTGATCTATACTTTTTAAACAAAACAAAAATGGTACGTAATTTTAAAAAGAGCACACATTGAACAAAAAACTTTCATCTTATTGTTGAAATTAATAATATTTTATTAATTTTAATTTCAAAAGGTTAACCACGTTTTCAGTACCATTGAAATAAACTTTTTAATAGATAAAAATGTGGAGGTTGACGTATTAAATTCTGCTTCAAATTTAAAATTGTTTATAATAAAAAATACTGTGAACTTTACTCTCAGGGAGCTTAACCTGGATCCTTTAAATCATAATTATATCGGCATAGCGATATTTTGTAAGGTTATATGTCAATTTAATACCAGTGACTACAAGGCAGGATTTCCTGCATTACGGAATAAAACACAGTAAATTTGCAATATTGATTGGACAATAAATATTGCTTATTAAGAACAGCATAATACCTACTACTCATCAGCGTCATCTTTCTTAGACGGAATTGAATAGACGAGTGAATGAGCATCTAAAATCGCAAAATCTCTTTAAAGAGAGCAGCCGAGGTCAGTTCAATTAAACTATACGAAGACAGATTCATACGTGTTCGCTGTAAAATGCGCGGTTACGACATGGCACTTTAGTTTCAAATAGTACGTACGGTATTTTGGAGAGTATTTGATTTTTTGACGTTGAGGCGACTGCAAAGTAGTTGTCTGCAAATGGTAGAGACTTCTAGATGACGTTTACATAATTGAATATATCCCAATCGTGGGTAAATAATATCCACTATCTTTATTTGGTAGGTACTCTGAGAGACTGATGAATTGATTGATTGTCAACCATGATATAATCATTTACATTCAGCACGGAATATTACATTGGCACTATAATTGAAATTATTTTATTTATAATACTTACTATAATATTATTCGACGCCAGCTCAGTAAAATCTCTGTAAAAGCTCATTACAAAATAAACCTCTTATCAAAATGTTACTGAAGCTAAGAAAACTCATTAAAAATACATTGACCAGAAATATACTATAGCCCTGTGAAGCAGGGCTCCTATTTTTGGGTTAAGGTACACAAGAGACTGTGTAAAATTTGTAAATAGTATAGTTATATCATTATACTTTTATTGTAGAATATAGAATTCGGGGTAACACAAAGCAACCTTCTGTCTCAAGTTGTGTGAAGGCACTCCTAATTATTCTAAAGATTCTGTAACTTGGTCAGTATCCGGGTCATTATCAGGTTACTCATTATTTGGTTGACTTCGGTGGCAATTATTTTTTTGTTACTTTAGGCATTATTAGCATGAAATATCAAATCTAGATTTAATTTAAAACATATTAGTAGTAGAGGGAACAACATAGACTGAATGGATAAGTAGGAATTCCATTTTCTTGAAATGGGGTCGAAATCAATATTCTTATCACCAAAATCAAACATATCAAATGATTTATATTCTGAAGACTATTTTATATCCCTATGTTTTAACTGCTTTAGTACTACTACGTACGTAGATACGTATGATACGTACTAGGTAAGAAATTGCAGGTTAGGTAATTATACAATAAAAGGTTTTATTTTATCGAGACTAAAGCCACATATAAGAAATTTTACAAGAATAAACTTTGTAAGGAAGCGTTAAATTATTACAATAACTTTAATGAAAAGTACCTACTGCTTTATAGTTGCTAAAACTGACAATATAGAAATTTAAACAAATCTGAAGTGTTCGTTGAGATTTAGCTTAATCACAGAGAATAATTTACTTATTATTAAAAAATCACTTAAAATCAGTCTTTCAAAAACATCAACCCTTTCAAAAAAATCTAGAAGGCACTTATTTGACTAATAATAATTTTATTAAAAATATTACGTTGCCTTTTAGTTGTAACTCGATTAAAATAGTTTTAGGTATATTAAGCACCTAGAAATAAATTTAATGCTACATAATTTAATATACGATGTAATAAAACTTATAAAAACGTTATACTTATTCAAGTTTTCAATCCTGAATTTAAAAAATGTTATATTCCTCGTCACTGCTGTCAATGTTAGAGAATGTAACTTCATTCATTACTATCGGAGCAATATTTTCACGACACATGCGTCCAGAAGCTATCATTTTCTTACAATTCAATGTCTGATGTTTAGGTATGGGTCAGGTGCTGCTTGGTTTCATAGAAGTCATCAGCAAGGTCAACAGAATAGCTACTACCAGGTTTAATCAGATTGTTCGATAAAATTTGAGGTTTATTAGAATTGGCAGCACCGATTTCACTCCCTTTTTTAATCTGGCATAATCACAGTAATGTGATTATGTCAGAATACGTGAAACAACATGAGAGTTGATGAGAAAGTTAAATAAACAATCTTTAAATGTAAATAAATAGCTAATGTATGATTTCGGTGACTTTAACCCCTCGAAGCATTTTGGCCACCGTTGAGGCATCTCAGGAGGCCTGTAGATGTATTTTGGCTACTTTCGAGGCTAGGCTTTCGAGTTAAGTACGGGCGCGTAATATTTTCGTTGAAAGAATGGTGATATTTCTATTTATTAAGTTAATATTGTATATAAAAAGACGCGTAATTATATAAGCTTTCGAATGATGTTAATTAACACCAAATAATATACTTGAAACCCACGCAAGAGCGGTATAAAGTGCGCCCGGTATAATATTTTCCCACCATTTTCGAGCGCGCTATTATATTTCTAACATATTCATATTTCTCGTCGTGTTTTATTATGGCAGGTATTTAAGTATTGTACACGGTTAGAAAGGTAATTTAATTTACTTTCAGAGAAAATAAATGTAATGGAAAGAAACATTTTAATTTTAAACATAAAAAAATATAAAATATAAATGATTGTTAATTGCCGCCAATTTTCGTATTTTATTTTTTCAAACATATTTTTTTGTTATATATCAGATTCAAACCTAGATAAGTTTCTTTTCAACTAGATTTCCAATGAAAAAAACCATATCTGATAAAAATCCGATAAGAATTATTCTTATTGGACTTTGCACAATTGTTTACTTTTTCACGCCAAAAATAACTGCCATACCCGCCAAAATTTTCGAAAGCATGAATTATAGGAGTATTATATATCATATGATAGGTTTATTTATATACTCCTAATAAAACAATAATTCATAGCATAAATGTAACTTTATCTATATATTTTCATTCAATAAAAAATAAATTCCGTTTTTCGGTAATTGAATGAATATAGCCTCTTTAATTAAATTATTACACAATATTTGTTTAATTTTTTGCTGTTATTTTATAATAAATTAGTTAATTCACAATTAAAACATAAAAATATCAAATATAATTATAATATTTGTTTACAATGATGTTTTGAATCCATAATTACGCCCCGCGCGCAACATGCAAAGACAGCGAAATATACAAAATTTCAAATGCTGACATTTAAATAATTTTCTAAGCCAGCATTGCTATAATTTTATATTATTGTAAAGCTTATACCACCAGGTATACAAAATAACAAAAGTAAGCAATTTTTAACCCATATTGTTATCATGACAAACAAAAATGGCGAGTAGGTCGTCGATAGACGACATTGTTTACAATAGGATCAAGTTCGGCGGGTCGCATAAACTAAACATTCCGTCATTCAGTCACCACTCAAACATTACTACAAAGCTTATTTAATCTACTTTCATAACAACATCATTTCAAATATCAACACCCGAGTGACGAGTCGTAAGTATAGGTTTAAGGTAGCACGGCAAGTGGCCTTGCTTCGCGGGTGGTCAGATAACGACCGCGTGATGCTTTAGCGATAAATGTCAAATTAAAGCGGTTACTTTGAGCGGTTAACATTGATTTCGATGCACTCATTTCCACCGAAAACATCGAAATCATTGCCACTGAAATCAAAATATTTAGCAAAATCTTAAAAAGTAACACGATTTTTTTATATTAATCTCTTTTATTGGAATCGAATAAACATAAGACATACGTTTAGTATACAGGATGATTCGAAAGTCGTGTCATTCCTTTGAACCACATGATCTGCTGGTGATATAGAATGACCCTAACCATATATCTTCTTATTTAGATTTGGATTTTATAAAAAAAAAGAAAATTTTTTTTTTTTGCTTTGCTCCGGTTTCATATAATAGTACGTTAACGGCCTGAAAGAGTTTTAATAAGAAAATATGTAAAAAAAATAAACACTAGGTCAACTAAAATGTCGAATTCTAAAAGGAGGTAACAACGCCCCACGTCGCGTGGCGTCAGCTGTCATAGAGACACGGTAAGGTCAAACTCGCGGCGTTTGATGTCAATGGCAGTAGATGGCGCTACAGCAAGTTTACCTACAAACCGCTTCCGCGATCTTAACAAGATGGTCGGTCCAAGATTTAGTAATAGCGTAAATTATAATTATTTTTATGATATTACTAAATATCAATAATTTGAAAGAATAAGATGGCATGAGAGACTAGTTTCGCCTCTTGCGCGGTTTGTATGTAAACTCACAGTAGCGCCATCTACTGCAACTGACATTAAACACCGCGAGTTTGACCTTACCGAACAGTCTCTCTGCGCTATCGTGTCGCGATAGTGAAGTGTTACCTGTAGGAGTGCGTATAAAACCACGAAAGGACATTCCGAACTCCGAAGGCATTCTACACAAAGCCAGTGTTCGTCTTTTGAAACAATTAATTCGCAACTGTCGGTACGAGTTAAATGTTGTGCAGTGTGATCTCTATAAAGTTCATACCGAATGTAGTGAAGTGCTATCAACTAGTGATTTTAGTTTGTGCGATCGTGTTACTTATAACCAGGCTAGTCGCATATACAATCTGCGTACTAAACGGCACAACAAGAAGTATGACAAATTAATGAACCGTCATGAGAGGCAATCCGGCAAAAAGGTACACCCTACCCAACAAGAAACGGTAATTAATTTGTCAGATTGCATTATTGATAGCGCAACACAAAGCGTGCTGGCCAAAGGGTTAAATTATGCTTTAACACCTAATCGGATTCCGTATGAGAGTGTCATAAGTAACATCGAGGAGGTTATAACGCACAACAAGTTACCGTCTAACGACGCAGATACACTTAGACAGGATGTTGCCGTTATTTTACGAAAGTCAAAGCCGCCGAAACCCAATGTCTCCACAGAAGAGCGTCAAGCACTAAAAGCGTTGCGTGATAACACGAATATTTTAGTGCTGAAGGCCGACAAGGGAAACGCCACTGTAGTGATGAACTCTAGTGATTATGATAGCAAAATACGGAATCTGTTAAGTGACACACTAATTTATAAGCCGGTGTCCTATAACCCGACAGCCAGAGTTACGAAACGCATTCGAGCTTTGATTAAGGACCATAAAAACATATTCACGGAAGATGAATTTGAACATCTATACAAACCGCAAATCATGCAGCCGCCCAAGATATACGGTTTGCCTAAAGTCCACAAGGCTAACGTACCATTGCGACCAACCATAGTGAGTCAAATTAACTCACCCACATATGGTTTGGCGAAACACATCAGCAAGGTACTGCAACCATTGGTAGGTAAGACGGCATCTCTCGTGAAGGACTCTCGGCACTTTATTGACATTATCAAGAGCGTGAAAAAGGAACCAGACGAAGTGATGGTGAGTTTTGACGTGGAGTCACTCTTCACCAATGTTCCAGTTCAGGATTGCCTTGAGGTCGTTGAGAGAAAACTAAGGGCAAACGGTATGTCTGACAAATATTCTGTTCTACTTCAAAATTGTTTGGAAGCAAACTACTTCCTATACCGTGGACAACATTACCTCCAGATCGACGGAGTGGCTATGGGTAGCCCAGTAGCACCGGTAATGGCCAACATCTGGATGGAGCACTTCGAAGAATCCATAGACATGCAGGCATCAAATGTAAAGCTATGGAAGAGGTATGTCGACGATGTATTCTGTATCATGAAGGGCGACAAGCAAGATGTAGAACAGTTCGCAAATAGCTTAAACTCCATACACCCTAATATTAGGTTTACATTTGAAATGGAGGCAGACGGGTCGTTACCCTTTCTCGACGTAAAAAAGACAGTGAGGGAAAACGGTACCTTGGGACACACCGTTTATAGAAAATCGACACACACAGATAGGTATCTCAACGCTTACTCGCATCATCACCCGCGACACTTGGAATTCGTTGTAACTTCACTAGTAAACAGAGCGTATGACCTCTGCGACCCTGAACATTTGAACAGTGAGCTGTCACATGTCCAGGAGGTACTTAGGTGCAACGGATTCAACAAGAAGATACAACGTCTGAAGAGGAAGGACCGTAAACCAGAAGTAAGCAGAGTACCGGCTTACATGCCTTACATAAAGGGAGTGACGGACAAAGTTGGAACAGTACTACAGAAATACTCCATAAAGACTGTATATAGTCCGCTCTCCAAGGTAGCACACAATCTGCGCACCCCGAAGGATATCATTCCTCTACAAACACCTGGCGTCTACAAGGTCGACTGCAGTTGTGGTAGTTCCTATATCGGACAGACCAAACGAACCATCGCTGAAAGGGTCAAGGAACATATCGCAGCTGTAAAAAACCGACAAATTAACAAGTCTGCCATAGCTGAGCATTTGTTGGAGTCTGGAACAAACCACTGGATCGAATTACATCAACCAAAGGTCTTATCTACCGATCATCACTATTACTCCAGGAAAGTACGTGAAGCGGTTGAAATAAAAAAACATAAAAATTTCAACCGGGAAGATGGATACAGACTGTCTACAACTTGGAATCCAGTAATCTACAAATGTAAACCCCGCCGCAGTAACACAGCTCATCAGTGTGTAGACGTCATAAGTATTGTGTGTCGACGTACCGACAGTTCGGATAAAAATAAAAATAAAAAACAAGTGAAGGTAGCTGCCGAAACCCGCGCTTCACAAGGATGACGCTGAGATGACATCAGTCCTGCCGCGACCAAGGCTGTTGTAAGACGGCCGAAACGTCGGTAAAATATAATATAATATTTATACCTTAAATTAATTAAATATCGCGAATAAGACCCGTTTAAATTAAATTGTATGATGAAAACATTTTAAGTCAAATAGTTGTGGATAAAATGAATTCACCGAAATCAATTTTAAGGGTATACCAAGCCACCGAATACGACTAAGAACCTTAATAAAAGAGATGCACGGAGACGCACAGACGTGTTATCCTTACCACCGACGCGGCACTACTAATTGTTCGTATTACTCTAGCAAATGGTCTCAAACTCACTAAAATACAGGATTTATGAACTGATCAGTGCGCGCCACTGATATCAACTCTAAACCTCGGATGTGAAGACAATCAGTTGTAACTTGTTTAGTATGGCCTATAATGACGTAGCAATATTATACATTGAGTTAATAACTATCTAGTTGTTTGTGAACACATGCTAAATAGTGGCATTTATTGAAGAAAAATAGAAAAAAAATATTTTCCACCGCAATCCGAGGGCCGGACCCGCCACCGAGGTCAATATTTTCAAGGTTTTACTTTTTTTTATTCCCTTGCATTCTATTTATTTAAATATAATACTTGCGGCACCTAATATGAAGTCCTACCTATTATAGAAAAAAATATCAAGTTCTTAGTTATCCATTTTGTACTGAATTTCGACCCGGACACGCTTAATTAAGCCGGCTGAGAATGACCATCCATGACATTATTTACCATTACCTACCGAAAAGTACATTCTTAATAACAGCATCTTTCATACAGTCAAATATCAAAGAGATGTTCCAATACAGTCATGTCCAATATGTCTCTATAAACACTTTCACATTTATAATATTAGTAGAGATAATCGTTTCAGCCTTTTATATTTGCGAACAATGTAATCACAGTGCATATTAAGACAATATGTATATTGTGACAGTACTGAAAGATATACGATAGCACTCAATTATTACAGCGCATGCGTTCTTACTTCCAAGAGGTAAATTTGTGCCGTACAAACTTCTACCCTCCCTACAATCCCTCCCAGTTTAATTTTTGCAACTTATGGTAGCATATGTCCGTCTCAATGGTTCAATATATCTCTATATAACATTTCAACTAAAGCGGTTCAGCCGTTTTAGCGTGAAAACGGAACATACATACATACATACACACTTTCAAATTTGTAATATTACTAGGGATTAAGCACTCGCTTTAGCATAATATTATGGATGCAGTCTGCACCTATAATTACAGTGGCATTTAGAATGTTTCACATATGTTGAATCTTATTACTATGTAATTGATGTACATTGTGTTAGTACATAAATACATACATACATAGACTCACGCCTGTTTCCCCGAAGGGGTAGGCAGAGGCATATTAAACGCCCACTTTTCGCCAGTGTTTTGATCCCACGTAATAGGTAGCGAGCCTATTGCCGCTTATCGGGATATTTTGTTTGCCAGAGCCTCGTCCGTTGATCGGCAGGTGACGACCACTTGCAGGTGAGGTTGGCTTGGGACCCTAAGTTCTTGGTGGGAACCCTATGCACCCACACATAGTGTTAGTGTTCATTATAAATGAATAAATAAGTTAGATTAATGGACCGTTTGAATTTTGTCACCCACTGTTGGGGTTTTAATTTCCCTTCATCTTCGTATCAATGGTTCATATTAAATTTTCTGTTCCCAAAACTTGGCTGCGGTTACGGCATTGTCTGAGGCGACTTTACAATCCCCAAGAATCATAATCGCAAAGCGGTGTAAGAAAACCGCGTGCGCTGTCTGTGCTGCAAATCTCGTTTCTTGGCATATTTTTCATTGATAAAGGTAATTATAATAATGTCATATTTACTCAACCTAATAATAAACGTTATTATAATTTCCATTTCTTCTCGCTTGTATGATTTCACAGTAAGTCAATTTCAAAGCGCTATCTTATTTATTACATTGTTGATAGTTCCCTAGTCAAAGATTTGTTTAACGAATACATGTGATTGTACACTTATGTGTATTATTTATACGGGGATATATATCATATGTGAAATCGTGTATATTTACACTTCCAAATTCAACATCAAAGACACTCATCTATTAAAACAAACGACATCATTCCATATCAGAAACATTAAAATAAAACAGGAGTTAGCCATTACCTTTATATTATTATAGGCCATCTATCGAAAAGTAGTTATTCATTAATCCTGACTTTTGTTCTAATGAATTTAATGATAGATTCTTCTTAAAAATCAATCACCAATCTAAGTTAAATTAAGCTTTTACTGAAAACAAAACACCTGACTTTATAACCTACATTCCTTAAATTATAAAGTCAGGATAATCCTTATGCTATGATTTTTTGCCACACAAATGCTTTCCCAATTTTAATATTCGGTTTTCTTTCCCTATCAGTTTAGCGATATTTTTGTTGGTAATTTAGATGCTTGGTAATCTATTAAATCTTTCAAACTACAACTTTCAACGCTCATTTCTTATCATGTAGGTCATCGTTGATAAGTAAGTTGGTCTTTATTGTTGCGTACGGGTCAAGGATCGGGGAATAAGGCCTTCACTATTTTACCAATATATTCTAGTTTGCCAGTTAAATGTTCGGTTACGCAGAAAAATAAATAATAGACTTGGTAAACCACGTTTTGTAGTGATTATTAAATACGCTATTGTTCTTGTATGAATTGTAGTTGTAACAAGAAATCATAGTTTATTTGTATTACCATAATGTACATTGGTTGTGGTCATTAGATATCCCTACTCGAATTAATACCTTCTTTGTTGGGCCATTGTGGATGATAGTACCAGAATGAGTGTTTGTCATGTATCGTAATTATGTGATAACAACATAACTATGTGACTTTATATTCGTCTCCTAACTGTATATAAAGTCACATAGTGTCTGAAAGTAAAAGAACTCCCGCATCTGTCGCTTACGCTGGCATGCCCACGTCTTACGACAATCGGTATGTTACGTAGGGAATAAATGTCTGGTCATGCCACGAGGTAGACCTTAAAAGGCTGTCTTAATGTCGTAAAAATTCATATGCGTGCCAATCGACATACCACCAGAGATGCCGAAAACCGGGTGAAGTGGAGAAGATTAAGTGGAAAGGACCACGGGTTCCAAATCGTCAGTCTTGGGGTGCAACCTCCATAGGTAGGATGATAATGAGTGGCTGAAAGTAAAGAATCTTCTGTCGCTTTTTGTTTCCTCTGCGTTTGAGGTTGAAGGAGAAGGCTACGATGGTAGACATAAAGTTGCTTGAGTGACGAGCGTTAATAGAAATTATGCGTTCTAGCAAGTACTGTAGTGATCATCATCATCATTTCACTGTCACAATGCTGGGCACGGGCCTCTTCTCACTATAAGAAGGGTAAGACCATAGTCCACCACACTGGCCAAGTGCGGGTTGGCAGACTTCACATGCCGTTCGAAAACATTATGGAGAACTCTCAGATATGTAGGAATACTCACGATGTTTTCCTTCACCGTTAAGCAAGCGATAATTAACAATTAAATGCACACTTAACTTCGAAAAGTCATTGGTGTGAGCCGTGGAATAGAACCCGAGACCCTCTGCTTAGCAGTCTATCGGTCTCTCTACTAGGCTATCACTGCATCAAGTAATTGAAGATTAAAAATGAAATGCCATTTGTGATATATTTTTTATAAATCTAACAATTTCTTAATATAAAGATTGTGGCTAACGGACAGTTCCTGCAAGAAACCATTTGAATATAAAGTATTTTTCTATACCATGTATTTGATGCAGTGCCACGTATATGATACAAAAACTAGAAAAGTTAAAATTGGAAAACATAGATTAAAAGGTAAAAGGGAGTTGATTGGCGTGGTATGGACATGTTATGAGGAGAGATGAGATGTTGATGAATATGAATGTAGAAGGACGAAAAGGGAGCGGATGGCCAAGGAAAAGATGGATGGACTGTGTGAGGATGGATTTGTAAGGGAAAGGGTCAAACGATTGGATAAACGGTGACAGAGAAGTATGGAAGCGAAGGACATACTGCGACCGCCCGTCGTAACGACCCCAAATAAATTTGGACCAGGGCAAGACAAGGATGATGATACAAAAGCTAGAAAAGGTGATAGACCCTAGCTGATTTCAGCATAAATGGGCCTGTTCGACCGAGGAAGTACCTACTACCCTCTCACAGACAATCGACGTAAATTAACAATACCTATATTGTTGCGTTTCGTTCGGTGAGTGAAAGTGCCGGAGGCCGTTTCCCATATTCCTTCTCCCTCATGCCACTCCTCCTCTCATGCCTTTTCCTAATCCAAAAGGCAGCAACATACTTGTGTCTTCTCTGGTGTTGCTTGTGTCCAAGGGCGACAGTAATTGTTTACCATTAGGCGATTCGTCTGCTCGTTTGCCGTTTATAACATAAAAAAACATCAATTTCTTCTAAATATCATTTTCATTAGCTTTTATTACATTTTTTGTTATTGATAACAACCACAATAATTGCTTCATTTAATCATACATATCATAATAATATATACTATTGCTTAGAGTAAAAAACGTCTTCCTCTACCCAACGTAGCGAAGGCGTTATGTAAATAAGCGCTGACGGTAAATTAATTTATCTTCATTTCGTAGTACACAGCACGTTGTTTAGTTTTGTCTTATAAAGCTATTTTAGGAGCGCAGGAGTGTAGAGTAGAGTAGTAGCTTTGTGTCTCGGTGTATAATTCATTATAATTATATCCTCGTTCTCTGTTCTTGGAGAATAGAAACAGTGTATGAACAACTTATTTTTGTACCATTGCTGGTAATTTGTATGTTTGTTTGTTTTGATACGTGAATTGCATTTCCACATGAAGATATTTGAATTTTGCAGTATTTACGTAGACATTAGAGATGATGATAAATTTTTAATATTACGATGTTATAATGCCTTTAAAATAAAAATAAAAAAATTTAACAAACACACTAAAGCAGAATTCTATACAGCTGAGCCCTTAAAAACATTGAAATATTGATAATAAAGATCATCCAGCCAACATTCTCTGAAACACAAAGTGGCTGGAAGAGGATAGACACGAAGAGCCGAAAATCAAGCTCAGTAGTGTGTCGTTAGAGGGGGTCCCTCTAACGACACACTACTGAGCTCGATTTATGATATCCAGCAGTGAATCCAGTCATCATCATTATTATCGGCTTGTCGCAGACAAGCCGATAATAATGATGATGAAAAAGTTTTTATCCCGTATGAGGATGGCACGCACAACACTCTCCAAACTACTCTAAAGTATTTAATAGCGTGAAAGCCACTTAATAACTCTTTGACATCCTTACAGTCTTTATCAAGACTTTACCATTTTCGCTTATTCATCATCATATCAGCCAAACGACGTCCACTGCTGGACATAGGCCTCCCCCAAGGTTCTCCACACAGACCGGTCTTGAGCCGCCCGCATCCAACCGCCTCCCGCGATCTTGACGAGATCGTCGGTCCACCTTGCGGGGGGCCTACCTCTGCTGCGTCGTCCGGTACGTGGCCGCCACTCCAGAACCTTTCTGCCCCAACGGCCATCGGTACTTCGAGCTATGTGCCCTGCCCACTGCCACTTCAGCTTAGCTATCCGGAGAGCTATGTCGGCGACTTTGGTTCTACTGCGGATCTCCTCATTTCTGATTCGATCTCGCAGGGAAACTACAAGCATAGCTCTCTCCATCGTGTCATCTGAGTGACTTTGAGCCTTCTGATAAGGCCCATAGTGAGCGACCACGTCTCTGATCTGTAAGTCATCACTGGCAAGACACACTGGGCAAAGACTTTCGTCTTGAGACACTGCGGGATATCGGACGAGAAGATATGTCGTAGCTTCCCGAACGCTGCCCAACCGAGTTGGATTCGACGATTGACCTCCTTCTCGAAGTTGGACCTACCTAATTGGACTTCTTGTCCCAGGTAAATATACTTATCGTCAACTTCGAGCGTAGAGTTCCCAAACTGAATAGGAGCAGGTACGACATGGACGTTCGACATGATTTTCGTCTTGTCCATGTTCATCTTAAGACCTACTTGTTGGGAGACTCTACAGAGGCCATCGAGCATTGTGCCTAGGTCTTCTATGGTCTCAGCCATGACTACGATATCGTCTGCGAATCGAAGGTGAGTGATGTACTCGCCGTTGATGTTGATGCCGAGTCCATTCCAGTCCAAAAGCTTGAAAACATCCTCCAGCGCAGTGGTAAACAGTTTCGAGGATATGACATTCCCCTGTCTCACCCCTCGCTGAAGTTGAATAGGTTTCGAACTCTGGTCCTGGAGGCGGACTGACATAGTGGCGTTTTCATACTAACACTTCAACACTTCGATATATCGGTAGTCAATCCGGCACCGTTGGAGAGACTATAGCACCGCCCAGGTTTCGATCGAATCGAAAGCTTTCTCATAGTCCACAAACGCCAAGCATAGAGGCTGGTTATACTCCTCGGACTTCTGTATAACCTGCCGCAGCGTAGGTCTATGGTATTATAGCCGGCTTGTTCGGAAGGCTGGAAGTCGTCTAGCTTGCTCTCGAGACGATTCGTGATGACCCTCGAAAACAGCTTGTAGACGCGGCTCAGAAGTGATATGGGTCTGTAATTCTTTAAGAGGGTTTAATGCCCTTTCTTAAAGAAAAGCACCAACAGACCTCTATGCCACACCTGTGGCGTTTTACCCTCGAGAATGACGGAATTAAATAGCTTCCGATGGGCTTCTACAGTGAGTGTGCAGTCGGCCTTCAGAAGCTCGCTCATAATTCCGTCATCAC
Organism: Euclidia mi; assembly: GCA_944739405.2. Classification (NCBI taxonomy): domain Eukaryota; kingdom Metazoa; phylum Arthropoda; class Insecta; order Lepidoptera; family Erebidae; genus Euclidia; species Euclidia mi. The sequence goes on from OX123185.2 coordinate 30,791,770, forward strand.
CCGGCGCCTTTTTGTTTTTGAGCTGTATGAGAGCCACACTAATCTCGTGCACGCTGACGTCCGGGATATTTTCGGTATAGTGTCAGGTCAATCCAGCTCTAGGGTCTGACGCTGGAGTTTTTACGGGTTGTCGTGTATAGCTGTCCATAGAACCTTTCGATCTCCTCCAAGAGCTCAGGCTTGGACGATACGATTCTGCCATCCTCCGTCTTCAGCTTTGTCAGCTGACTCTGCCCAACAGACAGATCTCTCTGGAACACTTTGGATCCCTTATTCTGCTCGATCGCCTCACTAACACATTTTGTGTTGTATTGGCGGAGATCGCGAGTCAGAGACTTAGAGATCTGTCTGTTGAGGTGCCGTTATTTCGGCATGTCGTCGGAGGATAGCAGAACCATCATGCGCCTTTCCTCTAACAGTTTGAGGGTCAGCTCCGAGATATTGCTGGTTCTCTTGCTCTTCTGATGCTTAAAGAGTTTAGCTCCAGTTGTATGGACAGCATCCACGAACCCGTTACTGTATTCGTCCACATCTACACATTCGGCCAGGCATTCGAAACGGTTCTTGAGTTCGAACTGAAAGCTATCGGGGTTTTGGATTTGAACCGGTACCGGTCGGAGCGTGGACTTTATCAACCTCGACCGTTCGACGCTTGTACAGATATTCAATGTGCCTCGTACCATTCGGTGATTGCTCGCAGCTTTAAGCGAATTGATCACTGAGACATCATTGAATATCGTCGACATGATAAAGTCAATCTCATTTTTGTTGGCGCCGTCTGGACTTACCCAGGTCCACTTGCGGCATTCTCGCTTCTTGAAGAAGCAATTCATCATATAGAGTCCTTCCTTCTCCATAAAGCTAGCCAGCAAATGACCCCGGGAATTCCGATGCCCATATCCAAATTGCCCACACCCAGCTGATCACCGTCTCGTTTGCCCAGTTTTACGTTAAAATCTCCCATGACCACGGTGTAATGGGTTTTGAAGCCTATATGATAGCCCGAGATATGTCCTCATACATTGCTTCCACCTCCTCATCGGGGTGCGTCGAGGTCGGAGCGTAATATCCAAGGGGTATTCGCTGAAGGTCATACAGGTGTATGACCTTCAGCGAATACCCCTTGGATATTCTGAGTATAAGGTACGCTACCCTGCTCGACACACTCCCGATATTTACCACGTTGGTCACAAGAGATTTGTGGACGATGAACCCGCCACCACCTTGGGACTGTTGGTCACCCTCCCGGTAGTAGAGCAAGTTATCGGAATTGAGAACTATCGAGTCCTCCCCCTTTTCGCTTATTACTGAAGTATATTGCTTACACTTATCACTGCAAAACGTTCTAAGTACCTTAACGATTATAACACGTTAAAAAGATAGTGCGTCTAGACTTTATAATAATTAGTTTTTCCGCAACTCTTCAGTCTAGATATTACTAAATAACTTAGCAGCACTAAGGCACTGAAATAAAATAATATTACGATACAAGATACTGGTGCAAGGACGAAATATTTACCCTCGCAAGAAAATAAACAGTTTGTAAATACATGGTGCTTGCGAGATATTGTAGTGCAGTGGCATAGTGCTAGTTTAACGTGTTTGTACTACGGTACATTGTACATATACCAGTATTGCAGGCAAATAGACTGCTATGAACACGATCGCGAGTTAAAATCCACGGCGCACACCACTGACTCCCTCATCTGCTTCTTCTCATATTCCTTTTCCCACCTTAAAAGACGCCAAAACGCTTGTGTTCCTGTGGTGTTGCTCTTGTCCATAGGTGGCGGTAATCGCTTACCGTCGGCGATCCAACCTTTGTCGCTTATTACATAAAAAAATAACTTGCTAAGCGGCAAAATACGTGTAAGCTTGGCAAATTCCTATGCATACTTAAATAAGATATAAATAAATATTGTATAAGACTGTATTTATTAACTCATATATACGCATACATTTGCGACTTGAATTATTCAACAATAGAAGTCTAATTGTCGTTGTGATTTAGCACAATATGAACCGAGTGACATAAAGATACAAAATGAATTTATACAGTCACTTTCATGCTTCAAATGTGGAAAGACACATAAAAAATCTTTCAGCATGTTATAAAATATACATTTTGATTTTACGCCGAATATTGTTACAGATAGAAATGTTATAAGCTTATCTTAGATAATAAGCTCTGTCGAATTAGATGAGACATCTAGACATCTCAAAAAAAATTCATGGGTCGTCTTGATATTATAAAATCTTCATAGAGCTACTAAAAGAGATGGTATCTGAGATTTATTTTTGTTTTAAAGGTGAATATCAAAATTTCTGGCAAGCAAATGGGATGTATGTTACTCTCCCAAACAGGCTTTTGGAGTCTACCTGCTGAAATATTTGTGATATCAATGTCCCCGTACACATACTTAGCCGCGACGCCATCATATAAGTAATTATAGATCGAATTGAAGGTTCAAGCGACCTTTAAAATTAATGATTTCAGATATGTGTATGTAAATATTATGGCATGAAATAAATCAAGTTCACCTATATTTTTTATCTCCTGCAAAAATGCCTTTGAAAAATAAATAAATACTGAGCAACTTTTCTCGCCCACCTCTTTCTAACTGTAATCAATGTATTTGTTCTCATATCCATCTTTGTCACACCACACATCCATCTGAACATTCCTATTTGAGCTATATTCGGTTTTCATCCATCATCTTTACGGGTCAACATTCTGATCAAATACGTATAATGGAATGAATAAAATAATCTCAACAAAGTAAATGAGCTGCGGTATTATTTATCTTAATTCTTTATTTGTATTTATTGGGACAATATTTTTTATTTATTACAGGCATTTGTAGTGTAACTTATTAAACTAAATGTTTCTGGTTAACAAATAAAATTTATTTAATGTAACGTTGAAATCAAGCGAACCGTTATTCAAGAATATTATCATCATATCGGTAGTTTATCATTATCATGGTGATAATATTGCTACACCCGATGAAGGTTCAAAATTATTTCCGCAACTTCTACGACGCATTATAATATATTACGTAAGCCGAAAATGCTAATCACATGGATTTAAAGATGACGGAGAAATGGAAAATATTTTATATTTTTTTTATATTAAACCTTACCAGAAACCAGCCATCAGATCTGTTAGCTTGTAACGCTCCACTCGTGTAAATCGAATTGAAACAGAATGAAGTCGGGCCATTAAATTTTAAAGCATGAAATACGGGTGCGGCGTAGAAATATCTTCTCATGTGCATCGGTTTTCAAATATCCAAATTGATGAGTCTCTAGAGGCGGACATGAGTAGGTAATGAGTACTTTCGAATAAAAAAGACATAGGTACCTAATAAGACATATGACAGAATAAGAGGTTTTGACACAAAGTAATACACCATAAAACACAATAAATATAATCAAGTATGAAAAGGGGTGGTCGGATTTACTTGTTCGTGGTATTCGCCACCTACAATACTTCAGTACATCCGTGATCATGGCATGTGGAACAGTGCCGAAATATACTCGAAACAAAGGTACGTGGTATATAACAATATAATAAGAAATTAACGGTAAAGATCACCAAAGTGTTTGGAAAAAATCTTTCTACCGGTATTAAATAATGTACGTGTTGGAAATCAAAACATTTATAACACGTTTTTAATACCACTTTACCGTTTATATTTTCATAGTACAAAATTAAATTTTAAAATCTTTCCTTGTATGTACAAACCAATTACTTCTTTTTTTAATTCTATAAATAATGAAGATCAGTTAGGAAGATAAAAACGGGATAAAAATATTAAGGATACCAAAAAGATATTCGGCAGAAAACAGTAGTAAAATTGTGTAATTACGACAGAAGGCTCCTTAAAAATTATTGTAAGGAGATCCCCTTTTATCATTCCACGGAATTTAAGACGACTGTAAAATTAATCCAAATTGTATTTTGTAGACACGTTTAATTCGACTAAGTGTTACATTTTTGTTACGCTACTACAGGTAGACATTTGGTTTATGACAATAATTTGTTCAATGGAGAAGTAACTGAATAATTTGTTATTGTTTGGCTAGGAATTATAAATAAAATCAAATTTAGCTTTTCAGAAAACTGGATCTACGTCGGTAAATATTTTAAAATAAATTTGCAAAAGACCTTTTAAAAGGAATAAAAAAATCATCATCATCAGGAAAAAAAAATAGTGCCAAGGTAAGCAGGAGTTTGCCTTGGGACTTTTGTGATTATAGAATTTTTCTTTTAAAAGTTTACGTAGTAGTAGGAAAAGTTTATATCAGTAGTAGTAGTAAAAAAAGTTTAGGCATGCCTCCCCCCGTGGGATCTCCTCCTTGTCGTGGTGGGGGGGCTCAGTAACCGTGGGTTTGAGGTACACCCGCGGTGAAGCTAAGCGGGATCCCGGGAGGGGACGCTCCCTCGCAGTCGGGTGCGGTCGCGGGAGGAGAGGCCTGTCGGTGTTGCGTTGCCGCGCGCCCTATCTCCCGCCACCAAATGGGGGCGCACCATCGTTGCGTCGCGGTGGGGCCGCAGAGGAAGAGGAGATGCGGTGTTGCGTTGCCGTCCTCCCTATCCTCTACGGCCGGTGAGTGTTTTGGCGGCGGAGCCCAACACCTTCATCCGCCGCCAAGGTGGTTTCGTTCGGGGCCCGCCTGACCATCTGGCGGACCAATACCCGTCGGGGGGTAGCGACGAATGCTTCGGTGAAACCCTAGCCTCCGAGACATGGGTACATGAGGAGCACGGGTTGGTTTTTAGTCAGTAAGAGTCTGACAGTCCCCTTCATCCTTCCCCCCAGGGCGGAGGGACTCCATGAGCACCATGAACACCAAAACTAAAAAAGCATACCTAGTTTATTATTTAAAAAAATGCCTACCTACGTGTAATAGCGAGATATATTGTTCTGTTCTGATTATGTCGAGAGGTTGAATTTTGCACGGCTGTGTTTGTCCCAGGTCAAGCTTACACTTTTACTTTATATAGTAAAAACCCCGCCGTGAGTAGCACTTTTAATTGCTTCGTATATATTTCAAAAGTTGTAGTAACCGTTCAAATCAGTGTAACTTTTACAAGTCAATCTTGAAATTCAGGAATTCTTTTTATCTATTACCATCTCATTAGTAAAAATGTTATTTAAATAGGTACCAGTTAAGACCATTTTACTAAACGTCTAAGCCATAGAAATATATCTAACCCTTTGGATTGCAGACCAGATGGCAGTGTGGATTACAATGCGAAAGTCTTGGATGCAAGCGGGCTATCGATAGATGACGAACAAATACTCGGACTGCCTCCGTGGTCCAGTGGATAGCGTATGCGACTGCTGATCGGACGTCCCGGGTTCAATTCCTGGGTCGGGCAAAAGTGTTACTGGGTTTTTCCGAATTCTCAGTAGCAGCACGGAGTCTGGTGATGTGCCCGGTAGCAGCAATAGGCTCACCGTCTTTTACGTGGGACCTAAAAATTCATGGCGAAATGTGGGTGTAATATCATTTAAAACACCTCTGCCTACTCCTTCGGGGACACAGGCGTGAGACTATAAAAAAAACGAACAAATATGTTGGTGACGATGATTTTACTAATTATCAAGTATTTAATTTTACAAATGTATATAGGTATCGATTTTTACTCACCTGCGTATAGCTAGTCAGAAATATTAGTAAAGTATATTATCCAAAGAAGAGAAAAAATATTTATTTTTAAAGTGGATAGGAAGACGAATCGTATAGGTGCACTTCAATCGCTTATCCGTACATATTATTATGTGAACTTTTCACACGATCCGATTTGCCTTCGTTATTGGTATTCGCTACCTGTTTATCAGCGCATAACGTAGAGATAAATTGGCAAGAAGCAAATGTATGCTAATTCAACATCTTCGGTATCCTAATTATCTCCGAGACTTTGTGACATCCGTGAAGCTTTCTAGTCTTATTGGATTTGATAGAACTTTTCCAGAGAGGACGGCGGCTTGACCGTTTAAACACTATTGTCATGTGTAGATGACAGTTATGATAAACCAAAATTTAGCCAACAGATACTGTACTAGGTTTATTTTGGCCTATCGCCCAATCATGACTATGACTGTCAAAAGGTTAACGTCTGACTTCTGCGACTCGAAGGAATAGCTACATTATATATTTTATTATTTACACCAGTTTCAGATTATTTGTGGAAATTGACTTCCTGTCACGACTATCATAGTTACTCATTAAAGCTGGGTCTTTCGGCTTATTGGTGCTCTTCAAGGCACAGGGGATAAATAAGTATGTCTGGGGTCACAATCCTCCATCAACAAACCAGGCGGTAATAAACGAGCTTAACCTCGAGAATCAATAGATGCGTGCGTTCTTTTTCCCACGGGCATTCCAACTATTTAATAGTCTACATATCGAACTTTTATTATAAAAAGCTGCCTAATAAAGATGTAATACAATATCCATTCGAAATAATATGAAGTCATAAAAACACTCTACGTCGATTTGGCATGGAAAGCATATTTCTGGTTTTATAGTTCATACGGAAAACATAATTATGTATTTTAATAATATTCACTTTTGCCACGAATCTTTACTGCATAATAGTATTCACTTTTATTTTATTCATACTCAGATTTTAGTTATTTAACTTTTATCTAGTAGCTAAGTAGGTAAACAACAAAAAGATACTAAGTTTATTAATTAATAAGTAAGTACTTAATTTATCTTTTGTTTACCTTCTTAAGTCTGCTCTCGTTGAATGTTTATGTTTGAATTTAAGCTGATTGAGTTCAATTTCGGGATTGAGAATGTCAGTAAAGCGTAAAATAAAACGAACGACTTACTGTCTTAGTACATAGAACCTGAAATAAAAAATAATAATTTTGAGGCACCATAATTTCACATGTTTTATGTTGGTTTCATTACGTTCTTTTTAATTTTAGAAATAAATTTTTACCAAGGTCTGTGAGACGAACCCCCTCCCCCCCCCGTAGGATCTCCACCTTGTCGTGGTGGGGGGCTCAGTAACCGTGGATTGGATACCCCTGGTGAAGCTAAGAGAGATCCCGGGAGTGGATGCTCCGCGTGGGCTTAGAGGGGCCTGCGCAGGATGCGTCCAACGGTGCGGGTGCGGGGGACAGTTCTGTCTGTCCCTCGCAGTCGGGCGCGGTCGCGGGAGGAGAGGCGTGTCGGTGTTGCGTTGCCGCGTGCCCTATCCCGCGACCAAGTGGCGGCGCACAATTCGATGCGTCGCGGTAGGGCCGCAGAGGAAGAGGAGATGCGGTGTTACGTTGCCGTCCTCCCTATCCTCTGCGGCCGCTGGGTGTTTTGGCGGCGGAGCCCAACACCTTATTCCGCCGCCAAGGGGGTTTTGTTTGGGGCCCGCCTGACCATCTGGCGGGCCAATACCCGCCGGGAGGTAGCGACGAATGCTTATGCGATTCTCTGCCCTCCAACACACGGGTACATGACAAAGTCGAGGTGGTTTTTAGAGGTTACACCACATACTCCGGCTCTTATTTCCCCAAGAGTCGGAGATCCGAAGGGATTTTCCACCTCGTAAAAAAAAGGTAGGCATGTGAGACGAGGAAGGAGCTTCTATGATGCAATATTTTCTTTTCTAGTTACTAGTTTGGATCTATCTTGTTTAAGGATATTCCTGACAATTACGAAAGATGATTAAGTGTTGCCGAGTTCTACTTCTGGATTGAGAATATCAGTAGTAGCAGGTAAATTGCTGTTACTTGAAGCTTTTATTATACAAATGCCGAAACAATAGGAAGCAAAATCATTAATTCAGAACTCTTTTGAGTTATTATTTTCAAAAACATGTTTTTACCAATGTCTATGAGATAAAAGGTACATACATACATACATATACGTTAGACATTTGGAAACGCCAATGAAAATTCACAACAATTACGGCATAACACGTGATTTGCATATATTGGACAAGGAAAATTCTAATAGATTGAAAAAAATAGCAGCCCAAAATCTATGTATTGTTGAGGAAGCATAAAGAATTTTATCGTGCAAACGAAGCGTTACAGGAGTTATTCATAATAAAATTGTGAGTTGGAGAAAAGCAGGCCGCCTTTGTGAAACATTTGTCATTTTAATCGCCCACGTCTGCCGTCTGCGGTAATAAAATTATTTCACGGTAAACATTTTGAAAATTAAATTTTAAAGACTTTTTACTTGGGATAATGGCCTGTTTTAAGTAGGGACGTGACGCAATGAGTAAATCTTGAAAACTTTACGCCGACTAGTAGTCCAAAAGAGGAATGTTGACTAAAAGAACTAAATAAGGACAAGATTTATGTACTTGTGATTGTGTGCACGTACATACATATATATCAAAGCTTGTTAAGAGCAATTTTATCATATATTTAGTAACCCGCAAATTTAATGCTATTAGTCTATACCTAAGCTAATAAAATGCATTTACTTCTATACAAAAATATAGAAGTAAATGCATTTAATTTAACAGCAAATTATAACTGTGTTAAAGTTGATACAGGATAAATGTGTTTAAGCCCGGTACTCAAACACTTCCCCCCGTGGGATCTCCACCTTGTCGTGGTTGGGGGGCTCAGTAACCGTGGATTGGTCACCCGCGGTGAAGCTAAGAGGGATCCAGGAGGGGACGCTCCACGTGGGCTTGACGGGACCTGCGCAGGATGCGTCCAACGGTGCGGGTGCGGGGGACAGTTCTGTCTGTCCCTCGCAGTCGGGCGTGGTCGCGGGAGGAGAGGCGTGTCGGTGTTGCGTTGCCGCGCGCCCTATCTCCCGCGACCAAATGGGAGCGCACCATTCGATGCGTCGCGGTGGGGCCGCAGAGGAAGAGGAGATGTGGTGTTGCGTTGCCGTCCTCCTTATTCTCTGCGGCCGCCCAACACCATCATTCGCCGCCAAGGGGGTTTTGTTTGGGGGCCGCCGGACCATCTGGCGGGCCAATACCCGTCGGGGGGTTGCGACGTATGTTTGGGCGAAACCCGACCCTCCGACACACGGGTACATGAGGCACACGGGTTGGTTTTTGGTCAGTAAGAGTCTGACAGTCCCCTTCGCCCATCCCCCAGGGCGGAGGGACTCCATGAGGAGTTTCCAACCCGACACCAAAAAAAAAAAAAAAAAAAACGGTACTCAAACACTTTAAGAAATTAAGTAAAGTTTGATAGGCTTATAATTATCAACATTTTTTAAGTATTTGTAGATACTTGATTGCACATTTGTTTAATAAATGCCTGCCAACTTTTTATAAATATTTTGATTTCATCTACAAATTACTAAAATAACTCTCTTCAATATTAGATAATATTTAAACTTACAGCCCTGTCCTTTTGTCCAGAATAAACTACATTAAAAGTACGTATCACGGCTAGAAAGTGCCCATCTCAATTGCTGTGTAATAAAATGTTGAAAACACAAAACCTCACTTAATTTCGCTCCCCAATCCATTTTACCTGCTGACGTGAAAATATATTTGAGGTTGGGGTTGGTACCATCCGCTGGTTATATCAATACCGCACTTTATTTTAAAAGTAAAATTATAAAATGGAATATGCAATCACATGTTTTAAATTGATTTTCTGAAAATATATAATTTTAATATGATAATTAATGGATGAAAGCGCGCGAGCCTTTTGATTCTTATCTTAATAATTTTGAATCACTTATGTGTTGTTTATGCTATAATTATAGAATAGTTCACGGTAGTAGAGCATTGCTGATTTCAGCATGAATGGGCCGGCTCGACCGGGGAAGTACTACCCTCTCACAGAAAATCGACGTAAAGTAACAGTACCTAAACTGTTGCGTTTTGTTCGGTGAGTGAGAGTGCCGGAGGCCCTATCCCCTATTCCTTCTGCCTTATCCCATTCCTCATCCTATCCCCTTTCCCAACCTCAAAGGGCGGCAATACACTCGTGACTTCTGTGGTGTTGCGGGTGTCCATGGGCGGCGGTAATTGCTTACCATCAGGCGATCCGTCTGCTCGTTTGCCGCCTATTACTATGAAAAAAAAAAGTTAAAAAAATACGACAACACAGTATTTTTCATATTTTTAAGGTCTTATATAATTATACAGGATATTATAGAAAATAATGAGACGCGAGAAGCTGTAATTTCTAGCATTTAGAAATATTTAAATCAATTCAGGCGTATATTATAAACAGACATCCAATATAAGCTGACAATCCTGCTCTTAGTCGAAGACATCTAATACGAATCCTTATTTATTACCTATTTCTATCTGTAGCACCACAACCATATCGAAATCGAAAATGATTTAAAGGGTTTCACAAATTGCAAGGCAAGTAGGTACCATTACTATACTAGCCAATCCCAGGCGGACTCCGTGAAAACAAATTTTACCCCTCTTTCGCCACTTAGAGATAAAAATCCCTTCTTGTACTTACGCAGTGGAAACTGGCTATATGTATATGTCTTCTATTAACTGGGTCAAAAAAACTGAAACTAATTTCAATTTTATTTTAAAGAACAGGAAGTAACATTATTTGTTAAAATGAGCGAATTACTTCAAAGCAATATTTTAAGCTACCTCCTACTTTGTTCTTACTTCATGTTAACAAAAGAACGTAAGTTGTGTAAAATATTCAAAAGAAATAAAATTTTATGAAAAATATTCTTATTATTCCGTTAAAGGTGGTTTTCGAGTTATGAATAATCATCTCACAATGATAAATCTTTAAATTCTCAAGTCCCTTAGTCGCACGTCAAATTCCTTAATAATTTTACAACATCGAACTCTCAATGGGGTCAACTGCAAAAAATAAGGGTGATATTTTGACAACTGATCATAGAATGGACTCGAAGTAATTAAGCTGTGCAATTTCAGTGCGCATTGGAAGAATTTCATCCGACCGAAGACAGATTGGCAAGGAAAATGCACGGTTTCGTTTATCTTGAATCGGAATCTATAAAAAGAAAGTCACTTTAATTGACAATCGAAACGTCTTTGAAAAACTGTGAAAAAAGTTATTGTACGTTTGACTACACAGATAGCGTAGTGATTAAGTGGCCGTCCCCTCACCGCACACTACGCTGAATTTTGTAGGTTTAATTCCCACAAGAGACAACATTTTGTGTGATCCATAAATTGTAGTTTCTAGTCTGGGTAGTAATTATGTCCGTTGATTGTATTGTATGTTGATTACTAGTGCGGGTGTTGTAAAAATTATGAAACAAATTGCTTTGATGGTGGATTGATTCTTGACACATAATACTTCTTTGACCTCTTACATTGTGATTGCTATATTTTAATTTAAAATATATAATTATAATAATATGCTCTGAGTGTAAAGTTGTCCCATGTTGGGCGCCAATATCAGAATTTTAAAGTAAAGAAATATTTGATTTTATTGCCTGTACGGGTGAGAGCAAGAGAATAGCGAGATGAGGGAGAAGAAAAGGGTATCCAACACTCTTACTCACCGAATTACTCGCAACGTATAGACGTTGTAACTTTACGTCGACATTGTATGAGAGGGTAGTAGCTACTGTCCCGTTCGAGTCAGCCCAATCATGAAAATGTTCTGCTGAAATCAGCAAGGTTCTAGCTAAAAATTGCAACATCCAATGCATTGCGTTGTATACTGAAGAGCATGACTATTGAGCCTATACAGTCATCTCACAAAAAAAGCTCATGCATATATCTTCTATTATGCATAACTCAATAAATATTGCATTGTCACTGCCTATAACCTGCAAATTGAAATTACTGACTAATTGATGATGCCTCATGGTTTTTCAGCAAGACATCTTTTGTCCTGTTTTCAAGAAGCTTAGTTAGGTAAGCAAGTTACTAACACACAACACATATCAGGTTAACACACGTGTCGCAAACCACTTACTTCAAAACTGTGTGTGTATTATATTAGCTGCCGCTTGTACCGTATCTCTTGGGCAACCTTATGTCATTGGTCTTTTCAGTCATCAACATCTTTGAAAATCATTTCTGGAGGGTTGGAAAAAAGGTTCGGAAAATTGCGATACCGGCCAGCACATAAAAAGTGTTTTCAAGTCATTCACGAGCCGAAATAAAAAAGTGAAGTACAACATATCACCGATGTCAAACATATCCACCAAAAACACATATCCAGAAAAATACAAATAAGAATATCGGGCGGTATTAATTCCTTTGTACTAAACGCTATACATTTGTCCACGAAGATATACGATCAAACGAACAAAGAGGAACGTTTCGGCCATATTAATTTAGAGCCATACATCAAAACAATATGTTTAAGCCGCCCAGCGTTGACTTTAGGCATATTCATTGTTGAACTCGGCATTTAAATTTCGAATGTGCTCGAAGGGTCAGTGAAAAATAAAATGAGATAGGTATAGGCTTTTAAAGTGAGTTGACCCGACGAGACATATAATTGGGGAACAGCATTACCGGATATTAATAAGTAATATTCTAGGCAAGTTTTCAGTATTAAGAGGTGAATATACGCCGTTGACCTTGCTCGTACTACTGGTTAGTTGTCAACGCGCGATTTGCGAGTATCGGTGACGTAAAAAAATCCTTAGAAAATAATAAGTAAAGTTATTTGCAAAAAAAAGCTGAAGGTTCCCTTGGTGTTCTAATATACACCACTATTTTTTAATTAGTACAAAAACTTTAAGGACAGATTAGCGGAGATATTATTGTCATATATGTGACGTAAGAATTTCATAATATCAATAAAGAGCAAAGTTATTATCATTTGTTTATTGTAGAAAATCTCACTTAAATCATAGTCATATTATACAATCCATTCACTAATTCATTGATAATATTCCATCCTGCTCATTCGCATTCTCTCTGTCGAACATGATGTAGGTAGCCATAGAAAATAAAATGAAGGAAAATAATAAATGTGGGTAGTTATTTTTTAATTTTGTTAATTATACCCTCTCCTTCATACTTCATTCGGGCTTAGGACCGGTAAAATTTATCGTTTAACAAGTAATTATGTAATTAGAAAGCAAACAAATATCAAAATAAAAGATGGTGTTCTGGACTAAAAGAAAAGAGTAATTTTGGCGTATTTATGAAGTTAGAATCATCTGCTATTTACAAATTATTTTATCATCATCATGTCAGCCTAGAGACGTCCACTGTTGGACATAGGCCTTCCTCAAGGTGTGTGGAGAACACAGACCGATTTTGAGCCGCCCGCATCAAATTATTATTTACTTAAGTACGTATTATTTACTAAACTTACAAGTATTTCCATTGTTCTTCGAAATGTCCACCACCGTTGTCAAAAGCATCCAATATGCACTGTTTTAATTGTTTGACACTGACCCGATCACTTTTGTACACTCACAATACGATGTCCATGGGTACACTATGGGTTTTCTATGAACAGTGTGTCCCAAGGTACCGTTTTCCCTCACTGTCACTTTTACGTCGAGGAATCCATAGACATGCATCAAATGTAAAGCTATGGAAGAGGTATATCGACGATGTATTCTGTATCATAAAGGGCAACAAGCAAGACGTAGAACAGTTCGCAAAAAGCTTAAACTCCATACACCCTAATATTAGATTTACATTTGAAATGGAGGCAGACGGGTCGTTACCCTTTCTCGACGTAAAAGTGACAGTGAGGGAAAACGGTACCTTGGGACACACTGTTTATAGAAAACCGACACACACAGATAGGTATCTCAACGCATACTCGCATCATCACCCGCGACACTTGGAATACGTAGTGATTTCATTAGTAAACAAAGCGTATGACCTCTGTGACCCTGAACATTTGAACAGAGAGCTGTCACATGTTCAGGAGGTGCTTAGGTGCAACGGATTCAACAAGAAGATACCACGTCTGAAGAGGAGGGACCGTAAACCGGAGGTAAGAAGAGTACCGGCTTACATGCCTTACATAAAGGGAGTGACGGACAAAGTTGGAACAGTACTACAGAAATACTCCATAAAGACTGTATACAGTCCGCTCTCCAAGGTAGCACACAATCTGCGCACCCCGAAGGATGTCATTCCTCTACAAACACCTGGCGCCTACAAGGTCGACTGCAGTTGTGATAGTTCCTATATCGGACAGACCAAACGAATCATCGCTGAAAGGGTCAAGGAACATATTGCAGCTGTAAAAAACCGGCAAATTAACAAGTCTGCCATAGCTGAACATTTGTTGGAGTCTGGACCAAACCACTGGATCGAATTACATCAATCAAAGGTCTTATCTACCGAACGTCCTTATTACTCCAGGATAGTACGTGAAGCGGTTGAAATCAAAAAGCATAAAAATTTCAACCGGGAGGATGGATACAGACTGTCTGCAACTTGGAATCCGGTTATCAACAAATGTAAACCCCGCCGCAGTAACACAGCTCATCAGTGTGTAGACGTCATAAGTGTTGTGTGTCAACGTACCGACAGTTCGGATAAAAATGAAAATAAAAAACAAGTGAGGGTAGCTGCCGAAACCCGCGCTTCACAAGGACGACGCTGAGATGACATCAGTCCTGCCGCGACCAAGGCTGTTGTAAGACGGCCGAAACGTCGGTAAAACATAGATATTTATACCTTAAATTAATTAAATATCGCAAATAAGACCCGTTTTAGTAAAATTGTATGATGTAAATTTATTATTGTGCGTTATTGCTAAAATATGTTTCGCTTCTTTCAATACAAAAATATTACAAATAGTAAAACGAATATCATCACAAATACAATAAAATACATGGTACCTATCACGCAGAATTTGCTTCATCTTGTGAATTTCACATCGAGTTTTCTCGAAGAGAAGTCAAAGGAATAATTTTCTTGTAAAATGCAACTGTTACCTTATATACCCTTCGCTTTGTTGCATCGATGTGGCATTTATTGTGTTTCATTTTATTTAAATTTAGTGCTTGCTCTGTGTAAGGTTATGATTTATGAACTTATATTGGCGGTGTTCTAGGAATGTTTCTATTTTATACATGCAATTAAATATTAGTTGGAATGTTATTTAAGGCAAGTGGTACATTGTAATATACATCGCATCATTGCGTTATTTGCGTACCGTTACTTCTATTTCAAATTCTTTTTACGAAAGATTATGCGGCACTACATAATTATATAAGTGTATGGTTTATGCTATTAGCCCGGATATCTGCTGTCATGTCTTTCCATCAGGCCTAGCTCTCACTTGCTACTGAGAACGTACTAGATACATATTGTCGCTTGTTACCAAGTAACAATATCTAGCGTTCTAGTTGAGAAGAAAAAGTAAAGTGAAGAAAGAATTTAATCAAAAATCTCATCATCCTCTTAGCGTTATCCCAGTTTAAATCTGGGGTCCGCTTACTAGTCTAACCAGATTTGGCTAAATATTAGCTTTTCAACAGAACGACTTGTCGCTGTCTGCCTGTCTGACCTCCGCAACCCAAAGAGATAGCGATATTCCATGTTTTAGACTGGTGTCAGTTTATTTAGAGGTTGTGAGGCCTTATAACGACTGTCAAAGATCTTCATGACAGCCGGGGCCGACGGTTTAACGTGTTCTCCAAGGCATGGGGCAAGCGATAATTAACAATTTAATACGCACATAACTCCGAAAAGTCATTGGTGCGCGCCGTGGATTCTATCTTTTTCTACATATCGTCGTGGTATCTCCACTAGGCTATCGCTGCCTAAAACTTACCTAAATCTATCAAGTGATTAATGCCATTTGATAATGTTCCCTTCGAAAAGCACCTATAACCTCAGTATAATGGAATTCATTGAATGAGTCTTTGCGCTTGTTTATTCACTTGATCTGTATCGCTCTAGAAGATATCACTACAAGTTTACCAAATCGTGTTTTTGTAACAGTCAATACAGCTCAGACTTCAGTAATGAACTTAATTTTGTCTCAAGTATCGTATTATCTTTATCGATACTTTCTCTGATACTCGAGAAATAATATTCTTTATGGTTAAAGTGTACACAGATTGTACAAAAAACACAAACAGTTACAGCGCACTAATCGACTTTCTGTGACGATGAGATCAGATAAAATTGCCTACGAGTACGAAATCTATTTCGACAAAAAGTAATTCGCTTAAAATAACGGGTTAGTATGTATATAATAATAGTATAATGAAGGTAGCTTATAAATTAGAATGATTTTATAGGATTTTATCTGACAGGTAATAAAACTATTCTACGGTGTTCTAACTGTTCTTGTTATTTTGATTAACATTTTATTTTAAGTTACTTAGTCGACTGCACGGTCGGCGTAGTGTTTTAAGGCGGCCTCCTCGCTTGACGCTGCGCTCAGTGTTGTGGGTTTGAACTCCACACGAGACAACACTTTGTCATCATCCTCCTAACGTTATCCCAGTCTCAACCTGGGGTCCACTTTCTAGTCTAACCGGATTTGGCAGAATATTAGCTTTACCACGGAGCGACTGCCTGTCTGACCTCCGCAACCCGAAGGGATAGCGATATTCCATGGTTTCGTATGATTCATAAATTGTTGTTTCGAGTCTGGGTGTTATTTGTGTCTGTTAGTTGTATGTTTGTAAAGTTCCCCGTGACACAGGATTTAATCCTAACGTGGAAGTTGTATTTTTAAAAAGAGAAATGGTGTGATTTTGGCGATAGTTATTGGTTTACAAAAAAGTGAGTCAGTATACATCATACAAAAATAAGGTGAAACATATTATGTTTCGTATTTCACATCAATTTCAAATAAACTCAGGCGTCAGTCCCATTTTGCCAAGGATAGTGACAGTTAACTCACAAATCACCCCTGTCTGTGTATTAAAAGTTACTAAATTATCCCATGTGGAAGATCTTTTATCAGTCTTGAACTTTAAAATAATTTAACTAAGAAATTGTCTTTGCTTTGAAATCAATCGAAAAATATATTTTACTATCTGAATAAATTAACTTTAAAGTCATGGTCACCCGCTGGACTAATCTGTAATACAAAATTATAAACTAAATTAGTTATTTTTTCAAATTCAAGATACCCATTATATCCCACCCATACAAAAACTTACCGACTGTGTTTGAAAGTAAGCTGTGTAGCAAAGTGATCATATAAAAATATTTTTAAGATTGATTTTTCGAGTACATGACCAAGACCATTTTGAGCCGGTCGGAACGTTAAAAAATAGTGGTACCTGAAATGTCAGTGCTTACGCACTAAGCCCTGTTAAATAAAGTTGTATCATAATATGTAGCTATATTTTATTTAGAAATCGATTTAATGTATCTCTAATCTGTAATAACCATGTTTTTATCTTTAATACCGTTTCAACAAAAAATCCTGGCTTTTGAATAAGAAAGAGTGTCCACGTGTGAGATCAACGCACGCAGCGATAGTGTACAAATGAATCCTATGAAATATAAAATAAAAAGCCAAGAACACAATACACTTTAAAAGCGGTGCAGGAGACACGATAGAAATTCTATTGTTCGGGAGCAAGTGGTAAACGCGATAAATATCTTAATATATATATTTCTTGTGTGCGTGTGTATGTCACTGAACTCCTCCTAAACGACTGGACCGATCTTGATGAAATTTTTTGTGAGTGTTCAAGGGGACTTGAGAATGATTTAGATTCACACTGGAAAATGTTTTTTTACTTAATTTTAATCGTCGAATTATCGACCGATTTCACTTCTATCATCACTGGGCAAGGTTTTCGAGTCAATAGTAGTGAAAAAAATTTTTTGGCATGTGAAACAGCAACTGCATTGCGCTCAACATGGTTTTCTACCAAAAAAATCAACAATTTCTAATCTTGTGTGTTATGTAAACGACATAGCTGAAGCCATGGATGATGGGAAAGAAGTACACGCGGTGTATACTGATTTTAGCAAGGCATTTGACCTTATTAACCATGACATCTTGTCTAGAATCGGTAACACTGGAATTCATGGGACATTATTACGTTGGTGTGAAACTTATCTTCGAAACCGTACTCAAATGGTCGTTGTACAAGGTTTTAAATCACGGTGTAATGTAATACCATCTGGAGTCCCTCAAGGCTCCCACATGGGACCTTTATTGTTTCTTATATTCATAAATAGCCTTGCAAACAAAATAAAATGTAAATTTACTATGTATGCGGACGACTTAAAACTATATAAGATAATCGATAGTCTTCAAGACGTAAAAGAGTTACAGTCGCAAATTGATATAGTTTTTAAATGGTGTGAGGAGAGTCAGATGATCCTTAATACAAGTAAATGCAAGTGTATTAAATTTTCAAGAAAGAGAAATTCAATAGCTGCTACATACCATATAAATAATGTTGTTTTGGAAGAAGTTCCACATATTAGAGATCTGGGAATTATAATGGACAGTCAACTTAATTTTCGACACCATATTGATGAAATGGTAAACAAAGCATCCCGTTTGACGGGTTTCATATCCCGCCAATTAAAATCTTTTAGAGATCCTTATGTTGTTATACCTGTGTACAACTGTATCCTAAGAAGTATTATGGAGTATGGGAGTCCTGTGTGGAACCCTACTTATGAAGTTCACTCGAGCAAAATTGAAAGAGTTCAAAAACGCTTCTTGTATCAAATGTCTTTTATAAGTGGCAAGTGTAAAACACTTCTCAGCTATGAAACAAGATTGAGACATTTTAAAATGACAACCTTGTTTCATAGAAGAAAGGCTGCAGATATTCTATATGTTTATAAATTGATTCATGGTTTTATTGATTGCGACGCACTGCTCGAGGGAGTGCATATTGCTGTCCCGCGCACGAATAGTAGACTATGTAACAGAAGTACATTTTGTTTGCCACATTGCAGAACTAACATAGGCCAACACTCGCCTAAATATCGGATGTTTTTAAGTTGCAATAACATCAGACAGCAATTTGACATTTTCTCCGGTACGCTACTCTCAGCTAAACGTAGTATAAAGAAGCTGTTTTCAGAATAGAGCATATTGTACCTATAATTAGCGATTTTATATTATATATATATATTGTTTTATTTTAAATATTGTTTTTGTAATTTCAAAATATTAGCTACTTTGAGTTATGCATTCCACACATGTTTTTATTTGAGAGCAGCGATCAGATAGGTATGTGTTAATGGAACATTATGATTATGTAATATTTAGTACGCATGCTGTGTTCACTATTTTAGAGCCTACATATGTGCATGATGTTACTTCATAAAACGCTTGTTAATTTATATCTTTATTGTATCGCTCGATTTGTGAACCAAATAAAAAAAAAAAAAAAATTTGTAAGTAGTTGTGGATTTTGGAATGTTTCACATTAGCACCAACGGACTGCGCTGCTATCGCAGTGTCAAATCTTATATTAATAATTTCATCAAGGAGTACATTGAAACCTTACCTGAATAATAAAACATTAAAAAATAAATATTTCGAGTAGACAACATACATACATACATATGCTCACGCCTTTTTCCCGTCGGGGTAGGCAGAGACAACAGATCGCCACTTGCTTCTATGCTTACAAACCTTACGCGCTTCACTCTTTTCATACATGCTCGCCGGTTGCGGGTGCTTCGACAACATATATCCGCAAAATTCGGAATGTCGAGTATTTTGTTAAATTCTAATGGTTCTGACAGACAAATCACAACGTCACTGATACCAGATAACATCTGGATAACATTTTGAGTACTACCAATAAATACAGATGTAAATATCTGAGCTCTTTGGTACTACCTTTTTTTTTTTTCGAGGTGGAAAATCCCTTCGGATCTCCGGCTCCTGGGGGAAATGTGAGTCGGAGTATGTGGTGTTTCCTCTAAAAACCACCTCGACTGCCGACCGAAGACGCCCTATGGGAAGAAGACAGGGTACAGGTGCTGTCCAGTCTTCCTCCCATGGCGCCATGTTCAACTCAACCCATTCCCAGGGAAGGCTACAAGCCCTCACCCCTATTGGCAGCTTCCCGGACCGTCTTAATCCTAAACGGCAACTAGAGCTCCCCATGCTCTGGCTGCCCGCGGCCCCGTTGGCGGATCTCGGCGACGACGCCCTTGTCTCTCGGGCAGGATCAGCCCTCTCCCGCTCCCGCTCCGCAGCCTCTTTTTGTAGCATAACAGCTTCGCAAAAGGAGGCTACTGCGTCCCAGGCCTCTTCGCGTGCCAGCATGGCAGCAATAACTGCTGGAGGGGACAGATCCCGTCCGATCTGGTTGACTAGGACTTCACGCTCGGACACCCATGCTGGGCAATCCTCCAACGTATGCTGGGCGAAGTCCAAGTCGCCTGCACAGTGATGGCATTGTGCCGTCCGTTCGCGTCCGATTCTATTCAGATACTCACCGAAACATCCGTGTCCGGTGAGTATCTGAGTCAATCGGTAGGTGACGCGTCCGTGTTGCCTCCCAACCCATGCATTTAGGCTTGACAGAATGGCACCGACAGCGCGCTGGCGCGCATTCTGCGGTAGTTCCAGCCGCGCGCGCCATTGCTGCAGAGCCTCTCGGTGAGCGTTTCGCCGCATTTCGAGCTCGTCCTGAAAGTCCCCGTTCCCTTCCTGACGAATTGCGCGTGTTTGGTCATAGACCTTCGCGTCCATGTTCGCCAGAATATCAAAGGGCGGGAAGCGTGCCAGAACTGTCGCCGCCTCTGATGAAATTGTGCGGTATCCTCGTACGATCCGAATGGCCGCTACTCGCTGCACGCTATTGAGCTTAGCTCTGCAACGTAAGGAGGCCGCTAGACGTGTGGCCCATATAGGCGCACCGTAGAAAGCCATGGATCGCACGACCGCACAATAAAGGCGGCAAACTTCTTCCCTGGGTCCTCCTAGGTTTGGCAGCAGCCTTTGAAGTGCCCTCGCTGCCCCACTAACTCGGGGGATCATCCGCTCAAAATGCTCCTCGAAGCTCCAGCGACTGTCCAGGGTGAACCCGAGGTATTTAATATACCGACCTACTCGGACCTCCACACCACCCACTCTAATAAGTGAGTTTGATGGAACCGTACTCTGTCTTTTCCTGTGGAACCACAGCGCCTCTGTCTTATGGGGTGCTACCTGTAGCCCCAGCCTGCGTATCTGTCCGATAACGCAAGATACTCCCAATTCAGCGAGCCGAATAACTTCTTGGTAGCCGTGCCCCGTCGCTAACACCAGAGTGTCGTCCGCATAGCAGACGACACTCACGCCAGTGGGTAGGCTAGTCCTTAAAACAGGAGCTCTTTGGTACTACCTAAGTACGTCTTGGTACTAAGTAGTTTGTATGTGTAAATACTTTTTGCAGTTATATTTCAAAAACAGTTAAAAGGACAATTATAGAAGTATCCGCCCAATAAAGGAGATTTGTGTTACCCCGAACAAAGATGATATACTATAACTAGAGAATCCCTAATTTACCCGAGCGAAGCCGCGGGCAAAAGCTAGTAAAGATATAAGATTTATATTAGAACTTTATTAAATCTTTAGTATACCTGCACAGCGGATTAGCAGCCCTACACTATTAACCCTGCTGTACAGGAATGCCTAATGCTAAGGGACTAATCTAACTTGTTAACCTACACTATCCTAGACTCTTAGCCTATCACCTATAATATCCTATCCTAGTTATCCTAATCCTTATACCTATATGTATCCTAGACCTATCCTAATTTGTACCTAGCGTATAATGCGTATAGGCTTGGCTTGGCCCTTAACCTATGGCACGTACTATCGTGGTACTACTGTGGTATGCTATGATATAGACCTACGATTCGTACGCGCCTAAGACCCTAATCCTATTTATCCCTACAATCCCTAGATCCTAGCCCAACTATACGTATTTATATATACTTATATAGATAGGTGCGGGACATCTGCCACCGGAGACTTATGATGACAGACGGACTGTGGGTAGGAATCAGGTATAGTGGAAATGGTTTTCTGACGGCCAACTCAACAGACTCATCGAGCTGATCGGTATTGATGGCTAAAGGTGTCTTGGCCCCCGTCAGAGGTGTGCGAAGGGTATTGACTCAAAGTCGGATTAAACTTGTGACTGGCTTATTCTTATAATACATGATCTTATATTCTAAACTTGTCCTATGTACACACACACAACTTTACGGTTGTATGCTGTGTGTGAAGGGTGCCATCTCAGCGGTATATGCCTTACGTGAGTACGTGATTTTTCTTAATTTTAATAAAAATCATGAACAATCTGTGTTGCGGCCAATACTTACGTAGGATTATATGGCATGTTCATGTGTGAACAATACCGTTAAAATTTAGTTGTGATAATTGTTTTTTTGTAGATTAATTTACTTGATATTTTGGTCAGATTTTAATCATCTTTCAACATTAAGTAGGCACAAATTACATGGTGTTTATCGTTTTAACTGAACAATTTAATCTTGTTCTTTTTACCGACCCGACATAATAATATGTATAAACGTGTGAGACTTATCTACGTCATATTTACCTAGGCATCTTACGTGGGTAACAAATGTCTTGCCATGCTACATCCGCCGGGCCCCGGTAAACGGGGAAGGCCAATGAAATGCTGGCTTCATGTCGTAAGGGATGATATACGTGCCAACCAACTAACCACCAGGGATGCTGAAGACCGTGCAAAGTGGAGGAGACGCAGCCGGAAAGCGGACCCCGGGCTCCAAGGCGTGGGTTTTGGAGCGCAACCGGGACAGCGCTAGGATGATGATGATGTGTGACTTACCTAGGTATACAAATTACAAAAGTTAAAAATATAAATACGTCTTTCTCCCATTTTCAGTGTAGTACTAGGCATCAAGAAATGGTAAATATTAGTTTAATAAATATATGATAGAAATCTTTTATCTCAGCTTTATCCAGAAAAATCCCAGATACGTTATAATAAAGAAAGCCCCACTTGGTAATATTTAGTTTAAATACTTAAACAAAATTTTACCAAGTGGGGCTTGTAAATATTACCAAGTGCTACTCGTACGGGTACACATCCGTTCGAGTAGAAATAATAAAAGCCAAAAACTGCTAACATAAACTATCCTTACGTGACGAACTATCCCATTGGGGACTGGAACTCATTTTGTCACCTTTTTTTTACACAGGTGGGCCCGTGTCATGACCTAAAAACAATTACGTGAACGAACGAACTTCAGACAATTTCTATGTCGACACAAAATGACAATGTTCTTTGTGGTTTTTAGTCAATTGAAGTTAATTTGAACTAAAGGTACTTTTGGAAGCGTGTGTGTTTTCTTTTGATGATGGTTAATTTTTATTTGACTGACCCTATGGTCCAGCGGTAGTTTAAGTGACTGCGAATTATAAGAAACGATTTCCTCGTTGAGTAAACAGTGATGATAGTATGGCTTTTATTTCTAGAAATTTTCTATAGTATTTTGGAGTCGGTATGTTAGTGTTGTTACACTTATCCTGTAACCCACATGACAGAGGTAATACTTATCAGAAATATGAAACACCTTGGCAGAGGTCGCGCCCATTTACTTTCATGTCACATACATTTCCTCTATATTTTCTATAAAACTTTTGATATGGTATTATAGTTTTACCTAAAATGCTTTGAATTATCTGCTTTTGTTATAAGGTTTAGTTATTAGTATTTAGAACAATGTTTGATTCAAAGGCGTATCTAATACTCACACTATCAATGTCATAAAATTACTGTAACTAACTTACATATACAATAATGTAATACCTAAATGACCCATAAGCGTTAGCGTACACCAAGAGCAGAGCAGAGCAAAGCATTTTGTGAAATCATTGAAAAATTAATCTTATGACAATTCCATGCATTTCAAAATTGAATACACATCCACACTTGATGCTCGAGTTTGCAAGTAAATGTTCGAGTATGCGTTCTACATGCGCGAGCGAGCTCGAGCCGTCACCGGCGCGGCGCCGCAAGCACAAGCCACAGCAAGAAGACTGTGTGGACGAGCGTTTACTACTTATGGAGCGGCTGGCGTCAGTTGGAAATCATGGACGAAGAAAAGTTGACCATACACTCCCGCCTGGGAACCCAGAGCAGTGTCAACGGAGCTTGCTCACGGAAGGGCGAGCATGCCGCCTGCATGGTCGAGCAATCAAAAGGTTGCTCGACCATGCGCGAGCATTTTGCAGTTCGGTGTGCGCTCACCCTAAAGCGTCACGTCATAATTCGTACCTACTCTGACAGCTTCGTATAAACTTCATCATTGTGTTCTCACAATGAGTTTTATTTAAATTCGTGCTATAGATTACCAAGTTTAAAGGGTTTAAAGGGTTGTACTGACTTAGCTCTGCCTTACTCTTAAAAAGTAGTACAATATTTCTAAAGGTATATACATAATTTATCAAAGTTGATATGACTATGTTGTGTTTTCTCGTTTTAAAAAAACCGACCTCAAACATTCGTTGAACTCTCAAATACCAAAGGGGATAAGAATACATTGTTTTAATCACACATAAAAAGCAACATAATAAAAAAGAATTGAGAAACCTTCTTTCAAGTCGGTTAAAGATCTAATATTACTTTATTTTTCAGTTTAGCCAATTTAGATTTTATTGTATTTTTATACGCATTATTAATATTTATTTACCTGTGTAGGTGGAAAGGCAGATTTACTTATAGCTGACATTGCTACCCACGCCGAAATACCGACATCAGACTTCAGGGAGGCTCTATAGGTTATTATTAACGGCCGTATAATAACAGTGTACTGAAAGAAAACTGTAGCGATAGCCCAGTGAATATACCAATGGACTGACATGCAGAGAGAATCAGGTACAAATCCGCGGCGCGCACCACTTGACGAATTCTTGAAGTTAAGTGCGCATCAAATTGTTAATTACAGCTTGCCGTGCAGATAATAGGTTTAACTGTCAGTCCCAGCTGACATGAAGATCTGTCACAGTTTTTACGAAGAGAATACGTTTAACCGTCAGTCCCAGCTATCATAAAGATCTGTCACAGTCTTTACGAAGAGAGTACGTTTAACCGTCAGTCCCAGCTGTCATGAAGATCTGTCACAGTCTTTACGAAAAGAGTACGTTTAACCGTCAGTCCCAGCTGACATGAAGATCTGTCACAGCCTTTACGAAGAGAGTACGTTTAACCGTCAGTCCCAGCTGTCATGAAGATCTGTCACAGTCTTTACGAAAAGAGTACGTTTAACCGTCAGTCCCAGCTGACATGAAGATCTGTCACAGCCTTTACGAAGAGAGTACGTTTAACCGTCAGTCCCAGCTGTCATGAAGATCTGTTACAGTCTTTACGAAGAGTTAGTATCCTCGAATATACTGACACTAGTCGCTATCCCTTTCGATAACGAAGGTCAGACGGCAATTGCTCTAATGTAAAACAAATATTTTACCAAATCTATTTGGACTAGTAATCGGACTCTAAGACGAACAAGTTGTATATGCAACTACAATAAAGCTACGACGATGAAAATGAGGATCAAAGGATCAACAGTGTAATGTTAACTACACACGTATCATCATATCAGCCAAACGACGTCCACTGCTGGACATAGGCCTCCCCCAAGGTTCTCCACACAGACCGGCCTTGAGCCGCCCGCATCCAACCTCCTCCCGCGATTTTGACAAGATCGTCGGTCCACCTTGCGGGGGGCCTACCTCTGCTGCGTCGTCCGGTACGTGCCGCCACTCCAGAACCTTTCTGCCCCAATGGCCATCGGTTCTTCGAGCTATGTGCCCTGCCCACTGCCACTTCAGCTTGGCTATCCGGAGAGCTATGTCGGCGACTTTGGTTCTACTGCGGATCTCCTCATTTCTGATTCGATCTCGCAGGGAAACTCCAAGCATAGCTCTCTCCATCGCCCTCTGAGTGACGTTGAGCCTTCTGATAAGGCCCATAGTGAGCGACCACGTCTCTGATCCGTAAATCATCACTGGCAACACACACTGGTCAAAGACTTTCGTCTTGAGACACTGCGGGATATTGGACGAGAAGATATGTCGTAGCTTCCCGAACGCTACCCAACCGAGTTGGATTCGACGATTGACCTCCTTCTCGAAGTTGGACCTACCTAATTGGACTACTTGTCCCAGGTAGATATACTTGTCGACAACTTCGAGCGTAGAGTTCCCAACCTGAATAGGAGCAGGTACAACATGGACGTTCGACATGATTTTCGTCTTGTAAATGTTCATCTTATGACCTACTTGTTGGGAGACTCTACAGAGGCCATCGAGCATTGTGCCTAGGTCTTCCATGGTCTCAGCCATGACTACGATATCGTCTGCGAATCGAAGGTGAGTGATGTACTCGCCGTTGATGTTGATGCCGAGTCCATTCCAGTCCAGAAGCTTGAAAACACCCTCCAGCGCAGTGGTAAAGAGTTGCGGGGATATGACATCCCCCTGTCTCACCCCTCGCTGGAGTTGAATAGGTTTCGAACTCTGGTCCTGGAGGCGGACTGACATAGTGGCGTTTTCATACAAACACTTCAGCACTTCGATATATCGGTAGTCAATCCGGCACCGTTGGAGAGACTGTAGCACCGCCCAGGTTTCAATCGAATCGAAGGCTTTCTCATAGTCCACAAACGCCAAGCATAGAGGCTGGTTATACTCCTTGGACTTCTGTATAACCTGCCGCAGCGTATGTACGTGGTCTATCGTACTATAGCCTTTACGGAAACCGGCTTGTTCGGGAGGCTGGAAGTCATCTAGCTTGCTCTCGAGACGATTCGTGATGACCCTTGAAAACAGCTTGTAGACGTGGCTCAGAAGTGTGATGGGTCTGTAGTTCTTCAAGAAGGTTTTATCCCCTTTCTTAAAGAAAAGCACCACCACACCTCTGTGCCACGCCTGTGGCGTTTTACCCTCGAGAATGACGGAATTAAATAGCTTCCGGAGGGCTTCTCTAGCGGGTGCACCGCCGGCCTTCAGAAGCTCGCTCGTAATTCCGTCATCACCCGGCGCCTTGTTGTTTTTGAGCTGTTTGAGAGCCACAC
The DNA here is from genome assembly GCA_944739405.2 of Euclidia mi. Lineage (NCBI taxonomy): Eukaryota > Metazoa > Arthropoda > Insecta > Lepidoptera > Erebidae > Euclidia > Euclidia mi. Next base: position 30,818,672 of record OX123185.2, read on the forward strand.
TAAACTCGTGCATGCTGACGTCCGGGATATTTTCAGTATAGTGTCGGGTCAATCCAGCTCTAGGGTCTGACGCTGGAGTGCTTGCGGGTTGTTGCGTTGTCGTGTATAGCTGTCCATAGAACCTTTCGATCTCCTCCAAGAGCTCAGGCTTGGACGATACGATTCTGCCATCCTCCGTCTTCAGCATTGTCAGCTGACGCTGCCCAACAGACAGATCCCTCTGGAACACTTTGGATCCCTTATTCTGCTCGATCGCCTCACTAACACATTTTGTGTTGTATTGTTACACATACACACGTATAGTGTCATGATTTAAGCGGTCGCCCACTTTCTTAATCCTGAGTGGTGTAGCTACGAATCGCGCACGAGACGACACTATGTATGACCCCAATTTATTGTATTGAGAGTGGACGTGCTTTATCTGTGATAATATATATTTTTGAAGTCCTATTACAAGAGTTGTCTTTTGAGCAAAATAGCTTACTTGACAAATATTGCTACGGTTATGTTGATTAGTTTTTATCTGAGTCGATCTTGGCAAATCTAAAACAATCAAAAGAACCAGCAATTTAGGAAAGGAAATCGAAGAAGCAATTTATGAAAGGAAATCATCCCAGCCATTTAAAAGGACCTTTTTCGACGTTCACAAACGCATTTCACGCATAAAGATTATGTTAGGACATTATAAGGCTTTGTATAATTTAGTTTTACTACCGTTAACAAACGATTTCCCTTTAATGTTATTTCTTTTCTTAGGAACTTGGTTTAAAAAGTAACACTGATTTTATTTTACATGCCTTCAGTATGCACTATTCGTAATAATTGTTTTCTATTAATTTAATTCTGACTGCCTCCGTTGTCCAGTGGATATCGTACCCGACTGCTGATCGCAGGTCCCGAGTTAGATTCCTGGGTCGGACAAAAGTGTTACGGGGTTTTTCCGAATTCTCAGTAGCAGCACGGAGTCTGGTGATGTGCCCGGTAACGGCAATAGGCTCGCCCCCTATTACGTGAGACCTAAAAATTCATGGTGAAATGTGGGTGTAATATTACACCTCTGCCTACCCCTTCGGGGATACAGGCGTGAGTCTATAAATAAAATAAATAGATAATTTAATTCTTGTTTGACATTTCTTTTGACCGATTGGTGACAGATAATAATATAAAGTGTCACTATACCACATACCTAGGTCGTCGTTAGAGCCCCCATGGGATCTCCACCTTGTCGTAGTGGCAGGCTCAGTAACCGTGGCTTGGACACCCGCGGTGAAGCTAAGAGAGATCCCGGGAGTGGACGTTCCGCGTGGGCTTGAAGGGGCCTGCGCAGGATGCGTCCAAAAGTGCGGGTGCGGGGGACAGTTCTGTCTGTCCCTCACAGTCGGGCGCGGTCGCGGGAGGAGAGGCGTGTCGGTGTTGTGTTGCCGGGCGCCCTATCTCCCGCGACCAAATGGGGGCGCACCATCGTTGCGTCGCGGTGGGGCCGCAGAGGAAGAGGAGATGCGGTGTTCCGTTGCCGTCCTCCCTATCCTCTGCGGCCGCTGGGTGTTTTGGCGGCGGAGCCCAAAATCTTCATCCGCCGCCAAGGGGGTTTCGTTCGGGGCCCGCCTGACCATCTGGCGGGCCAATGCGTCGGGGGGTAGCGAGAAATGCTTCGGTGATACCCTACCCTCCGAAACACGGGTACATGAGGAACACGGGTTGGTTTTTAGTCATTAAGAGTCTGACAGTCCCTTCGGCCTTCCCCCAGGGCGGAGGGACTCCATGAGGATTTTCCAACCCGACACATTAAAAAAGAAGGTCGTCATTAGAGGCGAAGTAACTGTATCTTGTGATCATAGTAGCGTCTTGTTGATTTCAGCATGAATAGGCCGGCTCGAGCCGGGAAGTACCACTCTCTCACAGAATATCGACGTTAAGTAACAGTATCTATAGGGTTCTCACTAAGAGGGTGCATAGGGTTCCCACCAAGAACTTAGGATCCCAAGCCAACCTCACCTGCAAGTGGTGCACCTGCCGATCAACGGACGAGGCTCTGGTAAACAAAATAGGCTCGCCACCTATTACGTGGTATCAAAACACTGGCGAAAAGTGGGCGTTTAATATGCCTCTGCCTACCCCTTCGGGGATACAGGCGTGGGTCTATGTATGTATGTATGTATGTATCTATAGGTAATGTTGCGTTTCGTTCGGTTTGTGAGAGTGTCGGAGGCCTCACCCCCTTTTTTATCTCCCTCATCACGTCGGAACTTACTTGCTCCCCTGGGGTTGCGGGTATCCATGGGCTACGGTAGGGTATCCATGGGCTACGGTAATCGCTTAACTTTAACTGCCAAGCAAAAATTATTGACAGCCAATCCTCCGCTACCGTAGGTCACCGGTGACCTACGCGGCGGTTAAAGTGTTAACATTGCCCATGGACACCATTATTGTTAGCCTCCTATGCCATCAAAATACTTTGAGAAAAGACGGGTAACTCAACATTAAACCTTTTATCAAACCGTCTGGCCAGAGTAAAATAATAAACCAATTCTTTCCATTGACTGATAATGATATCGTGATGCAAATGAGGAGAGATGATGATGATGATGACGAGCTGTATGATGATGGTTCTTGATGTTTTTTTATTGCAAAAAATAGTAACTTAAATTACCACTATTTTTTTAAATATTATTGCTTTTTAAATAATTCTGCTTGTTGTCTTGATTTTGTTTTGTAATTAACTTTGGGTAGACGTGTAATAAAAAGACGACGATATAATTAATTTTATACAAGCGGTATAATAGAGAAGATAATATTTGTAATACATGTGAAAATTAAATTAATAATAATTTTGGCCGCTCTCTATGGGCTTCAATAAATAAATAAATTCTTTATTGTTACAAAAGTACAACAAGGTATAATACAGTTACAGACCTGTTGCTGTCCATGCTCTTGACGCTTCTGATATGTTCCCTTACCCATGTCGTAATGTTGCGACGAGTCTCGCCCACGTAGCTCAGGCCACAGTGGGCCTGCTTCAGTGGAGTGCCCGACGCCGACGCGGACGGTGACGCTGCTCATTTATTTATTTATTTATTTGTAACAATATAAGCTTACAGTTTATACATCAAAACGCTTACATGTTATAAGTACTAGATCTAGGAGCATCAATACAAACAAAATTAACAAGTACTTATAGACTAAGACATAATATAATTTAAGTAAATAGGCACAATAAAAGTCAAAAATTTAATTTATTTTGGTAAATGGTATGTCAACAAATAATTATTTTATATGGATTGAGTGCATAGCGGCATTACATTGTATTTAGGTAGGTTATTACATTACGCATTAATACAAGGAGCAATTCGTTAATATATATAATTTGTCAAAAAATATATCTGCATCTACATTACTCTGTAAGAATTTATTGAGTAAGAACTCATGACTAAAGACCTCCGTATGGTCCGAAACTAGTCGGGCTACTCCGACCAAAAATAATACGTGAGTACAACCGGTTACAGTTACTCTAATTATGATAACTCACGATAGTTTTTACTCACTTAAATAAAGTCATACCTTTTTAAAATTTAAACTAGATGAGGCCGGTGTTCCCTAACTGACTGCCCTGAGAAGAAACATCTGAAACAAACTCAGAGGTCATAGTCTCTTTTAAACTCCAGACAATATAATTAAAATTATATATATAACGGAATGGTCATCAGTACGGACATCAATTGACTACGAATCGGAAGTGCATAGATGGCGCGCTTCGACAGAGTCTAGTGACGTTCGCTCGAGTTGAAGAGGGGGGATGACGGTTGACGTTCAACGGAGCAACGTCAACTATCACTTCTCTTGGAGACTCCGGGCGGGCAACAAGTACCTAGAAACTGTCACTCGTTTCGTGTTCAGTACTAGTCAGATTTGTTTTTGAATTTGATTTGGTGTGAACTTATAAACAAACTGTGACGTGAAGTGTTGATACCGGCCAAGAATAAAGCAATCCGCCGTCATCAGAAATGGCATCATGGACCAGCTCGACCGCAAGGCGCGAGCGAAGGCGACTGCTAACGCTGCTATGTTGGTGAATCAGCTGAGCTTGCAACTGCCACCGTGGTGAGCGTATTTTGTCTGATTTTTTTTATTGGTACTGCCAATTTTGTTTAGTGGCAGTAGTAGTAAAACATTACGCGTTTAATCTTGGAAATGTCATAATCGTTGTGGTGATATCGCCATCACATCGTACTGAGTGTTGTAGGTTCGATTCCTACACGAGACACTGAGTTGTAGAACCGTTTGACTTTTACGGTTTCGTGGTTCCCATAGCATGATCTCATGAATAATCTTCTTTTTAATAGCTTAAAGAAGAAAGACAAAAAAGAATGTGGGTAGTTATGATTGAATCGTGACCTTTGCCGTATTTTAAGTTAGCATATGGTTGTCTGACTACCACAGTGATCTAGCTATAGCGTAGATTGTGAACGGAGGTTTTGAGTTTGATACGCCAGTTAAAAAGAAAGCGATTATTTTATTTCTTAATGCGAGGGTGGCTCGCACTCACGAACTTTGTGATCATTTAATTATGCTTGCTTGCAAATAGATTATCTTGTCTCGGTCTTACTTTGTGGACTGTAATAGTAACGAGAGTGAGCGTACAGGCTGACTTGCATTATTCCAAGCAAGTGCGTTTGAGTCAAACGTGCTAGTTATTGTTCTAGTGCAGTTGTAATATTGGTTTTAGAACCAACACCCAGCTTGTTGGTTTTCTGCTAAATCTAGAACAAAAGCACCGGTCTAGACTGTCCTTCGCAGGGCAGCGGCGCTAATGTTGGTAAACTAATCTAATCGTACACACTAAGTTCATAGTGTAAGACTGTGCGGGGTCTGTGTACGGCTCTAGACGAGTGCGGTTGGTTGGTTAGTGTAACCTGACCATAATCAAAACGTATTACTAGCGCCATTATTTTATCGACTCGTAGTGTTGATAATACGTAACGGTTTCCGTTTAAACGTGATCGGAGCCTAAGCAAAAAGTGATACTGTTACTCGTTGTAATTCTGAGTTGTACAGACGATCTCAGTGTTGCAATTACACCTTCTTTTTTTGTGTGCATAAATTTTTAACATGGCACATTAAAATGTTTCTTACTCTGATTATTAGATGGCACCACTAGTAAAATTAAATTCAATTTCAAGATTTTACGAGTGAAAATTACCTACTGTGTGTTTTTAAAATTCATGTGATACGCTGGGAATTGTTATCAAGTGCCCCGAGTTATACTTAGGACGTTTAGAAGTGATAGTGTTTCTAGTAGAAGTTGTTAAACTCTATTATCAGACGTAAAAGAAAATGATTGAGTTATCATCGTAGTGCGTTACGATAATCATTTTCAGAGATTTTAATTTTCATCGTAGGTAGAACTAGGTTAGTGATCGTTAGTGATGATTGTATGCTTAACCTTATTCTCATTAAATGGGTACTTTGTTAGTCGTTGTTGTGATAATTTTGTGCTACCCACGTTACTGTCAGTGTAGATTTGCATAAACTGGATAAGCCGTTTGTGCGGCTGCATGTTTAGCCATGCATTGCCATTAGTTGGACCGGTAAACGGCCTTTCTGGTTAGCCTAGTTTACCCTGAAGCTTTTGTGTTAGCATAGTCTCAGTTTTTACGAAAACAAGACAGCCGTTTGTGCATTGTCATAGTATCACAAACGTTGTCTATCTTCTTGAACGCGAAAGGTCCGTTGCTGTATGTCTAAAGATTAGGATAGGATAAGCTGAAATATATATATAATATATATAAATAATATATATAAATCCTGAGTATCAGCCTAGTAAGATTTTCTTATAGCCTGCTATGTGATAAGGAAAACCAAAGCAACATGTTGAAAAAACCTTGTTTAAGATTACTTTGTTACGCTCGAAATGATTATCCGGGTGGTGTTGTGTAACCGGATGGAGGTTGCATAGCGTGATGTTGAAGACCCAATGGATATCAGAGTATGAGCAATGCAATATTTTAATGAGTTTCCTATTATTTTAACGGGTATGCGTGTTGTTCAACATGTCAGCTTCGAGAGAAAGAGTTAATTGTGATTTTCATTTAAGCCTGTAATGATTTTGATCAGAGTAGCTTTATTCCCCACCGACTTGGGTCAGGCATAGCCGAACGACTAGAATGAGTGTTGTGCGATAATTTTCTTTTATTCCTAGAGCAAAGTGCATTAAAGTGTGGTTGTTGATCGCAATCACGGATACCCTGCAGTTCAAGTAGCTCTGCTTTGATATTTGTTCACTAAAATTAAAATTGTTAGATGCCTCTGGTTTCTGTGTCGTATGACAAGAGCGTGTTGCGAGAATCTGAAAGTACTCCTGAACTGTCGATTGGTTATCTCAGAACTGCAGTCGTTGCCTCTATGTAGCCAAAGGAAATCAGTTTGTTCGAAAGTAGCTTATCGGTTCTCGCCATGTTCACATTTGGTTTTAGTTTTTGTCAGTGGTCAAATCCAGTTTTGACATAGCTCATTTTGAGTATGGACGGGAGTTACGTTCTGTGCAGTTGTGAAGTTGTAAATTAATTTGATAATCGCTTAAAATTTACGAAGTGCGGACGTTGAATTAGTCTGAAAGAACGGATACTCTAGTTAGTGCGTATATTATGAGACGAATCTTTGAAATACTAATGGAACATTTATTTCCTTTTAGGGTAATCCTGGTGGCTAGCGCGGCCTGATGGCCTGATGGTGGCGAGTGTGGCTTGGTGGCCAGCATAGCCTGTGTGGCGCGCGGCCCGTGTGGCGCGCGGCTCGTGTGGAGTGCGGCCCGTGTGTGGCGCGCGGCCCGTGTGTGGCGCGGGGCCTGTGTGAGGTCTATATGCGGCTTTGAGGAGCTTGGTAACTTGTATAGCTAAAGCATATCTGGCCGAAACGGGCAATGAAAGTGAAGGTGGTTTATTAAAGGAATTTGTTTAGAAGATGTAGAGTCCAAAGACCTTAGCTTTAATGTTTTGGTTAACTTGGTTTGAAATATCTTTAGGTATAAAGGCCCATTTGAGGTCAAAGAAGTTCTTTACAATGATAGTTGTAATCGCAAAGCCCATAATTCTAAGCGTACGCACTGTAAGTACGCACTCGACAGGTTGCGACAAATGCCTGAAGGTCAAATTACAACTGACGAAATTGAGGTAGAACAAAGTAGTTCTGATATTGAAGAAAGTGTTTAAGGTTACATGATGATCGGATCGGACCGTACCAGAGGCTGAGGTGTAGCCGTAGCTCGGTAGAAATCGGCGTCTATTAACTTAGTAGTCAGTGAGTAGGCGGTATTGCAGTCAGCTCTGGTGGAGTTCGGGTTTCAGTGGTGTTCCCATGTGGGGTTCGCAGAAAGTAGAGTAACTGGAGGTTACTGGGCTATGCATAGCCATGATCACATGTAGAGCTTAAATGTTATGGTTAACTTGGTTTGAACTAATATCTTGAGAAATACAGCAATAGTGAAATGTCAGTTTAACTTCGAGTTTCCTGATTATTGATTTTGATACTGAAACTTTGTGCCAGAGGATCAGAGCATAACTGAAGATCTTAAAGAGAGAAAATTGTGAACCTTAATACTGACGAGACAGTAGAAAACTGGGCTTACATGTTGATTGGTTGTGTGATTTAATGTCCGAGGTCGGTTTGTAGCCGTAAAAGCCGTAAATCAGTACAAATTGGATTCAATACAACTGTGAAGGCAGTTGTCCGTGAGTACACGGTAGGTACGCAGACGACTCCGATGTTTGATTGGCGCAGTTAAATGGGTGGCAGCCGAGTGACTGGTGTAAGTCCTAGGGGCTTATTCACTATGACCATTTTAACGTGTTTTAACGTGCTAGTTACCCACGTCGGCACGTAATTGGCTTAAACGGTATTCACTATGCCAACTTCAAGTTTGACAAGCACGGTAGCGCACGTTTCGGACACGGTTTTAGTTGTCAAAATTCCGTGAGCTAAGAGGTCACGTAACGTGCACGTAACGCGTTTATTGTAAAACGATAGAGGATAAATAAGTACTAAGTTTATTTGTTTTATATTATTTTTAGTGTCCGTTAGTGGTTAAATGCTAAGTTTATTTGCTTTTTTATTTACCAGTGTCCGTGTCAAAGTTATTTAATTAAATATTATGTTTTATGAAAATTGACGCCTCTCGCTGGCGCCAGCGTCTCACTCGTCTTCGGATAAATAAAAAATCCATTATGATTTATTAGATTCTGTTAGAATTGGGCTATTTGCTGCACTAACCGCACTTAATTTTTTTATATTGTAGCGCGACTGCAACTGTCATGTCTGTCATCAATGTCATCATTATGTTTTCGTTCAAAAATTTACTTAAGTACAAAAGATGAACTAAACTTTGAAGATCAATTTTTTATTTTGAGATTGTTCCTGGCGAAATTGAACTAAAATAATATAATTTAGGTTTTATTAGCCTTTTCTATTCGTACTGTAGCTTTTAGTGAAAATTAAAAGTTAGTAAAATAATATTTATAAATTCGAAATTGAGCCAGCAAACCAGCATTAAGATTTATGAACGAATGTTGTGAAATTGGTAACTAGGTATAGACAAGCTGGCGTATGGCATACTGAATACAATATTTTGATTGTCGAGGTACGTCACGTTACTGAAACACGTTTACGTCTAGTGCACGTCACGACGACACACGTCTTGAACATGGTATTTCAGTGGTCATAGTGAATAAGCCCCCTGGTATAGTAACTGGAGGTTACTGAATGGGGGCAACCGAGTGGCTGGTTGAGTAAACTGGTTTAGTAACAGGAGGTTACTAAAGGTTATGAATCACATGTAGAGCTTTAGTTATTTGATTTGATTTGATTATAACGTGAGTCTATGGTAATTGACTGTATTGTCAGTAATGCTCTGAATCCAGCTCCTATAAAAAATACTGTTTTGATTCAACCCTTACCTGGGTTGTCAGGAGTGACCGAGCAATGTGATACTGTGCGTGTAAAATTTTGTTACAGATTAACACACAGGGACGTGTATCTTGTAGGATGGCCGTAACGGAATGGTCATCAGTACGGACATCAATTGACTACGAAACGGAAGTGCATAGATGGCGCGCTTCGACAGAGTCTAGTGACGTTCGCTCGAGTTGAAGAGGGGGGATGACGGTTGACGTTCAACGGAGCAACGATAACTATCACTTCTCTTGGAGACTCCGGGCGGGCAACAAGTACCTAGAAACTGTCACTCGTTTCGTGTTCAGTACTAGTCAGTTTTGTTAAATTTGATTTGGTGTGAACTTATAAACAAACTGTGTCATGAAGTGTTGATACCGGCCTAGAATAAAGCAATCCGCCGTCATATATAAAATAAAGTATAAATATGTGATTACAATGTGAGACGACTATAAACTACATTATAGTTATCCTTTGATAGAATTTCGGCTACAGTTAGGCACTCTGTACACACAGATGACTACAGTTTTATGATCAGAAAGTTCTACAGCACAACACTCTAATACATTCATTAATGATAACTTGCTAACTTCTTTAAGTTCCTTAAATCTGTATTCCTCATTTACTAATATACAGGCTCCGCATCTTTTAGCATTATTACGATTAAAACACGCAGCTAGAACATAGTTTGATGAATCCAAACAAGTTTCATACCCCGTTGTCATAAAATGTTCTATTATACATACTATGTCTACATTTATATCCTTAGGGTTGGAACATATCTGACGGAAGTTACGTGAAACGTTTCTTCGGTCGCGTCTATTCCGTCAAATGAGTCGGTACACATCTGACGGAAAATGCGTCGAGCGCATCTGCACACATTCGCTGAAAGCGTGGCTATTATGCACACATATCAGTTTGTTTGTGCAGGGCCGTACTCAGGGCAGCTCAATATTTTACTGTCATATTCTTTTACCTAATCATTTTTCGTGTTCCCTGATGTTATATAGTCACTGAAGTTCTCTAGTTATTTATATTACAATTCGAGTTTAAAAATATGTCGGACTTCGGAGATTTTTTATAGTAGCCAACAAGCGTTATTTGAATATATTTCCTATATAGGTATGGAGGTTAAAAAATAAAAGATGATGATACGATTTGGTTACGGTTTTTAACAAAATTTATACAAATGATATAGAAGGGGTTACAGTTGCAGCGCATGACACAAAATGTTTTCTATGTATGGAAATTGTTTCCGTAGCACCTCATACCTAAAAATTGGCCCACGATCCAAGCTAGCAAGTATGTGTACACTCATAGCACATACTAACACTACATTATTCTACACATTTAGTTTCTGAAAAAATAAGGAAGATCAGGCGGCCCTGGAATCTTACTCTACAACGTGTCAGTCAAAATCACCGATCTGGGAATGACATGAATATGGTATGTCCAATACCTACGAATTTAGCGTGCATACCTACGAATTTAGCGTGCATACCTACGAAATTATCGTGCATACCTACGAAACGTTGGGCAAATAAAATGGCTGCCGGTTGGGTTGTACTCCAGAATATAATCGATATGGAGCCGGTTAGAGGAAATAATACATTTTTGTAGTAAGTTACTTTAAAGCTTTTGCCAGATAAGTTTATTCCATAATGCAAATGTGGGTGTAACAAAATATTCTCTGGTAGCCAATATCGATACTGTGTCGCTGAGAAAGTACCGGACATGAATGGCAACATACATATGGTAATGAAACACACAGCCTGAAGCACTGATTTATCTGGTTTTTAGACATATTTATGCACAAAAACAAAATTATTATGTACCATATACAACGATTTCACAGCAGATGTACCACCAACCTTGGTGAAAAATATGGCGACAGTGGCACGAATGACATTTCTAATAAAATATCGTCATGATTAATTTATTCAGTAAACTATGGCTGTCTCGTTTTTCTGACAGATATCCCTAAGACAAAATGAGACAACACTATGTTTGGTGGCTTTATGTCGATTTCGTATATAATGAATATACATGGAGAAGGCAAATAGTACATATAGAAAAAATACACATTATATGTGTATAATGTATTTTTTCTATATGTACTATTTTCCTTCTCCATGTATATTCCTTACTCAAATGTCAAAATTCACGTGGTGCGTGGTGCGTGGTGCGCGCGACGTCGACGGATAATGCGTTGACGGAAACGAAACAGACGCTGTACGCTCGACGTACTAACGGATCATCGGCCAGGTGTGAAAGGTTGAACGTTTTTCTATATATTTGTGTTTTGGCTTTACGCGACCGATAATACGCGACGGATCTTCCGTCAGATATGTGCCGACCCTTATCCCTAAGTTCTTCAATATTAACTAACAAAGCGCCTACTTTATTCAATAGACATGCGATGTTTTGATGCAATATATACATCTACTTCTCTTGATTTTGTTTTACTTGTCATATAAAAATAATATATATTTATTTTTACCAAATTTATCAACCGTGGACATTTCTGCAGGCCCGGTGCTGATATTAGATTTTTTTTAAATGTTACCGTGTACTTACAACAATTTATAAGATTACTATAACCAGCACTATATACATACCTTCCTAAATAAATGATTTAATAATAAAAATAACAGTATCCTTTATAGCACTTTATACGCTATATTAAGCAAGTAACGTTACATTATTTCGACTGTCGAGTTTGTCCACTAAAATGCAAATGCTCGTAACAAAAAAGTCCTAGTAACGATACAATCCAGTGAGCCAACATATTATTCCTATTAAACTTCCATCACACCCCTATCCCCTACTTCATATCTAGGTAACAGAGATGTCGGTACATCCTTTTGGCTCTTTTCGTATGCAACTAGGCGCAGAAATGTTCTGAATGTGACGTTTGAACAGATCGCTCGAACGGCGATTAAAAGCAAGCTTAGCTGTATATACATGACGTTTTCAAATAGACTTTATGTCGGCGCAAATTGGATCGGATTGAAAAACATAGCGACGTGGTAATTGCCGTACGACAGAACGTAAGGCGTGTTCTTTTTGGTAATCTTTTGATGTCTGAACCTTTGAACTTAGGCTTCATTCAAGATAATTTAATATATTTTTTTCTTTTTACTAGCTTAAATGTTTATGTGAAAGTATAATAATATCTGATTTAATTATGAACGTAGAAAGTCAAATATTCTCGTTATAATAATTAAATATCAAATTAAGCGTACAATCAAAGTAAACAACGATATTAAATATTCTATGCTTCGTATGAAAAAAATCGAAAACACATGGCGACCCTGCCAGTGAGCGATCGGGTTCGCGCTGCATTCGCAAAGGAGGGCATAAAATATGTTTTTTGCGCAACGATTAGGTAGTTTGTGCTTATTAAAATACATGTTACATTGCTTATATACTAAAGTCTTAACTCTACACTACACTTCCCTTCCAAGAATAAAAGAAAATACAAGACCATTTTTGTAACATTTCTTTTGTTATATATTTATAATCATCAGCCTTTAACAGTCCACTGCTAGACTAGGCGTATCCTTTGAAAGGAGGAATTGGTCTACTATACCACGCTGGCCAAACGGGTTGGTATAGGGCTTGTGTCAAGTTTTCCCTTCTCTTACAGTGATGTTTTCTGCATAATATGCTCCCTCTCTCGGCTTTTACGACACCCATGGGATGATATGGGGTGGTGACATTCCGTATTCTTAACCTGTCACCACACGGACGACATAAATTTATAGAGTTAAGTAATTATGTTTAAAAATGAATACAAAATAAAAATATATCAGACGATTATAGATTTGGTTAAATACGAGTAAACATGTGAATATTATAATTGAATTATATCTCATACATATTTCAATAAAAGTAAGGGAACTCTACACTCGAAGTTGTCGACAAATACGTTTCAATAAGCCTATTGCAGTCCACTGCTGGAAATAGGCCTCTCCCAACATGCGCCACAATCACCGATCCTCTGCCTTCCGCATCCAGCCCGCTCCAGCCACCGTTTTTAGGTCGTCGGACTACCTAGTTGGGGGCGTCCTACTCTTCGTTTGCCGAAACGTGATCTCCACTCTAAGACTCGTCTGCTCCATCGGTCGTCGGTTCTTCAGGAGACGCGGCCAGCCCATTTCAACATCAGCCTGCTTATACGGCGAGCTATGTCGGTAATACCAGTTCTCTTCCGGATGAGCTCTTGGCAAATTCTATCCTTTAGAGAGACTCCAAGCATAGCTCGTTCCATGGCACGCTGAGCGACTTTAAATCTATGGACCAGCCCGAACGTGAGTGTCCAGGTTTCGGTACCGTACGTCATTACTGGTAGGATGCATTGGTCGAAGACTTTTGTCTTGAAGCTTTGCGGAATAGGCGACGAGAAGACCCGACGTAGCTTATCGAATGCTGCCCATCCCAACTGCATCCTTCTCTCGATTTCCTTCTTGAAGCTGTGTCTACCCAACTATATTATTTGCCCTAGTACGTTTACCTGGTTCAAAGATCCAATTGGGTAGGTCCAACTTCGAGAAAGCATCATTCGTTGAATCCAACTCGGTTGGGCGGCGTTCGGGAAGTTACAGCATATCTTCACGTCCGATATGCCGCAGTGTCTCAAGACGAAAGTCTTTGACCAGTGTGTGTTGCCAGTGATGATTTACGGAGCCGAGACTTCTACGGGCCTTATCCGGAAGCTCAGGGTCACTCAGAGGGCGATGGAGAGAGCTATGCTCGGATTTTCCCTGCGAGATCGAATCAGAAATGAGGAGATCCGCAGGCGAACCAAAGTTACAGACATAGCTCTCCGAATAGACAGGCTGAAGTGGCAGTGGGTAGGGCACATAGCCAGAAAAACCGATGGCCGTTGCAGCAAAAAGGTTCTAGAGTGGCGGCCACGCACAGGACGTCGTAGCAGAGGTAGGCCTGCCGCAAAGTGGACTGACGATCTATTTGGGGTCGCGGACAGCGGATGGATATGGGTGGTTCAGAATCGGTCTATGTGGAGAGTCCTGGGGGAGGCCTATGTCCAGCAGTGGACGTCTTTCGGCTGATATGATGATGACTTGTTGATTATAATAACATTTTTATTTAACGTAAATCTCTCGACATCCCGGCTTGCGGACAATGACGATCAAGTATTAGATTTTTATTAATGTATTATTTAACTTGCATTTTGTCCCAGTACAATTTGGTACCCACAATATAATATTTATTACAAATTATTTCATACATTTAAAATAATTTGATTATTAAATTATTTTTAGTTGATCAGACTTCAAGCACGTGAGAACGTTAATCATCAAATAGTTTTAATGTCATTCATATTTGTTATTTAGTCTTCAACCACATTTCTTTTGTTTAGTCTTCTCTCCATCTAATAGTTATATTTAAGATACCTTTGTATTATCAATCAACAAAAAATAAAAGTTCATATTGCCTCTCAAGTGGGCTACCTCGATTTTTCATGTTAGTAAGAAAATAACAAGTAAACATTTAATACCAACCATATTAAACATGCTTAATAACTTGAAAAAAGAAGTGTAAATATCAGCTATAACTAAACTACATAATGCCAATTTTTATTGTCTGTTCAACACATAATAATACCTCATTAGTCCGATACACTTTCCTTTTACGAAGTACACTCGCGCACATTTATATCACTGATACGACATACACTACATATTTTAGTTTGTATCACTTTGTCATACACTCACTTGGAATTGAAGTGTCCAGAACTTTCAGTTTCCTGTGTAGTCCTCATCTTCTATAATCCAAGCTCCCATTGTAATCAAGGCCATCGTGTCTATCTATCATCTATTTTTACCGATAAGTAATAGTGATCCTCTCGAATGTTTTAACATCAACTTTTTTCAGTAACTGCCTCCAACCAGCGGCAGTGGCTCACAAATCAAATATTTTTTTTTTATTTATAGACTCACGCCTGTATCCCCGAAGGGGTAGGCAGAGGTGTAATATTACACCCACATTTCGCCATGAATTTTTAGGTCCCACGTAATAGGGGGCGAGCCTATTGCCGTACCGGGCACATTACCAGACTCCGTGCTGCTACTGAGAATTTCCTAACGGAAAAACTCAATAACACTTTGCTCGACCCGGTAATCGAACCCGAGACCTCCCAATCCCGCGCGCACATTTATGCCGCGAGACCAATGAGGCAGTCTATTATTAGAATATTTGTTATAGAAATTCATGGCAAATAATACGGATGTTCTTCTTATTAAAATATATTATTTTCCAATCCGTTCATTTACTATCCATTGCAAGTAACTTCACGAGAATTGGCTCACGTCAGACCGACTGCAGATCCTGGCAGGATCGCCATGTAAGAATGGGTGTTTAGATAGAAAATAAAAGATGTTGTTCGTTCAATGTTCAGATTTATTATACAATCAAAATATCATGATTACAGTATATAATATATCTATGACTACATAACAACTGTACGATTAGTTCTGAATACATTAATGTAAAGATACTTTTTTCTTTATAATTCTGTATTTATCTGAAAAAAAAACCGGTCAAGTGCGAGTCGGACTCGCGCACCGAGGGTTCCGTACAAACCTGTAGGTATATAAGAAAAGGTTCACCAGTCATAGTTATGGTATTTTTATTGCCAAATGAAATCCATAACATTACAGTATGGAAAGCTGGAGGAGCATAAATTAAAGAAAAAGGGGTCTTTGTCGTTTGTAATCAGTCATCCTTTATTTTATATTAACATATATCGCTTATTTTATAATATAACTTAAATACCTATACCAGCCTTGTAGCAGCCTTGCAAAAGTCTGCTGATGAATGATGGTAAGATTTTTTATCAAAGTTATTGATTTACAAAGTTTTTAGTGACTATTAGAAATCTGTTACAAAAATACTTATAAAGTACAGAATAATTAGCAAAAAGGTTTGAAGACCATGTAATTATTTGAAATCTCAATGTCAATCAGCCTATCGCAGTCCACTGCTGGACATAGGCCTTTCCCAACACGCACCACAGCACACGGTCCTCAGCCTTCCGCATCATTTATCTGGGCTATAAGACGTTGCTTCGTACCAAATTTCAAGATTTTGAGTTCACGGGAAGTACCCTGTAGGTTTTGATTCCCTTGCGAGTACTTAGTCGCGAGTTTGAAAATATGATTATATTGCTCTTTCTTTTGATTGCGTAGACATAGAAGATTGATTTTGTTACAGCCTAACGGTGTTATATACCTGAGTATTTGATATGAATTTCAATTTAATACCTCTAAGCGTTCAAGAGAAAGGGGTAGTAACTTTAAATTTATTAAAAATATTTTTTTATATGTAACAAAAAAAATACGGTTTTCGCAATTTTTCCTTTATAAGTGATATAAGACATTGCTTCGTACCCAATTTCAAGATTTTGAGTTCACGGGAAGTACCCTGTAGGTTTTGATTCCCTTGAGAGTAGTCGCGAGTTTGAAAATATGCTTATATTGCTCTTTCTTTTGATTGTGTTGACATAGATGTTTGGTTTGGTTGCAGCCTAACGGTGTTATATACTTGAGTATTTGATATGAATTTCAATTTAATACCTCCACGCGTTCAAGAGAAAGGGGTAGTAACTTTAAATTTATTAAAAATATTTTTCTTATATGATGTAACAAAAAAATTATGGATTTCGCAATTTTTCCTTTATATGTGCTATAAGGCGTTGCTTCGTACCAAATTTCAAGATTCTGAGTTCACGGAAAGTACCCTGTAGGTTTTGATTCACTTGCGAGTAGGCGCGAGTTTGAAAATATGCTTATATTGCTCTTTCTTTTGATTGAGTTGACATAGAAGCTTGATTTTGTTGCAGCCTAACGGTGTTATATACCTGAGTATTTGGTATGAATTTCAATTTAATACCGCCACGCGTTCAAGAGAAAGGGATAGTAACTTCAAATTTATTAAAAAATATTTTTCTTATATGATGTAACAAAAAATTTATGGTTTTCGCAATTTTTCCTTTATATGTGCTATAAGGCGTTGCTTCGTACCAAATTTCAAGATTCTGAGCTCACGGAAAGTACCCTGTAGGTTTTGATTCACTTGCGAGTAGGCGCGAGTTTGAAAATATGCTTATATTGCTCTTTCTTTTGATTGAGTTGACATAGAAGCTTGATTTTGTTGCAGCCTAACGGTGTTATATACCTGAGTATTTGGTATGAATTTCAATTTAATACCGCCACGCGTTCAAGAGAAAGGGGTAGTAACTTCAAATTTATTAAAAATATTTTTCTTATATGATGTAACAAAAAATTTATGGTTTTCGCAATTTTTCCTTTATATGTGCTATAAGGCGTTGCTTCGTACCAAATTTCAAGATTCTGAGTTCACGGGATGTACCCTGTAGGTTTTTTATTCCAATGCGAGTTTGAAAATATACTGCAATTTGCAGCATATACCATACGGCTGTATCTTTTGATTGCGTTGGATTAGAAGTTTGTTTTTTTTACAGCTCTATGGAACCGTAGATTTGAGTATTTAGTATAAATTTCAGTTTGATACCTCCACGCATTCCTGAGAAAAAGGGTCTTGACAGACGGACGGACAACAAAGTGATCCTATAAGGGTTCCGTTTTTTCCTTTCGAGGTGCGGAACCCTAAAAATGAATCGCAAAATGTGTTGGTAAGCGCATAATTCAACAACGCCTGGACCAATTTGGCCAATTCTTTTTTTTAAATGTTCGTTGTCGTTCCAGTATGGTTTTTACGACGAGAAAAAATCTAATAATTGCCGGAAAAACCTTAAAAAAAGCCCTTTTCTTTTTCCTATACAAAAGTTTTCTAACTAAAACGTAGAGTAAATTTGTAATTTATTACCGCTGCATAAAGTTCAAATTCGCGAGCGCGTTGATATACTTCTTTGTTTGATGGCAGTTTTGACAGGTTTCCAGACCTGAAGGCTCAGTGCTGCCGCTCAGCGGGCTTCATGTCAGAGGAAACCCATTGATAATCCCTACTTATTATTATAAATTCGAAATTGTGTATGTATGTATGTTCCGTTTTCACGCTAAAACGGCTGAACCAATTTTGTTGAATTTTAATATAGAGATACATAATTATATTGGACCGTGGAGACGGATATAGGCTACCATAAGTTGTAAAAATTAAACTGGGAGGGATTGTAGGGTGGGTAGAAGTTTGTACGGCACAAATTTACATCTTGGAAGTAAGAACGCATGCGCTGATAATTGATTGCTGCGCATGTGCTATCGCATATCTGTCAGTACTGTCACGTCATACCTACATAATGTCACAATATCTATTTCGTGATCAAAGATGGCGGATAGGAAATCAAAGATGGCGGAAGGGATTTTTTTAAGTCGATATGGGTATCGTCTCCGATATTTTAAGGAATGGGGAATTTAAAAACACCATCTATTTCGTGATCAAAGATGGCGGATGGGATTTTTTTTAAATCAATACGGGTATCGTTTCCGCTGTTTAAAGGGATGGGGAATCCAAATACAATATCTATTTCGTGATTCAAGATGGCGGATGGGAAATCAAAGATGGCGGATGGGAAAAATTTTAAAAATCAATATGGGTATCGTCTCTGATGATTTTAAGGGATGGTGAATACAATACAACATCTATTTCGTGATCAAAGATGGCGGATAGGAAATCAAAGATGGCGGACGGGATTTTTTTTTGAAGTCGATATGGGTATCGTCTCTGACATTTTAAGGAATCCCCCATGGATTCAATATTATATAAAAATTTATGTTTTTTTGTTCATCATTATTTAAAGACTCTGAAATGATGAGATTAAGCGCTAAGTCAATGGTAACTTTGGAAAAGGGGCTTGGAACAAAAGAGAATTTAATAAAAACTCTTAAAAAGGCGATACGGAGTTCGCTGGGTCCGCTAGTGTAATATACAAATCGCGATAGTTTAAAATTGTCTATTACGACGCATATTGTAACTATACACTAAGACCTCACATTTTTTAACATATTAGGCGCGTGTAAAATATTCATGGCGCATTTCAGGATAGCGAGATCGCCTCGACTTTTTTCATTACGTACTGATGATTAAAGCTGTGCATAATCAACACTTCCAAAAACTGTATTTTAATATTTATGATGTTAAGTATCAGTACTCTAAATTAATAAATACGATAAAACATTTTGATCCATTATTTTGAAAATCAATAAAATTTTACCGGCAATTTCATTGAAGACATTATTAGGGTTCCGTACCTCGAAAGGAAAAAACGGAACCCTTATAGGATCACTTTGTTGTCCGTCCGTCTGTCAAGACCCTTTTTCTCAGGAATGCGTGGAGGTATCAAACTGAAATTTATACTAAAAACTCAAATCTACGGTTCCATAGAGCTGTAAAAAAAACAAACTTCTAATCCAACGCATCAAAAGATACAGCCGTATGGTATATGCTGCAAATTGCAGTATATTTTCAAACTCGCATTGGAATCAAAACCTACAGGGTACTTCCCGTGAACTCAGAATCTTGAAATTTGGTACGAAGCAACGCCTCATAGCACATATAAAGGAAAAATTGCGAAAACCATAAATTTTTTGTTACATCATATAAGAAAAATATTTTTAATAAATTTGAAGTTACTACCCCTTTCTCTTGAACGCGTGGCGGTATTAAATTGAAATTCATACCAAATACTCAGGTATATAACACCGTTAGGCTGCAACAAAATCAAGCTCTTATGTCAACTCAATCAAAAGAAAGAGCAATATAAGCATATTTTCAAACTCGCGCCTACTCGCAAGTGAATCAAAACCTACAGGGTACTTTCCGTGAGCTCAGAATCTTGAAATTTGGTACGAAGCAACGCCTTATAGCACATATAAAGGAAAAATTGCGAAATCCATAATTGTTTTGTTACATCATACAAGAAAAATATTTTTAATAAATTTAAAGTTACAACCCCTTTCTCTTGAACGCGTGGCGGTATTAAATTGAAATTTATATCAAATACTCAAGTATATAACACCGTACGGCTGCAACAAAATCAAGCTTCTATGTCAACGCAATCAAAAGAAAGAGCAATATAAGCATATTTTCAAACTCGGGCCTACTCGCAAGTGAATCAAAACCTACAGGGTACTTCCCGTGAACTCAGAATCTTGAAATTTGGTACGAAGTAACGTCTTATATCGCATATGAAGGAAAAATTGCGAAAACCGTAAATTTTTAGTTACAGCATATAAGAAAATATTTTTAATAAATTTAAAGTTACTACCCTTTTCTCTTGAACGGGTGGAGTATTATCAATGGGTTTCCTCTGACATGAAGCCCGCTGAGCGGCAGCACTGAGACTTCAAGTCCGGAAACCTGTCAAAACTGCCATCAAACAAAGAAGTATATCAACGCGCACGCGAATTTGAACTTTATGCAGCGGTAATAAATTACAAATTTACTCTACGTTTTAGTTAGAAAACTTTTGTGTAAAAAAAAGAATTGGCCAAATTGGTCCTGGCGTTGTTGAATTATGCGCTTACCAACACATTTTGCGATTCATTTTTAGGGTTCCGTACCTCGAAAGGAAAAGACGGAACCCTTATAGGATCACTTTGTTGTCCGTCCGTCTGTCAAGACCCTTTTTCTCAGGAATGCGTGGAGGTATCAAACTGAAATTTATACTAAATACTCAAATCTGCGGTTCCATAGAACTGTAAAAAATTCAAACTTCTAATCCAACGTAATGAAAAGATACAGCTGATTATGCTGCAAATTGCAGCATATTTTCAAACTTGCATTGGAATCAAAACCTATAGGGCACTTCCCGTGAACTCAGAATCTTGAAATTTGGTACGAAGTAACGCCTCATATCACATATAAAGGAAAAATTGCGAAAACCGTAAATTTTTTGTTACAGCATATAAAAAAATATTTTTAATAAATTTAAAGTTACTACCCCTTTCTCTTGAACGCGTCGAAGTATTAAATTGAAATTCATATCAAATACTCAACTATATAACACCTTTAGGCTGCAACAAAATCAAGCTTCTATGTCAACGCAATCAAAAGAAAGCAATATAAGCATATTTTCAAACTCGCGACTACTCGCAATTGAATCAAAACCTACAGGGTGCCCGTGAACTAAAAATCTTGAAATTTGGTACGATGCAACGTCTTATCGCACAGATAAAGGATGCGGAAGGCTGAGGACCGTGTACTGTGGTGCGTGTTGGGAGAGGCCTATGTCCAGCAGTGGACTGCGACAGGCTGATTGAGATTTAGATTTCAAATAATTACATAGTCTTCAAACCGTTTTGCTAATTATTCTGTTTGTCGACCAGCCAGCTTGTCATGTAGACGTCACTATGACATACGCGCTCTTTTATAACCGTAGTGTGAACATGGTGTGGACAGTATAACATACTATCACAATATAATTATGGCTATAGTTGCATTAATTGTCAACGTAAATACTATTTAACATAGTATAATACCTATGCCTCCCGATGGAAGTTCTTTATTTCATGCAATAGCGTTCTCTATTTATAATACCACTAATTTTGAACAAACACAAATACTAAGGACCACAATACTTGTTTATATTTATAATAACTGGGACGAGTTTCATTTATACAAGCGATGCCCGGAGAGATCCTTCGTCTTCACGACATGAGTACAAAGCTACGATGTTCCAATCCTCTAGCTATGGAGGTACTGCTAAGGTGAAGGCAGCAGGATGTTTGTATCCAGCGAGGTTCGAAGTGTAGGAACGTAATACGGGTATTCTGAGGGGTGTATTTTGGCAGAGAAGGATATGTAATTAAGCGTTTACTTCTTATAGGCAATTTATCATCAGGTCATTATGATTTTTGTTTGCCAATTGTGTGCGAAGGATTTCTTAATAATACATACAATCATATTAAGGTAAGCTTGGTAAAAAAAACTCTAGATTCAAAGGTTGGCCGTCCTAAACGCAATAAAAGTGGTCGTCCTAAAAAATCTGAAATGTACTGCTCAGAACAAGAACGGCCAGCTGTAGCGTTGCATAAATACAACAATATACGGCAGTAACCTCAATAGGTATAATTTATGTTCTCGTCTGATGGTCGTGGGAGACTTCAATATTGATTTTAGAATGAATCCCCAAAATGGAATTTCTACATATTTTTCATCTGTAAACATTTTTCCGTTAATAAACACTAGCACAACACGAATTAGTACAACTAAAGATAACTTTTTTTCGAACTTCAATATTCAATGTGGTACTATTCCTACCTTTTTCAGTCACCATTTACAGGTCTGGTTCAAATTTGATACTTAATTCCATACTTAAAATTTATATTTCCATTCTTATGTTTTTTTTTAATTTACATAACGTATCACATCTTTATAGTCCAAGATCCCAGAGCCGCCAGACCTACGTCATTTTAGCAAAGCTGAAATTTTGAGGATTATTAGTATAAAATCTTGTTAAGAAGTATGCCGACCCACTAGCTTGGAAGCCGGGCCATTTCACAGGTAGCGCGAAGTAAAGGTACCAAAAGAACATACTTACCTACGTTAAAGTAGCAAAGCTGGTATTCAAATATGTGGTTAAATATACTGTCTAAAATTTAAATTCATTATTGCCAGACACCTGCCGTGGGCCATTACTTCTGCCAGACGTCTTAAAGGTTACTTAAAAATGAAGCAAACAACGTCATTTTAGCAAACCTAAATTTGATATATGTTACTTAACATACTATTTTAAGACCCTTCCTACGCAGCCAGACCAATCCGAAGGGCCGTCCGTTCAGCCAGACACCACGAAACTTTCCCTGTGAGTGCGAGTGAGCGGCCATTATTCATACGCATGAATGCGTGTGAGTACACTACATTGTCCCAAAAGACTGTAGGAATATTATTTTGGGTATTATTACAAGAATAAAAGTGTAAAATATTCATACGCATGATACGCATGAATATGCTCCAAAAGTGTGTGGCCTTTTTTCTGTATAGTCTATAGACGTGCAGCTGCTGTGCAGTTTGATCTGCTGATTTTGCAAAAGATTTGAAAAACTCAAAATTTAAACAGGCACTCGTAAATTTCTTCACACCTTTTATTGGCAATAAATTGATTAAAGTTAATTTCATAGAATGTCATTCTTTTACTGTCATTATTAATACAGTTGTATCGAGTATTGATGAAAATTTATCGTGTCCAGAGCATGAAGAAGCAGACGTCAAAATTATTATTTATCATGTATATACTTAAGCAAACATTGTCATCAGATGTTCTGAAACTATCGTATCAGTTATAATGCTGGACAATATGCATCATTTAAAACATAGTGCCCAAGGTACTTACAGTACAGGCACCGGTAACAATCAAATATATTATGTTGATTTATCCAAAATTTATGGCTACTTGGGACACTCTTTATGTAGAAGTTTAATAGGCTACTTTCTTTAGAAAAGGAAAGCAAAGGCCTTTTAAAATATTGAAAAAAAATCCTGAATATCAGCAAGCGTTCCTTAAATTTGGTGAACTTCAATTATTTATTGAAAAGGATGAGGAACAAAATGATTTCACGATTTGACTGCACGGTTGGTGAAATGGTTTAAGCGGCCGCCTCGCCGCTTGACACTACGCCGAGTGTTGTGGGTTCGATTCCCACACTTTGTGTTATTCGTAAAATGTTGTTTCGAGTCTGGGTGTTCATTGTGTCCGTTAGATATATGTTTGTAAAGTCCCCCGCGACACAGGATTAAGTCCTAGTGCGGGAGATAAAAAGTTCCAAAAAAAAAAGATACAATACAAAAATTCGTCTGCGAATTATATAAAGTGTCTAGAATTACCGTAGGCTTACTGGGAATTGGTTGTAGGCACAGTGGAAGCTAATTTATATTCATCTTATATTCGTCTGACATAATTATGTATATTGCTGAGATTCTCAGCGATGACAAATTATAATGTAGTTATATGAAAACTTTACCTTATATCTCCTGGTGATGTTCTTGAATGGACCTATAAGATTAACTCACAATTTTGGCCAAAATAACAAGAGAATCGAACAGATACCAGTGTACAATTCGGCGAAGTCCTTCTCCAGACCACGATGCACGTTTGCGGTTCACAAAACTTTTCACAAATGTTCAATATGTCATCAATTTACAAAAAACCTTGCCGGAAGTCAAAAGCGGCAATTACGTATTTGCAAGTTAATTCAATTCGCGTTAATTCAAAGGGCGATCAATTTATTAATTAGGTACAAGGCACGCGAGAGTGCAAACGGCGTGTTAATTTTTCAAGGCGCCAACGGAAGTGACAGTTCAGTGTGACCATTGTCAGAAATTTTCAATAGACTAAACAAAATGTTACTTAATCGATATAATCGATTTGACTTATAATAAAAACTAATTCTATTTTAAACATCCACCTGCCCCGGACTGGCCTACCGGTCCGCTAATCGGTTGGTAGACGTGACAATGTTGCAACCGCTCTCCTCAGAATCGAAACGTCCACCAAGACCTCAGCAAATCGGGGAACTCCATCAGCCCCAGTTACCAAATGAAGGATGCGCCCCCTGCGCCATCTGAGTGGCGGAAGGTTAGCCTCCTTGATCAAAACGAGGTCTCCAATCTTGGGTGGATCGTTCTTGTCGGTCCACTTAACGCGTTGCTGGAGTATGTGCAAATATTCCAAATTCCAGCGTTTCCAAAAGCTCTGAGTAATCTGGCGTACCAATTCAAAACGCGAGAGACGACCAGGTCTCGTATCAATATAGGGGTACTCAGGCAAGGCTACAAGTGGGCGACCAATCAAAAAATGGCCCGGCGTAAGGGCCTCCAAATCATTCGGATCTGAGGAGATCGGGCACAATGGCCGAGAGTTCAAAACGGCCTCAATCTTACAAAACACAGTTGCAAGTTCCTCAAATGTAAGGACAGATTCACCGATTGTCCTGCGCAAGTGTGTTTTGGCCGGTTTTACGGCGGCCTCAAATATACCACCCCAGTGTGGACAATTTGGTGGGGAAAACAACCCACGTCGGGCAAGCCTATCACCTATATCAGCTTTGTTGGTTTCAAGGAAATTCACAACATCATTCAAATAATTATAGGTGCCCTTGAAGTTAGTTTCGCAGTCAGAACGGATCAAGGAAGGCATCCCTCTGCGGGATACAAATCTGTCAAATGTGGCTACAAACGCCTCGGTCGTAAGCGAGGAGACCAGTTCTAAGTGTACGGCCTTTGTGGAGAGACAAACAAAAACACACAAGTAGGCCTTAACAGTCTTGCTGTTTCGAAGTGTCGACGTTTTTACCAAAAAGGGACCAGCGAAGTCCGTGCCAACACCGTCAAATGTCCTGCTCTCAGTTACGCGATCTGCCGGTAAGTCCCCCATCAACGGCTGCATGGTAGAAGCCTTGAGCTTATAGCAAGGGATGCAGCGAAAGACTACACTCCGAATAATTCTTCGGGCAGACAAGATCCAAAATTCGCGTTGCAAAATGGCCAACAAAGCATTACAACCAGCATGCGAATTTTTAAGGTGACGGTCAGTTACCAACAAGCGTACCAAATGACCGTCCTTAGGTAACAAAGGGGGGTGACGTGCTCCGTAAGGGAGGTTGGCGTTCTTGAGACGCCCGCCAACGCGCAAGAGACCCGTATCGTCCAAAAAGGGGTTCAATTTAGATATTGCTCCCGACAATTTCGATTTCCCTGACTTAAGGATAGCAATTTCCTTCTCAAAATGCGCCAATTGCACAGAACGAACCCAAAAGGTGAGGGACTCCTGTCGTTCCTGTGGTGAGAGAAACGGTGTCAGACGTTTCTGTTGTGGGTGCCTAAAATTAAAAACAAAACGCTTTATCCAAGCAGTAACACCTAACAACTTGTCGAGGGAGCTGTAACGATTCAACAGGAAATCGGGGTCGAAGGCGCATTCTACCTTCTCAAGAGCGAGTGTTCGTAGACCCGGCAAATTAGAAGTATTCAAAACTGGCGTTCGAGGCCAATCAATTTCTGGTCGACTCAACCATTCCGGACCCCACCACAGCGAATGACCTATCAAACTAGGCGTCAAGCATCCGCGCGAGGCACAATCAGCGGGGTTGAGCTCACCTGGCACGTGTCTCTAAACAAGTTTGACTTCGGATTTCTGGATTTGGGAAACGCGATTAGCGACAAATACCTCCAAGGTGTGAACAGAAGCCTTCAACCAACAAAGAACAATTTGGCTGTCTGTCCAGGAGTAGGTCCCATTAATACAAATGCTTTTACCCAAAGTGTTAGACACGTGGTTCAATAAGCGTACAAGTAGTGCTGCTCCCGAGAGCTCCAATTTCGGAATGGTCAGAGATGTCCGAAGGGGTGCAACCTTGCTCTTCGCCATGATCAGGGAAACCCTCACCTGACCTGATGCACTAACTGTGCGCAAGTACACCACGGCCGCGTGACCACGTTCCGAGGCATCACAAAACCCGTGAAGGGTGGCCTTGTACTTCCCGGGAGGAAGGATGGGACGAGGCAAGGAGATCTCGTTGACGGCAGGAAGTGAGGATACAAAGGAGGTCCATTCCTCAACAAGAGTGCCGTGCAGAGGTTCGTCCCAGGTCAATCCTGCTGTCCAAAGCTTCTGCAAGAAGCATTTTGCCCAAAATATGATAGGACAAATCCAACCGTTCGGATCAAAGTTTCTGGCGACAGTAGACAACACGAGACGTTTAGTCCAAGAAAAAGGCCATTTCAAGTCTACGTTGTACGTAAAGATGTCTTGGACTGGTCTGTACTGGACGCCGAGAACAGCCATCATGGCGGGGTTGTCAACAATCTTAAATAGATGTGGATCTTGCTGATGATCCTCTGGCAAGCCTTCCAAAAGCGCTGGTGAGTTGGAAATCCATTTGCGCAACTCATAATCAGCGGAGGCCAAAATACCTATCAATTCGTCCCGCAGGAGGATCGCCTCGTCCACTGTGGAGGCGCCCGAGCAAATGTCATCGACGTAAATATCGTCTTTCAAGATGGCGGAGGCTCTTGGGAAACGTAAGCCTTCGCGGTCTGCGAGCTCCCAAAGAGAACGTATTGCCAAGTAGGGGCTTGACCTTAACCCGTACGTATTAGTATTGAGCTCGTAGACGACCATGGGATCGCGAGGAGACTCTCTCCAAAGGATCAGCTGGAAGTGACGGTCATCAGGGTGGATAATAGTCTGCCTGAACATCATTTTTATGTCGGCCACAAAGACAACCTGATGTCGTCGGAAGCTGGTGATGACGTCACAAAGGTCCTTGACCAACTTGGGACCAGAATGCAAGCACTGGTTCAAGGATACGCCTGTTGAAGTCTGCGCAGAACCGTCAAATACTGTGCGCAGCTTCCCAGTCAATGGCTTCAATACCGCATGATGCGGGAGAAAGTAGTGCTCCACCGAACGCCAATCCAAATTTGACACTGACATGTGTCTCAATTGTTCATATTCTCTCATGACCTCAATGTACTTCTGTCTGAGCTCCGGATCACGACCCATGCGATGCTCCATAGCCAACAATCTCTTTTCGGCTAAAGGTCGTGACTCACCAAGCGGAGGCCGAACAGACAGGAAGGGTAGCCTCGTAATAATCCGACCAGAACGGAGTCGACCAGTGTTGTTCTGGAAGAACAGCTCGCACTCCTCATGTTCTGGATTCAAACGGGCAACTTGAGGGGGCTCCTCTACCTCCCAAAACCTCTGAACTGCATCAGAGAGAGCAGAGCCTACAGCCAACAAATTATCAAGTTCGGGTGGAGGGGGGTCCCTAGGTACAGGGCCCATCAAAGCAAATCCAAATATGGTCGGGATGGCAGTCTAACCATTTTGCACCAAGACCCGTTTCCCACCAATCAAAATTCCACCGAGGACATCAGAGCCAATCAACAAGTCGATTTGTCCCGGTGTGTCAAATTTGGGGTCTGCCAGTTCTAATCCCGATGTCAAATTCACCACAGCAGCAGGTAGCTGTTTCTGTGGATGCATGCCCAAAATATTCTTCAGCACAATAGCCGAGGTTTTAATCCTCGGGTGTGAAGATTCAACTGGGGCAAACAAAACCTTAACTTGCCCTTCAACATTAGAGGCTACGTCACCTATGCCCCGTATACAATTTGGAAATAAACCCATATTTAATTTAACCTGCCCTACCAAATAAGTGGAAACAATGCAACTTTGTGAACCTGTGTCCAATATAGCACGGACAACAACAGGGGTCCCCGTGGGTCCCCAGACCCTAACAGCAACCGTTGGTAGGATAACGGTCTCAATGGGAGAGGTTGGCGTTATAGGGCAGGGGTCAATGACCTATTGTTGCCTGGGCGGCGACCGTTGGCCAGGACCAGGCAAATCAAAATGTGGGTGCGGCTTGAAGTCCTCAAAGGCGCGATGACTCGATCCGCGCGCCATCTGTGGGGGGTCATAATGACGCACCCGCCCAAAACAAGGTGGTCGCGAGTCAAGGCGGGGACGCTCCGCCAAAGGAGGGGAATACCTGGGGCAGCAGTCATGGTGCTGGTGACGCTGAGCAGTCGCACATTCAGTTGCGCGAGAGAGATAAAGGCGTGCGTACGTTACGGTTCTTCAAACGGGGTGAGTGGCGATCCAATGAGCGAGGCGAATCTCGGCTGCGCGCCGGTGAGCCTCGGCTGCCACCTTCAAATCACCCGCTCGTGCGCGGCGGCGGCTGGTTGGACAAGCGGCCTACCTGTCTGGCATTCATGCAGAGAATGTCCAAATGCTGTCCTCCACAATGAGGACAGGGGCGAGAGTTTGGGCAGTCTCGCTGGTAGTGGGACCCCAAGCAAGAGAAGCAAAGGCGGCGGGCATTCGCGATGCGCCTACGAGAGGCGACATGAAGGTCCAAAAATTGCCCTGCAACTGGCCGTTCTGTGCCCCGTGACCTTGCAGTAAGAGCACTCCACTGGGCTCTGCGTGACTGCAAAGCGAGGAGGGCGCCGGTCAACACTGGCTCGGGTGTGAACGCGAGCCTGCTCCTTGACCTTGGGCGGCTGCGTCTTAGCCGGCGTATCACCACCGGAGTTGTCCAAGAACCGGCACTCATCCTCCAGGAACCTCTCCAGGTCAGCAAAGGGGGGCAGATGGGTCGCGCTATCCCCACCAAAGCGCTGTTCAAAACGCGACCTCAGGTCAGCAGGCAGCTTCTTTAACACAATGTGCACCAATAAATAGGACCATTGGTCTACGGGCAGGTCAAGGCACTTAAGTGCGTTGATGGCCACCAAGAGCGGGTTCAAAAGGTGGGTGCGCAACCCAGAGACCCGGGAGAGCGTCGGCAAACCCAAAATCTGCTCGATGTGCGTGTCGGCGAGGCCACGCTTATTATGGTACCTACGGGTGATTAGGTCCCGAGCCGTCTGGTACGCCTCATCAGACACGGGCAGATGCTGGATGAGGCCCTTAGCCTCCCCATCCAGAACCGACATTAAGTATGCCATTTTGTGCTGGCCGAAGGTCAGCCCTGTCATTGACCAGGCTGTCGAACAAATTAACGAAGCCCAGGTAGCTTCCTAGGCAGCCATCAAAATGGGGGAGGTCCAAAGTAGGGAGCCTACTCACCAGCCCCGGTGCTGACCTAGGAAGCTCCTGCTTCAGGCTGGGTTGCCCTTCCCTATCGGCAACTAGTTGTCTCGCACTATTGGAGACAGCATCATACAGGTCTAAGACCTGGGCATAGTCTTCGCTGACCTTATTTCGCTGGTCAGCAGTGAAATCAGTGACTGACACTTCAAGACAGCAAGTGCTGAAAGTGCGAAATTGCTGTTCCACACTTGCCAGGCGACCATCGATCCGCTCGTACCTTTGAAGTAAGGCCTGCTGGCGATCAGGCCGGTTCACTAAAGCACTGGCCGAGGCAAACCAGCGCAAATCTGATGCAATAGCACCAGCAGCCGCACGCAAGTCCTTGATAGCTGACATAATCAAAATTCAAAAGAGCCCGGACAAGCGTTAAATAAAATTAATAATCAAAACTTAATTTTTCTTAATTCTTTGAAACCAACAAAATATTAGCCTGTTTACTGCTGGTACAAGCAAGTGACAGGTATCTACTGTCCAACAAAATTAATAGTTTCAATATATATTGAAACAAACACAAAAGTTATCAAAGGTTGTAACTTATAACAAATTAGAAGTTGAACTTCAAATTAATTAATGAATTATTTGCAACAGACAGACTGGCTGTGTTATTTGAGATATACAATAGTAAGTAAGCACAGAATATGTGTTACATAGCAATATTATCTATATTATAACAAAACAAAGTTTATTAATGTGACCCGCCCAAGTGGCAAGGTCAAGTTGGTTGTTATAATGTTTATAAATATATGCAATAAACTAAATTTACTAAATTTATTGATACATACAGCTGTTATGTATCCAAACAAACTGACTTATTAATGCAACAACAAATTTAAGTTAGATTTTTCAACAATACAAATCAACAATTACTGATTGAGGTTATGTGACAATGTGTTTCAAATTATCTAGGTCAACTTATACAAATAAATATTATGTATTTTAGACAATAACTGACCTGACAAACACTACAATACTGTCTACAAGGTGATAAGATACAAGCTCATACCAATCTGAGTTTATACTCAGTAATGCAACAGCGGCAAAATTTCAACTACAGCTCTGCACCAAAAGTTATGTCTAGAATTACCATAGGCTTACTGGGAATTGGTTGTAGGCACAGTGGAAGCTAATTTATATTCATTCAGTTGTCCTAAAGCAATCAAATGTCTGACATATATTGCTGAGATTCTCAGCGATGACAAATTATAATGTAGTTATATGAAAATTTTACCTTATATCTCCTGGTGATGTTCTTGAATGGACCTATAAGATTAACTCACAATTTTGGCCAAAATAACAAGAGAATCGAACAGATACCAGTGTACAATTCGGCGAAGTCCTTCTCCAGACCACGATGCACGTTTGCGGTTCACAAAACTTTTCACAAATGTTCAATATGTCATCAATTTACAACAAACCTTGCCGGAAGTCAAAAGCGGCAATTACGTATTTGCAAGTTAATTCAATTCGCGTTAATTCAAAGGGCGATCAATTTATTAATTAGGTACAAGGCACGCGAGAGTGCAAACGGCGTGTTAATTTTTCAAGGCGCCAACGGAAGTGACAGTTCAGTGTGACCATTGTCAGAAATTTTCAATAGACTAAACAAAATGTTACTTAATCGATATAATCGATTTGACTTATAATAAAAACTAATTCTATTTTAAACATAAAGTTTCTGGAATAATTAATGTAGATGCTGCGCGGCTGCAGCTTTTCATCAATAATTATACAGATGCCGTTGTAAATGACATTTTAAATGAATATATTTTTTGTGAAAAATATATTCTACACTTTTATTCTTGTAATAATACCCAAAATAATATTCCTACAGTCTTTTGGGTCAATCTAGTGTACTCACACACATTCATGCGTATGAATAATGGCCGCACTCTCGCACTCACAGAGAAAGTTTCATGGTGTCTGGCTGGACGAACGGCCCTTCGGATTGGTCTGGCTGCGTAGGAAGGTTCTTAAAATAGTATCTTAAGTAACATATATCAAATTTAGGTTTGCTAAAATGACGTAGTTTGCTTCATTTTTAAGTAACCTGTAAGACGTCTGGCAGAAGTAATGGCCCACGGCAGGTGTCTGGCAATAATGAATTTCAATTTTAGACAGTATTTTAAACACATTTGAATACCAGCTTTGCTACTTTAACGTAGGTGAGTATGTTTTTTTGGTACCTTTACTTCGCGCTACCTGTGAAATGGTCCGATTTTCAAGCTAGTGGGTCGGCATACCTCTTAACAAGATTGTATACTAATAATCCTCAAAATTTCAGCTTTGCTAAAATGACGTAGGTCTGGTGGCTCCGGGATCTTACTCTATTACATACATCACGCCTTTTTATTCCCGAAGGGGTATACAGAGGTGTATTACACACCCACACTTCGCCAGTTATGTTTCGGTCCCAATGTAATAGGGGGCGAGCCTATTGCCATATACCGGGCACATTACTTAGCGAGCGATAATTAACGTTTTAAACACCCACATAATTATGTAGCTCCGAAAAGTCAGTGATGTGTGCCCGGGGTACCTGGGGATCGAACCCGAGATGATAGTCTCGGCAGTCTGTTACGTACACCACTGGACTATCGCCGCTTACTTATTTTTGTTATTTTTTTAGGGTTCCGTACCTCGAAAGGAAAAATCGGAACCCTTATAGGATCACTTTGTTGTCCGTCCATCTGTCAAGACCCTTTTTCTCAGGAATGCGTGGAGGTATCAAACTGAAATTTATACTAAATACTCAAATCTACGGTTTCATAGAGCTGTAAAAAATTCTAACTTCTAATCCAACGCAATCAAAAGATACAGCCGATTATGCTGCAAATTGCAGCATATTTTCAAACTCGCATTGGAATCAAAACCTATAGGGTACTTCCCGTGTACTCAGAATCTTGAAATTTGGTACAAAGCAACGTCTTATATCACATATAAAGGAAAAATTGCGAAAACAGTAAATTTTTAGTTACAGCATATAAAAAATATTTTTAATAAATTTAAAGTTACTACCCCTTTCTCTTGAACGCATGGAAGTATTAAATTGAAATTCATATCAAATAGTCAACTATATAACACCGTTAGGCTGCAACAAAATCAAGCTTCTATGTCAACGCAATCAAAAGAAAGAGCAATATAAGCATATTTTCAAACTCGCGACTACTCGCAAGTGAATCAAAACCTACAGGGTACTTCCCGTGAGCTCAGAATCTTGAAATTGGGTACGAAGCAACGTCTTATAGCACATATAAAGGAAAAATTGCGAAAACCGTCAATTTTTAGTTACATCATATAATAAAAACATTTTTAATAAATTTAAAGTTACTACCCCTTACTCTTGAACGCGTGGAGGTATTAAATTGAAATTCATATCAAATACTCAAGTATATAACACCGTTAGGCTGCAACAAAATCAAACTTTTATGTCAACGCAATCAAAAGAAAGAGCAATATAAGCATATTTTCAAACTCGCGATTACTCGCAAGGGAATCTAAACCTAACGGGTACTTCCCGTGAACTCAAAATTTTGAAATTTAGTACGAAGCAACGTCTTATATTACATATAAAGGAAAAATTGCGAAAACCGTAAATTTTTAGTTCCATCATATAATAAAATATTTTTAATCAATTTAAAGTTACTACCCCTTTCTTTTGAACGCGTAGAGGTATTAAAATGAAATTCATATCAAATACTCAGGTATATAACACCGATAGGCTGTAACAAAATCAAACTTCTATGTCTACGCAATCAAAAGAAAGAGCAATATAATCATGTTTTCAAACTCGCGACTACTCGCAAGGGAATCAAAACCTACAGGATACTACCCGTGAACAAAAAATCTTGAAATTTGGTACGATGCAACGTCTTATCGCACAGAAAAAAGATGCGGAAGGCTGAGAACCGTGTACTGTGGTGCGTGTTGGGAAAGGCCTATGTCCAGCGGTGGACTGCGATAGGCTGATTGAGATTTCAAATAATTACATAGTCTTCAAACCTTTTTGCAAATTATTCTGTTTGACGACCAGCCAACTTGTCATGTAGACGTCACTATGACATACGCGCTCTTTTATAACCGTAGTGTGGACATGGTGTGGACAGTATAACATACTATGTATCACAATATAATTATGGCTATAGTTGCATTAATTGTCAACGAAAATACTATTTAACATAGTATAATACCTATGCCTCCCGATGGCAGTTGTTTATTTCATGCAATAGCGTTCTCTATTTATAATACCACTAATTTTGAACAAACACAAATACTAAGGACCACAATACTTGTCTATATTTATAATAACTGGGACGAATTTCATTTATATACAAGCGATGCCCGGAGAGATCCTTTTTCTTCACGACATGAGTACAATGCTACGATGCTCCAATCCTCTGGCTATGGCAGTACTGCTGAGGTGGAGGCAGCAGGATGTTTGTATCCAGCGAGGTTCGAAGTGTATGAACGTGATACGGGTATTTTGAGGGGTGTATTTTGGCAGAGAAGGATATGCAATAAAGCGTTTACTTCTTTCAGGCAATTTATCATCAGGTCATTATGATTTTTGTTTGCCAATTGTGTGCGAAGGATTTCTTAATAATACATACAATCATATTAAGGTAAGCTTGGTAAATAAACTCTAGATTCAAAGGTTGGCCGTCCTAAACGCAAAAAAGTGGTCGTCCTAAAAAATCTGAAATGCTACTGCTCAGAACAAGAATGGCCAGCTGTAGTGTTGCATAAATACAACAATATACGGCAGTAACCTTTACTAGTCTCTGTCAATAAGTATAATTCATGTTCTCGTCTGATTGTCGTGGGAGACTTCAATATTGATTTTGGAATTAATCCCCAAAATGGAATTTCTACATATGTTTCATTTATAAACAAGTTTCCGTTAATAAACACTAGCACAACACGAAGTAGTACAACTAAATATAACTTTTTTTTAACTTCAATATTCAATGTGGTACTATTCCTACCTTTTTCAGTCAAAATTTACAGTTCTGGTTCAAATTTGATACTTAATTCCATGCTTTAAAATTTTCATTTCCATGTTTATGTTTTTTTTTAATTTACATAACGTATCACATCTTTACATACATCACGCCTGTTTCCCCGAAGGGGTATGCAGAGGTGTATTACACACCCACACTTTGCCAGTTATGTTTCGGTCCCCATGTAATAGGGGGCGAGCCTATTGCCATATACCGGGCACATTACTTAGCTAGCGATAATTAACGTTTTAAAAACCCACATATGTAACTCCGAAAAGTCAGTGATGTGTGCCCGTGGTACCTCGGGATCGAACCCGAGATGATCGTCTCGGCAGTCCGTTATGTACACCACTGGGCTGTCGCCGCTAACTTATTTTGTTTTTTTTTTAATTAAGAATATTAATTATTGTTTTATTTTATGTGCAAATAGTCACCTAGTAATAGTTTTACTTTCATCGCAAATAAATACTATAATTATTAAAAATACTTTATTAATATTTTTGTTACAGATTTCTAATAGTCATTAAAAACTTTGTAAATCAATAACTTTGATTAAAAATCTCACCATCATTCATCAGCAGACTTTTGCAAGGCTGCTGCAAGGCTAGTATAGGTATTTATGTTATATTATAAAATAAGCGATATATGTTAATATAAAATAAAGGATGACTGATTACAAACGACAAAGAGGCCTTTTTCTTTAATTTATGCTCCTAGAGCTTTCCATACTGTAATGTCATGGTTTTCATTTTGCAACAAAAATACCATAACTATGACTGGTGAACTTTTACTTATATACCTACAGGTTTGTACGGAACTCTCGGTGCGCGAGTCCGACTCGCACTTGACCGTTTTTTTTTAAGTAAGAATATTAATTACAGTTTTATTTTGTGTGCAAATAGTCACCTAGTAATAGTTTTATTTTCATCGCAAATAAATACTATAATTATTAAAAATACTTTATTAATATTTTTTTACAGATTTCTAATAGTCACTAAAAACTTTGTAAATCAATAACTTTGATAAAAAATCACACCATAATTCATCAGCAGACTTTTGCAAGGCTGCTGCAAGGCTAGTATAAGTATTTAAGTTATATTATAAAAGAAGCGATATATGTTAATACTAGCCGTTTCCCGCGGTTTTACCCACGTCCTGAGATAACTACTTCGCGTACCCGAAAAACCCAAATATCTTACGGACCCCTATTTTTTCTAAAATAAAATACGAATAGCCTATGTTACTCGCAGTTAATGTAGCTTCCTAATGGTGAAAGAATTTTTAAAATCGGTCCAGTAGTTTTTGAGTTTATCCATTACAAACAAACATACAAATTTTTCCTCTTTATAATATTAGTGTAGATAAAATAAAGGATGACTGATTACAAACGACAAAGAGGCCTTTTTCTTTAAATTAATTAAGGAAAAAGGCCTCTTTGTCTCCTCCAGCTTTCCATACTGTAATGTCAAGGTTTTCATTATGCAATAAAAATACCATAACTATGACTGCTGAACTTTTACTTATATACCTACAGGTTTGTACGGAACCCTCGGTGCGCGAGTCCGACTCGCACTTGACCGGTTTTTTATATTATAGATAAGGTCTTAATCCTGTTGAGTAAGATTATACCTGCAACGGTCGTTCTAGAGAAACTTTTCATACTACAATTTCCCTTGCGCTGTGTGTACTGGGTTCTATTTCCACAAGTATTCTATGCCCATAATGTGTGTCATCCACAATTTGCTGTTGTTTGAGTGTCCAATCGAGTCTTGAGTGTCCATTATGTACGTTGATAGGATGTTTGAACCCTTGATTTATTCTTAAGGCAGGAGTTGTCTTTCTTTCACAAATATTTCTCTGCTAGGGCAAATGACTGCACCGAAAATTTGATATCGTCAGTGCGAGGGAAACATAGCAATCAATTACCTGCAGAGGAAACGCCGCTAAACTACGGCGCAAGCGTCGCGTTTGTGCAGCGTATCCGTAAGTGTCGCGATATCGCAGCGTATGCGCTGCGCATACATTCATCGCACGCCTACACCCGACAAGTGTAATAGGACTCTAAATTATATTGTATAAAGAATGGCATCATACTGTTAGCGATGTCGATCTTTTTTATCTTAAACATTAAAAAATCCATCATAACTTACCAGTTATGTCAACTCATTCGAAAAAAAAATCTTATCACCGGCTTTTCCAGAAACTCAAACACGTCAATTTATTATTCATTGTCCTATTTATTGTCATCTGTTACGAAAATGATACAGCGGCAAAATTAAATACTGAAAAGATTTATTATTAAGCCTTTCTGAGAAAATTGAAAATTTCTGCCTAATATTCAACATTGAACTTCTTTGAATACAATGCCCTTGACGGCAATCACTGACGTGTACGTGTTTATCGGCATTATCTTTTATACTTTAGTACAACTATACATTAACCTTTAATACTGTTTTTACGAGAAATGGCTACCTTTAGACAGGCTGAACCATAAAGATGTAAAGGTACTCTTTAAGCGTTTCTATTTACTACTCAGATGAATGTTAGCCACTCAGAACTACAATACAACGACTCTCAATGTTTTTAATGCGTATAAATACACACACACACACACACACACACACACACACACACACACACACACACACACACACACACACACACACACATATATATATATATATATATATATATATCATCTTCTTAGCGTTATCCCAGTTTCAATCTGGGGTCCGCATTCTAGTCTAACCGGATTTGGCTGAATATTAGCTTTTCCACAGAGCGACTGCCTGTCTGACCTCCGCAACCCGAAGGGATAGCGATATTCCATGTTTTAGACTAGTGTCAGTTTATTTAGAAGGTACTGACGCCCTGTAACGACTGTTAAAGATCTTCATGACAACCGACGACCGGACCGACGGCTTAACGTGCTCTCCGAGGTACGGGACAAGCGATAATTAACAATTCAATACGCACATATATATATATATATATATATATATATATATATATATATATATATATATATATATATATATATATTTAAGTGGATATAGTGCTTCTAAAATAGCAAATCATTTTGATATAATAAATATCCATTTTCACACCATTGTAATTATAAAATCTTTCTCTTTAGAAAAAAAATATTCTGAAAGTAACAATTACGCATCACTTATCGATAAGCAGGTTTTGCCTTAACTACATACCTATGAGACAAAGGGACAGCAATTTCAAACGATAACTTTAGTGAGAATACAAAATTGTTGATTACATTTCTTTCACAAGCCGCGACAACAACGTCGCGGCTTTATTTTACTACAGTGTGCACGACTTTTATAAAATATGCCGTTTACATTCGTTTAAAAATACTTATATATTATTTTTATTCACAATCATTTAGCGTTCTTACTCATCTGATGATATGGAACTATTTTTTTACAAAAAAGGTTTTTAAGCAATTTTATCAAACGCTAATTTAATATTAAAATTCACGTCAGCCGTAGCCAAACACTCGATTTAATTTATACAAAGCATGCATCTTAATTTGACTTCCCCTCGGACTTCTGAGGTGTTCAGACGTATTTAAAGAAACCGCATTTCGCTAAATTTTAAATAAAAATAGTGAAAGTTTTGTCAAATAAATTCATAGTAAAAAATAGGAGCGCATAAATTAGTGAAAGGTATACTTCTCGCCTACAAATCGGAGTGTGAGTCATTACTGGACCGCCTGACTTGTCTACACCCGCTGCTGCCGCTAACCACTGCGCTTTACGTCCACGGCTGCCACGCCCCCTTCAACCGCCGCGCACAAGAGGAGGTGTTGACATCGCTCCGCCAACCGCTGCGCGCACGCACACTACAAAACCAGTTGCTGCGACTACCGGTAGAGTGAGGTTTGCCCCGTACCCGTATGTGAGCGAGACGCATTGCTACGCACAGCGCGCATGGCCTGAGACACTGCGTCCTCCAACATCTGCCGCCCTGGTACCGATCCGTCGCTGCGCCTTCTCGCCGCGCACAGCGTGCGGGTGAAAGACTAGTGCTCCTCGCCGTTCACCGTGCACCGAGTGTGCGCCTACTACATCACTGTGTCGCCCTGGTAGCTGGCCGCCGCTGTGCGTGAGTCACCACACACGCCACTTTACTAATTATACACAGGTATTTCGCGACCTCTTTAACTTGTCAGTAAATAGAGTGTACACACAAACATTTTAAATGCTTTGTGTCCAACGATCTCCCACCAATCAACATGGCCGAGCTGCGTCTGAATCGGACCTCACGACGTCGTTGATAACACCCACTAATTAAGACCTAAGCAATATAACTAAACGTGATAAGCGCCGTCGTCTATCTAATGATTCCCACGACGACCTGACGGCTTTTAGACTTAAAATGAAGGAGCTATTGGGGAAATTCTCCTCTGAGCACAATACACGAATGAACTCAATTGAAAAGCTTATCTATGAGCTTAAGGCATCGTCAGATAATATTGTCGAGAAAAATAAGGAGATCTATGATAATATTCAATTTGTCTCTGAGCAAATTAAAAACGTAGAGAGTAAAATTATATCGCTGGAAGAGGGTCGCAAATCCATTGTTTCTGAATTAGAGTATTTAAAAGATAAGTGTGAAGAAATAGAACGTAGTTCCCTGAAAACTATGATAGAAATAAGGAACGTTCCTACGTCCAAGGATAGCAAGAAAGAAAATCTTTTCAAAATGGTTGAGAAACTTACGGAAAGCCTAACAATAAGTTTAGTAACTGAAGACATACGAGACGTATATCAAGTGCCAAATAAGAAAGACAAAGCAACCGGCACACTCTTTGTTGAATTCTCTAACACCTTAACTAAACAAAATATTTTAACAATGGCTCGGAAATATAATAAATACAATACTCTACAGCAACTTAACTCATCTCATTTGGGTCTTGATTGCAAGAATTCTCTGATCTTCCTATCCGAACGTCTCACTGCTAGGGGAAGACGACTGTTTTACCTGGCAAGAGATTTTGCCCACAATGAAAAATTCAAATTCTGCTGGACAGCTAACGGAAGAGTCTTTCTTCGAGAAATGGAAGGAAAACCACACATATTGATAAAGAATGAAGAACACTTAAACTCTCTAAAAACAGCTAAATGACTATCTACTTACTCACTTTATCATAAGGTTTTTGTGTTTTTCCATAGTTTGCACTGTCTTTATTTTGTACTAAAGTTTCCTTACAATACTTTCATAATCACTACTCACACTCACACAAACACACACAACACATCTACAACATTCTACAAAAATGCAAACAATTTCACATACTGCTTACTAATATCGTCGTTTAATACTGTTCCAATTCTAATAAATCTTATATTTAATTACACAGATAGCATCACAAAAAACATAAAACAAATAGCAAAAATAAATCTACTAATGTGTCAAGATTCCGTCACGCCTTATTTACATAGATTGCGTAGTAACAATATTTTATTAGCCTCTACAATACTCAAACAAAATCGAAGGTTTCTTTATCTCGTGCCTTTTGGACTAATTTTGCAAAGTTCGATAAAGTAAACAATAATATAGTAAAAGAACTTGATTCAAGTATGAATATTAAGTGCTTTAAATTAGATAATCCCGCAAACTGTTCGAGTATGTTAAAATATAATACACTGAACAATAATTCGCTAACAACATTAACAATTAATATAAGTAGTGTAAATTGTAACCTAGACAAATTTCTCATATTTGTTTCGAAAATTGATATCCCTATAGATGTTTTTGTTTTGACCAAGTGTTGGATAGACGAAAATAGCATCATACCAACATTAACTAATTACAGCGCGATTAGTACTAAGAAAAGTTTCAATAAAAATGATGGTATTATTGTTAGAGATAGGTATATCATTAGAGAGGAACTAGATTACACATATTATGAGCCATGTATTGATGAAGGAAATTGCCTAGTAGTAGACATATGCAAGAGCTATACATTTGTATGTTCATACAGGCCACCATGCTTCCAGAATCCAACTAAATATATCGACTCCTTACCCAGCATTTTACAGGACTGCAAATGCGCGAACGTCATTTTCACCGGTGACATCAACCTAGACATCCTTGCGGATAAATTGACTAACCACACACATCAGTATCTTAATCTAATGGCTTCTCATGGCCTCAAACAAGCTATTAACCTTCCAACAAGAGTCCGAACCTGTATTGACCATTTCATGGTTAAAACCCTGTTTGAAATACAGACAATTGTTTTTGAGGAACTAACGGACCATGCTCCTATACTTCTTTACATAGAAAAGGCACACAT
Organism: Euclidia mi; assembly: GCA_944739405.2. Lineage (NCBI taxonomy): Eukaryota > Metazoa > Arthropoda > Insecta > Lepidoptera > Erebidae > Euclidia > Euclidia mi. Next base: position 30,859,536 of record OX123185.2, read on the forward strand.
TAAAAAGCAAATATTTAATACAACAACTACTAGAACAATCACCAACTTAGAAAATGTAGAACAAGAACTAAACCAAACATTAAGTGATGATTATTACGATACCGTTTACGTTAATCATGCAACAGATACTCTAATATCATGCCTACAAAGCACCATCGATAACAATACAAAAACTATCCGTTTACCAAGAAATAAAAGACCATTAAAACCGTGGATAACCACCGGTGTGTTAAATTCTATTAGAAAAAGAGACAAATTACATAAAAAACTTAAGAAATAATTGAATGATGAACAATTACGGCTGTATTATACTGCGTACCGAAATAAACTTAATGGATTAATAAAACTGTTGGAAAAACAATATTATCAGAACGAACTTAAAAAACATAGAGGAAATATTAAAGAGACCTGGAATATTATTAATCAAATATGCTATCTTAACAAAAAAAAAGAATGTCCAAAAGAATTACTTTCAATTTCTAATAATACAATTGACTCATTAAATCATATTAATAATTATTTTACTTCTATCGGTAAGGATCTTGCCAATGCCACTTTAAGTAAACTCCAAACCAGTGAACACACGCTCGCGAGTGAAGCGTTAACATGTAATGGGCCTGTAAATTCAATGTCATTTGCCCCAACTGATCCAATATAAATAAAAGATATTATAAGTAACCTTAAATCAAGTAGCGCTACTGGTTGGGATAAAATTTCCACTACAGTATTAAAGCAAGTATGCCTCCAAGTTAGCTCTCCTATTTGTTATCTTTGTAATTTAAGCCTTAGCAGTGGAGACTTTCCTATTCCATTTAAAAAAGCAATAGTGATACCTATTTACAAGTCTGGTGAGCGTAGTTTACCTAATAATTATAGACCTATATCACTACTATCGGTTTTATCAAAAATATTAGTGAAAGTAGTCAATAAGAGATTAACGAAATATCTAGAAATAAATAACATTTTATCCGACAACCAATTTGGGTTCAGATCTAATCGTTCTACTTCTGACGCTGTGATTAAGTTAACTTCTAGCATTACATCACATTTGGATATAGGAGAAAAATGTGTGGGAGTGTTTCTGGACTTACAGAAGGCTTTCGATACCGTATCAATCCCAATTTTAATCTCACGCCTTCAGAATGTAGGAATAAGAGGTATTCCGCTTCTGTGGTTCCAGAACTACCTTTCCGCAAGAAAACAAAGCTTTAGGATCGGAAAGGATGTGAGCAATAGTAGTGATATCCCATACGGCGTCCCCCAAAGGAGTACATTCGGACCAAGCCTATTTTTGATCTACCTTAACGATCTATGCAACATTAAAATTGATAATGCTGAATTAATTATGTTCGCAGATGATACGGTTATTCTATTTCATGATGCAACATGGGACTTAATTAGGACCACTGTTGAAAAAGGGCTACTTACTGTAACGCGGTGGCTAGAAAACAGTCTCTTAAACCTTAATGCCGAGAAAACAAAATATCTATGCTTCAGTATTACAAAATCTGGTGCCCCAAAGGATACATTCAAAATAAAGAGTCACACATACCCATGTAACAGAAATCCTTATCTTGTTAACGGTCCAAGCCGTACGTGCCCCACATTATCTAAAGTAACTACTATTAAGTATTTAGGAATCGTAATAGATGATAAAAATATTAACTGGGAACCACATTTAAATTCAGTAGCAGCCAGGACAAGAAAGTTAATAGTCGTATTTAAAAACTTGCGAGATATGGCCAGCAAACAACTCATGGAACAGACATAGCTTGCCCTCTGTCAAAGTATAATCAACTACGGCATCTGTGCCTGGGGTGGAGCTAGTAAATCACATATGCTGGTACTTGAGCGCGCACAGAGATCATTGCTGAAAGTCGCATTTAAATTTCCCTATCAATATCCCACTAAAGATCTCTATAACTCGGCAAATGTTATGAGCATTCGTAAACTTTATGTATATGAAGTTTTACGCAGGTACCACAGACTGGTTGTTCCGACCTTACCCAAATCAAGTAAGAGAAAAGTGCGCTGTCCAGTGCCAAGAGTTAACACAAAATTTGCTAACCGAAATAACAATTTTCAGACACCGTGTCTGTACAATAAAATAATCGACACTTTACAAAACATTAAATCATTGAATAATAAAGAAGTCAAAAGTAAAATTATGGCGTGGTTAAATCACATAGACTATGAAAGCACTGAAGCTCTATTTGTTATAGCTGTATGACACACACACACACACCACACACACACACGCGCGCGCGCGCGCACACACACACACACACACACACATACACACACACACACGCACACACACACACACACACACACACACACACACACTCCAAAACACACACAAACACACATAAATTGTTTTAGATGTAACTCAATTTAAAAAAACTATGGGCATATTATACTTTAATATCTTTATTATTGTGAAGGGAAGGAACTGACCTTCAAGATACAGTTATTTACTAGTTTGGAGGTCAGGGTCTCACCTGTAAGATGTTGATGTTATATGTTCGTAATAAAGATTATTATTATTATGTGTCTCTTTTTCACGGCTATTCTTCTAACATGGTGTTAGAAGAACCGGTCCTTTGGAAGGCTTACACGGGGATATGGATCCAACGTGCAGAGGCCCGTAGAGAACTTTAATCTAAAATGGGATGGGACACATGCCGCGGAGCCTCCACAACTGCACTACTGAGTACAGCTATGGACTAGCCGCAGCAAATGTAGGACTATTGCAATGATGTGGAGTCTAATTTACTGGTTTATGGGGATGGGTGTTAAATGGACTGGTAATAATGATACTATGGATAAAAAACGGCACCTGCCAGTGATACTCCTATAGCATCCGTCCGCATGGCAGGATTATTATTATTATTATTATAATTGCCTATATAATAAAGACGTGCGTTTATAATGAAAAATAGAATAGGCAAATACTAATTGACGTAAAATTTAAATACCGCCGTGTGGTTGACGGCATAGAATACAAGTGTCACCACCCCCTATCTTCCCGTGGGTGTCGTAAGAGGCGACTAAGGGAGAACACGATGCAAATACCATCTTTGCGTAGAGACGGAAAACTCGACATCAAGCCCTATACGACTGCCTCGTTGGTCTCGAGGCATAAATGTGTGCGTGGGATCGGGAGGTCCCGGGTTCGATTCCTGGGTCGGGCAGTGTTATTGGGTTTTTCTGTCACGAAATTCTCAGTAGCAGCATGGAGTCTGGAAATGTGCCCGGTACGGCAATAGGCTCGCCCCTTATTACGTGGGACTAAAGTATATCTGCATAAGTAAGTATCTGTATGTATGTAAAATTTAAACAGTCCTAGTTTAATCTAAAAGCCGTGTTTAACGCCAAGAAAATCTCGCCCCTCAAACAAATTAGTTAAATTTACTTCTTAACTAACGAATCTCATAAAATGCTTCGCTTAACGTAAAATAATTTGTTTTAAGACAACAGCGCTTTACCTTATAATAGCTTTGAGATTTTGTAATTGGTGGCTCGAATTTCACAACTTAGTTATTTAGGTTTGCTGAAGATATAACCGAAGTTCTGAGTAGCAGAGCCTTCCTGGTTAGAGCTTAAATAAACCGGTGCTACCGTGAGTGTTGCCTCGCTTGTGAATCGAACCCACAAACCCTTAAACCACTAGACCGTACCTGCGACCTAATAATACTTCTCTATTAGTTTAAAACTTCAAGAATAGTTCGTGTGGCGTACTGAAATCACTCTTAACCCAATATTAACTCTTTAAGACTGCTGAAGTTATCCATCAGTGAGCTTGTTTTGATTTGAACCTGTTTAATCATGAAGCAATAAAATGTATACAAAATTTAAAAGTTTGAGGCTTAGTACAATTGTGGTGTAATTTTGAACAGTACAAAATAACTAAGAAATAGTTTTAGAATTTGACAATACTTTAAGACACAAGATTTTGATTAATTACAAAATTGTTTATTAATACTCAGTAAGCTTTGTTCCTTCTCTATATGTTTCGCGAACCATGAAAGATTAAAAATGTGCCGTTATGCTTAAATTACCATGATTTAGCATTCAAGCAGTAAAAATCATACACTAGTCTGTATGCACTCAAACTTAAAGCCCTAATGTCCTACTTTAATCTCTTGTGTTTTTAACAATAGGTATCAGAATTGACAGGCACGTCAGGTATTAAAGCGCTTTGTAAACGATGCCACTGCGCCCCCAGCATGCACAACACGACGCATTGTCTTGCGTTAACCCGTTGCCAGTTGCCTACTATTTGAAGAGTTTATTCACTCTTTAATAAATACTTTTTCACACCGTATGCACTCGTTAGTAACAATTTAATTAAAAGTGTTTTTTTTGTGTATAATTTTGCGTCGATATCAATATTAAGCAGGGATACGATAAAATATTTAAGTATGTGGTATAAGCTGGAAGAGACTTCTCTGAGTACTTTTGTTCAATAATAAGTAGGGAAGCAATAATCAATATTAAGTAGGGACACGATAAAATATTTAAGTATGTGGAATTCCTTCCATTAGGTTATGTGGAATGAGTTGGAAGAGACTTCTCTGAGTATTTTTGTTGTTCCCATAATGTAGTTGCATTGAAAATATACTAAGCTACTTATGGGTCTTCTCCTACAATGTTTCGCTGTTTTTTTATGAACTGCTTACAGCTGCTATCCGCATTTATTAAATTTATGTCGGCACTAAAGAACCTGATTTTGGTAATAAAATAGGGATAAGTGCCTATAATTAACACTTTCACTGTCCGACCGCAGACACAATAGAAATTCAATTGTTATGAGCCACGTGTGGCTCATGGGACTGTGAATGGGTTAAGTATTTTTCTACACAGAACTGGCTAAAAGAGTCTTAGCCTGAAACCTAATTTATTTTGATTATACTCGTAATTTATTCTATCAAAATAACTCACGAATTATTTTCACAGCTCTGTAAAAATGAACATAATATTTCCCGTTACTGAAGTCCTGTAACAATAAAATCTAACAAAGCGGAATCCCGTTCAAAAACAATCTTAAATCTAGCGTCCGAATATCGCGCTCTGGGGAAATGCGAATAAAACAACAACAGACTTTAAATACAAACATTTACATGCTCTCAACATATTTTCCCTGAAAATATGGCATAAAATGATCCGTACGAAAGAGCAGGTTCCGTATCGGTTGATTTCCATAAGCGGTGTTTACAACAACGTAACTTAGGATCAAGGAGTTGAAATCTCTGCTGGGATACCATATCTTAAAGGTTCCGACGTGATCTGATTTACATAACAGGGGACCACTCGGCTTTCTTCTATGTAAATGTTGAATTTTTCGTTCTTCGATTCCAACGGTACTAAGTGTTAAAGCTGCGGGATAATTGATTTGAAGTGGATGTGTTCCCAGATGATTAATGTATCTTTTGAATAGGCTAGTTGACAAAAAAAAAATTATAAGTCCGTCCTTTAGATTATTCAAAAATAAGCGATACGTATTTTTTATTTGTAAATTAAACCAAAAATGACCAAGATATAGCTTATTAGAGTTACGTATAACGTCACACCGTGCTGCATTTTTTAGCACTAGATGACGTCACACGTAAATTTAATGGGCTATATCTTTGTTATTTTTTATTTAATCGAAAAAAGAAAAAATACGTGTCCAATATTTTTTTATAATCTAAAATACGGACTAAATAAAATGTAATAATTTTGACCCTGGAAACTACCCTATTGTACAAAGAAACTTTGCAGACAGACAGAATTTGAGTATCAATTCCTAAATATTAACATAATGTAATTCGTTCACTAAAGACTTCTGATCGCAAATTTCTCTAGTTGTTTCTACTTTTGATTCTATTCAAATTTATTTCCATTAAATTTATCCGAGTGCTGTGGGTTCGATCCCCACACAAGACAATATTCTGTGTGATACAAGAATGCTTGTTTCGAGTTTATGTTTACTTTATATGCATTGGTTGTATTTTTTTATAGTAATAGGCAGCAAACGAGCAGACGGATCACCTGATGGAAGGCAATTACCGCCGCTCATGGACAAAAGGAACACCGCAAGAGTCACAAGTGCGTTACCGCCCTTTGGGGATGGGAAAAGGGATAGGATGAGGTAGAAGGAATACGGAATAGGGCCTCCGGCACTCTGACTCACCGAACGAAATGCTGCAGTTTAAGTACTGTTAATTTACGTCTATTTTCTGTGAGAGGGCAGTACTTCCCCGGTCGAGCCGGCCTATTCATGCTGAAATCAGCAAGGCTCTACTACCGTTGATATAAGTAAAGTCGACGGGGACAGAGGATTTGTTCCGAGCGCGCAAGGTGTCTTATAGAAAAAGAAACAAAGTTAGTAGAAGTTACAAATGTTATTAGGATCAAACCCGTAACACTCGATGCAGAACTAATTGACAGGGAGCCGCTTAATAAACTGACACTGAACTTAACTTTAATTTGTTTATTTACGATGCATATAGGTGAAGGGTTTTTCAATAAAAGTAGGATTATTTAAAAAATGTTTGTTGTATTTTATTAATATTTTAACTGTAATATGTATATTTAACCTATCGCTAAAATAATTCAAGGCAGGCGTTTTAGTTTCATCCGTACTATTTCATTAAAAGGCCATTGTACCCACGAAGCTTTTAAAACAATAATAATATCTATTTGTATATTCTTGTATTCTGCACTCTTGTATTCTACCATGACAAAAAATTCTGGTGATTGACTAAATTTCGGTGCTCACTCACACCTATAAAGGTGTGTGTTTAGAGGGTTCACATATCCACTTTTAATTTAAAAATGTAGATAAAAGATGCGGACAGAAACTGCTTTAGAATTAAAAAAAAAACAACTGTTGACTTTGAATAATCTTAAAACATTTTTGTCCCGAATAAAAGTTTATCAACTAACTAACTATGTACTAACAGAAAATCAAGAAAGGGTAACAAGGCACTTGCTCGTAGCCATACTGTTTCTTTTTCAGATTCATCCAAACTAAAACTTTCATTCGAGTATTTTATCCTTTCAAAAGTATAAAAAGTCTAAATCTTTCTTCTTTTCAATAATTTACGAATTAAATAACCAGACAAATATGAAAGCTACAAAATGAAAGCATCTTTTTCATATTAAAACTTTTTTAATGTAGTTTCAGTTAGTTTCATTTTGACGACACGACTAGCTGACTTACTAATATTGGTACATAAAGGAAAGGATCCTAATCAAGATCCTATTATATTTACATATTTTCCTAAGGAATTTGTATAAAGAAGACTTTTCACTTCTATCAGCCTTTTTAAATTGAATATTTCTAAATAACAAGTTAATATTTCAATACCTGTCTTACAATGCTAAGCTTAGTAACAATAAATTCCTTCTAGTCAAAATAACATCTAATTAATATCAACATTATGTCATAGTAACCTTAAAATAATATTCCGATATAGGTCGCACTTATAATTTTTATGCATATTGCAGAATGCCTAGAATCAGGCACAATGCCCTATTTCGTTATGCTGCTGAGATAATAATATATAAAAATCGGTTGCGACTTGAAATTGGAATACCACATTGACCGAGAATATTCGACAATTTTATTTGATATGTTATGTTTAAGTAACATTTACTGTAAGCTTTACCTACAAATACTAATTATTTATTTTATTAATTAAGCCTCATATAATAAAAGAACTAAACCATTATAATATTAAGGTATAATTATGCTTACAACTAAGGTGTTCCCGCTGAAAAGAAAACTGTAGTAATAAAAAGTTATAACGCTAAAGTATTTTTGCAGTAATGTTCAGTACTATCTGAACTATAGAAAACTGTATCTCAGACGTTCTGTTATGCATTTTCAGTTCTAGACACTAAAATGCACCACGGAAACATTATAAGCGTCACTTTTTATTACAGAGTCAGACGTCGCTGGTATAGCATTGACTCATAAACGAAGTTACTTGATATTATTATAAAGTTCTTTTATAAATCTCAGTTCAAGGGACTCGAGAAATTTAATTTTGATTTGATATTTTACTCAAAGTTATATCAGTAATCTCAAATAGTGATTTATAAAAGAAATGAAATATAAAATGTCTGAATCCGAAAAATATTCGATCTGGAATCCTTTCAAGTTACCGACCTATTTTATCTAAGGATCTATTCAAAGATATAATTTTAATTTAATTAACTGCTCAATCGAACATATTTTTTGGCTACAATTGGCGATGAAACATTTATTTATTAGGATCGGCTTGATTTAGAATTTTACCGTCGAATTACTATTTGCTCTATTTTCCATTCATTTAGGTTTTTTAGCGTTTCAATATTCTTTTTATACATTTGAATCTCACAAGTTTTCTATTAATTTTGTAGTTTTGAATCTTACACTAAAATATACAGTAACTGTTTCCCGTGATTGGAGTTGCTGGTAATTACCTTTTTGTACTTACACGTTCACAGATCTGTTCAAATTGTACTGCATATGAATCGCCAAATAATGTCCTAAAACTAGTCTTAGAAATAGGTGAATTAGTATAGTGCCATTGCACAAGGAAAATCCTTCTTCTTACTTGAATATGTTTGTGTAACCACTTAGCACTAGGTATATAATAATATAATTATGTATATCTGTAGAATGATTTTCATAAACTTTAATTTGATTCTGTTATCAGAGGTGTGTTTATTATTATATTATTTGATTTTGGTCAAATAAAGCCATTGGAATTTGAACGCAGTCACTAATATTTTTAATATTTAAAAAGTGGTGTACGTAACGGACTGCCGAGACGATGGTCTCGGGTTCGATCCCCAGGTACCCCGGGCACACCTCTGACTTTTCGAAGTTATGTGTGTATTATTATTTATTTATTTTCAGCCTGTAGTGTCCCACTGCAGGGCAAAGGCCTCCCTCTCCTTTTTCCACAGGTCTCTATTTTCTGCTAGCACAGGCCAGTCCTTCCTATACGAGTCCAGTTCGTCCCGCCATCGTCGTCTCGGCCTTCCACGTTGTCGCCTAGCACCTTCGGGGACCCAATTAGTGGCGATTTTGGCCCAAAGGTCTTCCGGCATGCGGCAAACGTGGCCTGCCTTTGTGGGTGACATCGGCGATTTTTGTTTTGGAGCGTAGTATCGTATTTTTTACGCGGTCTGTTAAATGGACTCCTAGGATACTACGCTCCATTGCTCGCTGGCAGACCTCGAGTGCGGACTTCTGTTGAGCAGTCAGAGACCATGTTTGTGCACCATACGTGAGAATGGGGAGAACGCACATGTCCATGAGTTTACGCTTGTGACATAATGGGAGATCTCCTTTCACTAGGTCTTTCATCGACCAATAGCTCTTCCAGGCGTTTTCTATGCGACGCATGACTTCTCTGTCTTGTCTCGCCTGGAAAGAGACTACTTGGCCAAGGTATAAATATTCCTGGACATATGCGATCTCCGCACTGTGTGTATTAAAAATGTTAATTATCGCTCGCTTAATAATGTGCCCGATAGATGGCAATTGGCTTACCCCCTATTACACAGGCTCCGGAACATAACTGGCAAAATGTGAGAGTGTAGTTCACCTCTAACCCTATATATATATATATATATATATATATATATATATATATATATATATATATATATATATATATATATATATATATATATAATTACTACTAGTAGTAGTACTACTGACTGGTTCAGTGAACTTTATTAGTAATTTCATATACCTTATGTCTTCCACTACACCTTAAAGAACACACGCCACGAATTTAATAATCTGTGTACTCATATTAAACGACAGACATTTCGGATTATAGGCAGGTTTCTACATTTATTTTTTAATAGCAACGAACTTGAATATGGATACGTGCGAATCTTCTTTTTACGTTAATAGATTCCATGATTTTCTATTTCACTTTTTAGGTCGTCATCATCATCAGCTCTATATTCTGTCCCACTGGTGGGCACGAGCCTCTTCTCACTATGAGCAGGGTAAGGCCCAACGATGTTACAAGTAAATTGGTAAGGCCATAGTCCACCACGCTGGCCAAGTGCGAGTTGGCAGACTTCACATGTATTTCAAGAACATGATGGAGAACTCTCAGACTTGCAGGTTTCCTCACGTTTTCGAAGCGATAATTAACAATTTAATACGCAATTAACTTCGAAAAGTCATTGGTGCTTGCCGTGGATTAGAACCTGAGACCCTCTGCGGAGCAGTCTGTCGGTCTCTTTACTCGGTTATCGCTGCTCACTTTTTTGGTATCTTTGATTTTATACTTTTACTTGCTAAACCCATGGGGACACCCCCGCACCCATGGCGCATAGCGTAATGTGATGCCTTCCTGGATAAATGAACTATCCAACACAAAAATAATTATTTAGATCGGACCAGCTGTACCTGAGATTAGCTCGATTAATCAAACAAACAAACTCTTCAGCTTTGTAATATTACAGATTTTAGTTACACATACTAATGTTATTTACTTTGTTTTGCTAAAGAGTTTTAACCTTGCAGTAGGAATAAACCGACACGAGCGAACGGAAATACTGTAGAATATCGCCAAAACCTAGCAGTATCCGTGCAATCCCATGAGATTGCAATAGTTTCGATCGGAGCAATATCACCCCGTTTGACGCTCATCTGACTACGATATACCTTTCCTTAGCATTGCATCTGCCTTGCCAGAATAGATACAAATATGATCTTAACATTGCACCGCTGTAAAGTATTATCAATTCAACATTGTTACTTTATTTTGATAGTCTTGTGGACAAACCAGTAGACGACGAAGCATCTCTTGTTCAAATTGACGCATCATATTATTGAAAAACCTGTTTGTCTGAAAAGTAATAGGTTTGCATACGATGCAAAACTCTCGCTCTGCATCATCAGTCTTAAAAAAATTTAAATCTGCCAAACAAAACAGTTTGGTGACCTGTCCTTTATAAAAGTATAAACACGCCCAAGCCCACCAGTGAGACAGTTTAGATACAGATATATTATCGTTACCGTTGACTTTTGACACGTATATTAATTATCTAGTACAAGCACAAAACCTGTCATTTCTTCACTCAAAGATTCAACCCAAATTACAATTTATCCAATAGTTACTATAAAATTACAGTGAAACACGATCGCATCTCGTAATTATGATGAATTAGGCCCGAATAAGCACCCCGCTTCACCCCCACCCGGTCCACTCCTCGATAACGTCGAGTTATTAATCAACTTCATTAAACTGCCATTTGCTTTCGAGGTTCGGTTTCGTTTTATCTCTGATAGTAAAAGTATACTAAAATATATCGAATACCAGAACAGTATAAATTTTTGACGAAATTTGTTGTTTATTTTACTTATTTTTTTTACAATTAAATGTCTCAGTGTTGGTTAAATAGGAATCGTTACAGAAAAATGGCTTAGTGAGTAACTCTTTATGACTCTTGATCTCCACATGGTACAAAACAGATGCCATACATTTATGTAATTACCAAATAACAAATAATCAATTCTACGTGTTCATTATTTTATGTTTGGAAAATCTAAGCCTTCAGCAGAAGTCAAGTAGTCAGGTGCACCCGTGCATCTGAAAAGACTATTAGCTGACCAAACTAAAGACTGTTTGTTCCTCTAATTATTTACCTATTATTTTGTGTTGCTATGTTTATTAAAAGATAAATAAATTAATATAGTGAAAAATAATTAAATTCGTGAACCAAGATAAAATTTCAATATTTTTACCAATCTACGTTCTATAAGTTTCATTGCCTGGCGTTCTATTGAAAACAAAACAAAAAGTTATTTTTATATAGAAAATATTAACGAGATCGCGTGTTGTGTCTATTAAAATACAATAACATCGTTACCATAATAAAGCTGAAAAATCCTATTAGATATAAAGAACAATCATATACAATGCAGCTACTCTTTTATATTATTAATTTTGTATTCGAAAAGTTCTGTAACAAAACATTAGTTTCACACCGCGTTAGCGACATTTTATATTATTATTACCTTATGACTATGCTGTAATTTATGTATGTCCGCTTTGCTGTGTTTTCTACTACTGAGTTGCCTTTAATAAAATTTTAACTGAAGTTGGTGTTATGTTGACTGAAAAATAATTAGAAATACGACTAATCAAATTATTGAAAATAGAGTAAAAACTATATGGCATTAAAAATAAATAAGCCACAATTAGTATGAGTATCCATTATAGTTTGCTAAGATATATAAGCCTTGGTAAACTTGGTTCACGAGATTGTTTCACAAGTTCGGAGTCACCGCTCGGCCGTTTCGTAATACAGTGTGTCAGTGACCGTCCCGTAAAAATAAATTAAAAACGGTGGAAAAAATGTCATAATAAAAATAAAAAATAAAATACAAACTTAATATCAGTTTATAGACCAAACGAAGATTTAGAACTGTGTACTTCATGTGCCAGTCCTAGAAAAACTATAAAAGTTATACTCAAAAAAACAGTTTAAAAAATCCGTAGTGAGTGGTGTTGTGCAAAATAGTGACATTGAAAAACAATAGAAAGGTCACGGATTAAATGTTCTGATTGCACAGTTGAAATTGATATATACGATAAGAATTAAAATTTGGACTAATATAACATCGTTTATGTAGCGAAGTGGTTCGCGCTTCGGGCTAGAAAAAAGTCTCGCGTTCGGTCCCGCAACCCAGTACTTTCTTATTGTACGAAATTGAACAAATTCATTTCATTATATCAACACCGGGTTCGAAGACTCCACACACCTATAAATATAATTATATTATATTTTTTGTTCCTGATATATAGGAGCGATGGGCAACGACCAATAATAACAACAATAGGTCGTTGCCCATCGCTCCTCAGGATGCCTCGTGCAGAGGCGAAACACGTGTCGAAGAATAGTCGGCGCATACAGCGGGATACTGCAAGTCAGGTATCTTCCTGGAACCCATACCATTCCTATATCCCTTATCCTTTAGAGGAGTTCGGTATTGTCAACCTTTTTCTGTTGCAATAGTTTGGGTGGTCAATCCGAGGGTGCGTGGTGGGTTCCTCTTTCCTTCCATTAGGTTACAAACTCTGAATCCCTTTTCCACCTTCTCAGAGGAAAATTTCCTAAATAAATGTTTTTGTGTTCGCTAACGTCATTTGCGGATCCAATAAACAAAGTATGAAGTTAATCCCTTGAAGGCATAAAAGGTTCTAAGCAAATGATGACTACCCTTTTTATCCACTTAGGGTAAGAATTTCCGAAAAGACTTTCTTAGTGTTCACTAACTTCATTTGAGGTACCAATAGGTATACAAAGTTTCAAGTTAATCCAGTGAAGTTTTTTTTATATTACAAAATGGGAGACCCTTTCTAAAGCCATGGGGGAGTGACTTCGAAAACTCCTTTCTTTTTGTTCACTAACGTCATTTGAGGAACCTATATACAAAGTTTGAAGTTAATCTAATGAAGGAATAAAAAGGATTCATACAAATTCTGACTCCCATTTTTAACCCTTTAGGATAAGAAATTCCAAAAAGATTTTCCTAATGTTTACTTAGGTCATTAGAGAAACCAATATACAAAGTTTGAAGTCAATCCATTGAAGGAATAAAAAGTTTCATACAAACTTTGACCCCCCGTTTTACCAGTAGTTACGGCTGTAGCGTGTCTGTCAGTCAGTCAGTAACGCAAGGATTTTATATATTAAGATTTTCTACGCTATAATTACTACTCAACATGAAATGCCACGGTTGCTTGAAGAATTCGTAAGACATTTGTATAAAATGTTCAACAAACATCTGCGCAAAAAGTTTTTGTTCACTATGCATAAATATAACTGCGTGGCCAACTGAAAAAATAAAAACCTAGAAATGCTCAGGCTGCGCTGCTGCACAGAAAAAAGGAGGAGACAATAGCTCGACACCTGTTCGCTGCACGGATATAAACGTTACGAAGAGGAAAAAGCCAGATGCGTATTCGGACACAAATATCAACTCTGAAATAAAAGAACTTATAGAAGAAGTTCGCCATTTGACACGGGAAATCACATGTCTTAAAAAACAACTCGAAGACGCCACGACATTCTTAGTGAATTGTCAAACAAAGCTAGTACAATTAGGCTCCTCTGTTGATGGGAATGATAAAAGGATAAAGTATCTAGAAAAACGTGATGATGATGTAAAAATACTGGAGTCCAAAGTGACAGAACTTAAACAGGAACTAAACGGTCAAGCTCAACGAAACCTGCGCAACGAACTGGAACTAGCGGGCATTCCAGAACATACAAACGAAAATCTTCATCACATCGCACTCTTGGCGGCTCGCAAAGTTGGAGTTGAATTAAACGAATGTGACATCGATTGGGTAGCCAGAGTAGGACCCCGTGTGAAGTCTGCTCTATCGACAGAGCATAATAGCAGCTTCTCGAGACCTGTTGTAGTACGTTTATTACGTCGAAGTAAACGCGATCAAATAATAAGGGCCTCCAAATCAAGACGAAATATAACTACTGCTGATCTTGAACTGTCTGGATCCACACAGAACGTCTACTATAACGAACGCCTCACAAAAGAAAACCGCCTGCTTTTTCGCGCGGCAAGGACCAAATCCAAAGAAAATAACTACACATTCCGCTGGTGTATTCAGGGTAATATATTTGTTAGGCAACGCGAAGGTAAACCTGCTTTGCCAATATGTACACACGACGACATCATTCGTATTTTTTGTGTCCCAAACTAATATGTTACTGTTTTATTTACTACATAAAAAGCAAACATTATTGTATAAGGATTATATTATTTTTAACTACTTAAACACTATAGATTATATATATTTTTATTTTATACTAGCGCTTATACCTCACATAACATTATATTCGTATGTTATAATACTTAGTTCACATTACACATTATGCTACAAGTACCCTACTATTATACTATTATTTAAAATATGTATTTTACTCAGTCTATCTAATAATAAATTTTAATGATTATCTATTATATCAATGCGGTCATATTCAAAATTACTACAAAATTAAATATTCCTATAGAAATCATAGAGTTGTGCTACCTACTGTCAAACTTACTTCGCTGTACAAAACAAACAAAATATTATTATCAGACATAATTACATATAGTCATGGCTTTGTACTTTGTACTACTTGTGGCTGTTTTACCATTATATTGTTATATTGTATCCCACCCATTTCCGATGTTTTCCAATGATTAATAATAATAATATAGTTACTGAAGAATTAGATTCGTTACGCATAAACTGCCACACAATTGAAGGGCCTGAAACTTGTCAAACGGCAATCTCGACAACAACTTTAAAATATTGTCATTAAATATCAGGAGCATTACAAAAAAATATGACCACTTTCTAACAACACTAAATAGAATGAATATGACTTTTGATCTCCTAATTTTAACAGAATGCTGGCTTGATAACTCAACAGTGATACCGCAGATGCCATCATATAATAGTTACAGTACCAAAAAAACTATCAATCAAAACAGTGGTGTGGTGGTATATTTCGGCGCCGTGGCACCATCATCAGGACACCCCCAAAGGATCCACAAATAAAACCACACACATTTACTGAAAACTGCATTATATTCTTGAATTCTTCATTCACTTGACCAAAGTTCGTTGAAAAGTGTCATGGCCGCCCGCCATCGCATCAATTTTACTTACTCAGTATCAAAACATTATACTTTTAATTACGTTAATTAAAGTATCGTATGTATGAACTTTCAATTAATCTTTATAATTAAGAAACAATATAGAATTCCAGTTACTTTAGCTAAAGCGTCGAAATACATCTTGATCAATTTAATTAGTTATTAAATTACCGAAATGTGTTGGCGGGCGACAAAGCTAAATCAAACTATTAAAGACGATATCAACCAATACTGCGTTAAGAAATATATGTAAATACAGAAATGTAACACAATTTATATAATATTAATTACAAGCAAATTCAATTAATATTATACTGGTTATTTACTTATTAAAATAATATTAACTTCCGGGTTTAGGTACCGTTTAGTTATCATTCAGTCATCTAGATGGCTCTGCTCTACGTTTATGCCTCTACAATATAACAAACCATATCACTGCGCCCATATATACGTTCATGATTCCTTAAACGTCAATGTCACAGAGCCTTATTTTGATGATGCTAATTTACTGCAACTTGATCTTAACAACAAGATCACTGTTTTGGCTATTTACCGTCCACCTTCATTGAAAAATGTAGCAAATTTTTTGAACTCCTTGCATGTTATTCTTGATTGCAAACATACAGATACTTGCTGGTGTAATATTAATTTACTCTCAACAACCTGTAGCGACAATTCAAAATATTTATGTCTGACTGCAGAACATGGGGTTTTCCCTGCGATAACAAGCACAACCAGAGGAAACGCATATCTCGACCACATATTTGTTGACAGGGTTAAAAACACTATAGGTGTAATTTGTTTATCAAATATAATTAACTGACCATGTCATATTTATGCTTTGCATGACTATTGACAATAATATTAAT
Source organism: Euclidia mi (assembly GCA_944739405.2). Classification (NCBI taxonomy): domain Eukaryota; kingdom Metazoa; phylum Arthropoda; class Insecta; order Lepidoptera; family Erebidae; genus Euclidia; species Euclidia mi. The sequence continues at coordinate 30,876,087 of OX123185.2, forward strand.
AAACGCTGTTTGAATCGAACCATAGTTAAACGAGGCACTAAATCTATAAGAAATGAACTTCTAGAAGTGAATTGGCTGCAACAATTAGGGGACTTGGATCTGAACTAGAGAGATTCAAATTTTTGTAATATCCTGAGTAATATAGTACAAAACCATACCAAACCAAAGAAAATAAGCCACAATAAATTTAATATCAAGCCCTGGATTACACCCGGACTAATCAGATGTATGCAGCATAGAGATCGCTTGCATTTAAGGTCCAGAAAGGCACCAAACGATCAACTTATACGCTTAATTTATTCACGATATAGAAATTTTTGTAATGATTTATTACGGAAATTAAAAATTAACTACATTATTCGTCAACTTTCAAGTAGCGCAAATAAACCTAAACAACTATGGCAAGCCATAAAACATGTATGTAACCTAAATGAAAATAAAAAAGAACCCAAAGAGCTTTTCACCATACAAGGCTGTACCAAGAACCCAAACAATCTTTGAATATATGTAATGAATATTTTTCCACGGTGGGACAACACTTGGCCAATAATATTCTAGATACTCTTCAAGAATCTCAAATATCACTAGCGCAGAAAATTAATAGTAAGCTCATACAAAAATCTTTATTCCTGAACCCGACTGACAAAAGAGAAGTTGAATCCCTAATACAATCTTTACACAACAATAAAGCGCCAAGTATAGACAGACTGACCAACAGTTTATTAAAAGATATAAGTGCCGCAAGCATATCGCCCCTGACTGAATTGTTTAATATGAGTTTGCAAACTGGTATTTTTCCCGATATTTGGAAGATTGCATCTATTACACCTCTTTACAAACACGGTCCTTAGAAGCTTACCAGAAAGTTATCGATTTCTTTACTAGCAGCATTTTCTAAATTACTGGAGAAAGTTGTAAACAATAGCCTTGTCAAGTATCTTGATATAAACAACCTTATTTCAGAGAAACAGTTTGGGTTCAGAAGAAGCAAATCCACACAAGACGCTTTAAGCTTATTAACCTCTAAAATATCGACCCATCTCGACGGTAACGGAAGTGTCGTGGGTGCCTTTCTGGATTTAGCCTAAGCATCTGATACCGTATCAATTTAAATACTTTAGCGAAAACTAGACTGTCATTTTGCATTTGCATGCATTCGATGTATTTAATTGGACTGGTTCGGGAGTTATTTGACCAACAGAAAACAAAGTATTAAAGTAGGCGACAGTTGAAGCGATCTACGCGAAATTACCTTTGGCATCCCACAAGGCAGCGTGCTAGGCCCAACTCTCTTTATTATGTATATGAACGACATACAGGACTCTATCACTGCAGAGATACTGTGTTACGCTGATGATACTGCCATAATTTTGGACGGATGTTGATGGAATGACGCTATCTCTAAAGCTGAGTGTGGTTTGAACGCAGTGCCATCATGGCTAAACCATAATTTACTTACTTTGAACGCTAAGAAAACCAATTATATATGTTTCCACAAAACCGCTATGTCATCTCCAAGCACACCGCATCAAATCAAATTACATAACTGCCAAAACTTGGATTCCTGCAAATGTATAGCAATAGAACAAGTCCAAAACATTAAATACCTTGGCCTGATAATTGACCAGAATCTAAATTACAAATACCATATACATTCTCTGTCAAACCGCGTACAAAAAAACGGCAAATATAATAATAATAATAATATTACTTTGCGGAATCTGATGGGAGTGAATGAAGCAAGATAGATATGTCAGGATCGTTGCAAATGGCGTTCCGTAGTCTCTGTCTACCCCTCCGGGAAACAGGCGTGAGTCTATGTATGTATGTATGTATAATATAATAATAATATTCTACCACATACACACATCACCATCTAGTCCCAAGCTAAGCAGAGCTTGTGTAATGGATAAATATACATATATACTTTTTTTTTGTAAATACATACATATTATACATAGACTCACCCAGACCAATACAAACATCCATGTTCATGCACACAAATGTTTGACTTGAGCGGGAATCGAACCGGCATAGCAGTCGCTTACACTCCCGCTGCGCCAACCGGTCGGTCGGTTATGAAACTACTTCGCACGTTGGCCTCAAGCGATATATTAAAAACCGTCTATTATGCCTTGACTCAATCTTTGTTATCATACTATAGGTACGGCACTATAGGAAGCTGGGGTTGCGCTGTAAAAACAACATTGATAAAGCTGGAGCGTGCCCAAAGATCTGTATTAAAAACAATGCTTAGCAAACCATTCCAATATCCTACCACAAACGTATATAAGGACAGTAAGGTACTCACTGTGCGCCAGTTGTTTTTACTACAGGCTTTTCTCAAAATTCATAAACTAGTAATTACCTCTAAGGAATATGAGCAGATGCTCCAACGTAGAGTTTACAGCATTACCCTTCCAAAAATAAACCCCTCTTTTGCAAGGCGTCTAAGTCCCTATATTGACCGCTACATTTATAATAAAATTGCGAAGATATTATGTTCAATCAAGGAAAGCTCGATAAAGGAGGCAAAAGTAAAAGTGTTAAATTGGCTTAGTTCTTTAACATACGACGACACTGAGAATATTTTAAGTCATTTAAATTAATTATATGTACCTGTGTAATATATTATATAAGTAAATATATATCTATTATTATACATACATTTGCATTCATATTTATTTATATTTTCATTTACATAACAATTTTTAACACCCAATACGTTTAATACATATTTATGTTAGTTTTTTCTCATACTTATTGATTTTATTGCAATTAACTTTGTTTATATAAAAAAGTTTTTATTTTGTTTTAAAGTTCATGTAAAGAGAACTTAACACACGGAAATGTAATTCACTTAATTTCGACCGAGCAATGTAACCGTAAATGATAATCGTCATGGTACCCACAGGACAGGCTTGCCTAGTGTGGGGCCACCGTGTATCGATTCATTGTTGTATTTTGGCAATAAACGACTTTTATTATTTATTTTATTTTAAAGTTCATATAATTATCAAGCTCACTATTTACATCGATAAGTGTAAATGATCACACACTAATTTCATCAAGATGAGTAAAGTACGTGAATATTTTATAGAGCTAAATCACATATCGCCATAGGAGAATTATGAACGTGTGTAGTACACGTTCAAAATTCTCCTAGCCAAGCGTTCTCCCAGTTGCATATGAAACTTTCGCCTTGTAGCCTGAGATCCGCTTTTTAGACTTCCCAGATTCTTACCCAGTTTTATCAGATATCAGTAGAATCCTATCTACTCAACTTTTGTAGTGCACTACTGTCTAATGACATCTTCTCTACACAGGGTATCGCATGGTTTAATGCTCTTGTATCAAGTAAAACATTACGTGAAGTAATCATGAAGAGTCTAGTCACACCCAGCCATTTTAGCTACAACACTGTCATTTTTAGTTATTATGACATCGTCAACCATGTAAATTCCCCCTTTTTTTTACTAAATAAAAACAGCAAAATAACGGTTCTAAGTATTTTGGCTTCTATTGGTCATATAAAGAACCATCATACATTTTAGTTTGTGAAGATGAAGAGCGCTTAGATGAGAGCCAGCCACATAAACACTAATTTAAATTAAATGCACAACAGGGACGCTGAAAAAAAATCAAGTGAAGGAATTAAAAGTATCATACAAATTTTCCCTTTTTGATCTCCCCGTTTTAGGGGTGAATTCGCTAACGTCACTTGAGGAACCGATATACAAAGTTTCAAGTGAATCCGTTGAAGTTTTTTAAATTCTCAAAATGGGACACCTTTTCTTAGGAGAGTGACTTCTAAAACTCCTTTCTTAGTATTCACTGACGTCATTTGAGGAACCTTTATACAAAGTTTGAAGTTAATCTAATGAAGGAATAAAAAGGTTTCATACAAATTCTGACTACCCTTTTTACCCCATTAGGGTAAACATTTCCTAAAAATATTTTCTTAATATTTACTAACGTCATTAGAGAAACTGATATACAAAGTTTAGTCAATCCACTGAAAGAACAATAAGTTTCATCCAAACTTTGACCCCCTTATCTCACCCTCTTTGGGGTGGAATTTTAAAAATAATGTTCTTAGGGTGCATAGGCTTCCCACCAAGAACTTAGGGTCCCAAGCTAACCTCACCTGCAAGTGGTGCACCTGCCGATCAACGGACGAGGCTCTGGCAAACAAAATATCCCGATAAGCGGCAATAGGCTCGCCACCTATTACGTGGGATCAAAACACTGGCGAAAAGTGGGCGTTTAATATGCCTCTGCCTACCCCTTCGGGGAAACAGGCGTGAGTCTATGTATGTATTCTTAGTGTTCATTATGATCTTTTAAGGAACCAATATACAAAGTTTAAAGTCAATCCACTGAAGAAATAATAAGTTTCATACACATTTTGACCCTCTTTCTTACACCCTTAGGGGAGATATTTCCAAAAAAAAAATCTTAGTGCTCACTATCATTCTTTGAGGTACCAATATACAAAGTTTGAAGTTAATCCACTAAAGGAATAATAGGTTTCATACACACTGACCCCATATCTTACTCCCTTAGGGGAGGAATTTCCAAAATACAAATTCTTAGTGTGTACTATCAGAGAGGTTATACGTGGGTAGTTGTGGCAACTATAGCAACAAATTTAAGCTCTCGTTTTTATTTTAAATATATTGTAATTCTTACACAATTTTACCAGTTTAATGATATAATATAACTGATTAAACAACAGTACCTGCCAGACAGAGTTATCTCCTTTCAAGATTCACTATACACAATAATATAATGGAAGCTCTACACAACACGATTGAGAACCTGAACAACATGTTCAATCACAGGATGGCGGAGTTTGAGGACAAGCTGCAAGGCAATGTGAGTCCTCCTTCAAATATTTCTGGCCTAAGTTCTGAATTTGCTGCGTTCCGGGCATTTGTCACAGAGTCGTTGAAGGCCTTGCAACAACAGGTCCAGCTGCTGGCACGTAGCGTGGATAATTTGGAGACACAAGGTCGTCGTAAAATCCTTCTTTTCCACGGCGTTAGCGAAGAGAAGAAGGAAGATGTTGCACAGACAGTGGTGAACATTGTAAAAAATCATCTCAAGCTTGACAATTTCACTTTAAATGACATTCGCCGCTGTCATCGTATGGGAAAATCTGCAGCTACACATAAACACCGCCCAATTCTGGTGAAATTTCAGAATGTGTCAACCCGGGATAAAGTTTGGTTTACAAAAAAAACTTAAAGGCTCTGGAATTACTGCTTCGGAATTTTTGACCAAAACCCGTCATGACGCCTTTGTTGCTGCACGGGAAAGGTTTGGAGTCGCGAGGTGCTGGACTAAGGAGGGCACGGTTTATGTCCTGGGTGCAAACGGTGAGCGGCAACGTATCAATTCGTTGATGGAAGTCAAAAGTTTATCCCTTCCTCAAGCCCTGGACCAGACGAAACAAGCTCTCCCAGCTGCCAAGAATAAGCCGGCGAAGTCTAGACCAGCTGCAGCAGTTAAAAAGTAATATTGTAAATCATTATTTTGTTTACATTGTCTTCACCGCATCCCAAGTGGGTTGTTATACTTTGTTCGAACTTAGATGTTGCAATAATACGGTACCCACATAACTCGTCACATTTATTAAACACTAGTTTTTATGTCTAATGTTGGTATTTGCACTTCGCAGTTTTATTTTTCCTATTAATATTTCAATCTGTAACCAATACACTTTTTTCTAGTTACGTTTCGTTCATTTTATTTGTACTTTGTTTGTTGTGACATTAATGAAGTGTCAATTATGACAGCTAGTGCGCTCCGTTTAGTAGCTACTACACTCTAAGCGTTTAGTTTTCTTCAGCGGGGTATTGTAACACGCCACTGTAGAATAACAGTTTGTAAAAGTGCTAAATTTTATTAACCATCCTGCCTGGGTTTTACAACAATTTGTGAAACGCCGTTTTAATACGTTGTTGTTCTATTGGATTTCTCGTTTTTTTTTTTTGTGTTTTCTCTATATTGACTTGTAACTGGCAGGTGGACTATATTGAATACAGTTAATTGGTTGAGTGATTATATTAGCTTATTTATTATAGACATAACTTATATATATATATTATTTATACATCTATATTATATTTGTATTAATTATTTTTATTTAGTAAGTATAGTATCTATATGGATTATAACAGTGACACTGATGACTTTTTTTCTATAAGCAGTGACAACGATAGTTTTGTAAGTGTTCCTTGTTTAGCAGATAACCTGCAATCAATATTTTCTGATGTACCGAGAAACTTGAATGTTGTCCATAACGATGCACAGAGTATTCCCACCCATTTCCCAGATATGCTGGCAAATCTTGACTGTAAGAACATCCACGCTATTTTTGTATCTGAAACATGGCTTAAACCATGCCTTCCTTCTACTTCTTATTCTTTGCCCGGTTTCCAACTCATTAGAAATGACCGTACTGGGTGTGGTGGCGGCGGTGTTGCCATTTATCTCCGTTCTCATATTACCTGCTCTGTCGTAAGCATGTCCTCACAACCGCCAATCCACCCAATGACATAATAAAAAACCTCAAATCCACCACACACAAAATAAAAACCTCAAATCCACCCAATGCAGGAGAGCATTTGTTTCTGGAAATCTAGCTACATCATACCAAAATCCTTCTTGGTGTTTTCTATTGTACATCTTTACGTGTTGATTACTTTTCCTCCTTTGAGAATCTTTTGCTTAATCTATCTCCCTCTTACAGTCAAACTATTATAATGGGTGATTTTAACACCTGCCTTCTTAAGAATGACTCGCGTTCTTCATCTTTAAATTCTATCTCCATCTCTAGTAATCTGAACATTCTGCCCCTAAATGCCACGCATTACTTTCCGTACTCTCATCACTTAATCATGTCGCTAATATTCGATGGTAAAAATAAACAAGACTTCTTCTTGGACAAAATAAATGTTATTTATTTATACTGCACAGTAAGCGATACAAAACAAGAATAAAAAATCTACAAGAAGACATTACAAGAAGACCACACACGATACGTAATGTTTGAATTCAAAAAGCCACAGATAAAGATTATAAACATGATACGGCCAGTATTCATATAAACAGCCAGTATTAAAATTTACTCCAATACTCCCGATAAATTTAAATAATCTTAAATGTTTGTCTGTGTAACAAAAATTCATTTTATTGTTAATATTGCTTTTACCCAATCTGGGATTTCCATAAAAATATCTTCTTCTAAGTCGCCATATAAAAAGGCAGTTTTGACATCTAACTGTCTAATGATCCAGTTATATTCAGCAGAGATGGAGAGTAATATTCTGATAGACTCATATCTTGTAGTAGGTGAAACAATTTCATTGAAGTCTACTCTTTCTATTTGTGTGAAACCACGAGCACAAAGTCTAGCTTTATATCTGTCTTGTTTACCATCATCATTTCTTTTGATACTGAAGACCCATTTTGAAGTTATAGTTCTGTGATTCTGTCTTTCAACAAATCTCCAGGTGTGGTTCACCTCATGAGCTTCTAGTTCTTCATTTATTGTTTCTAGCCACAACTGACATTCCTTACTGTTGATGGCTTCCTTATAAGACAAGGGAATATTTAATTCCACCACATTTGCTTCCAATTGGTTTCTTCGTAGGCTCAAAGTTACATTTGATCTACCTATGTTTGTCAGATCAATTTCTTGAGTGGGTTCGAATGTTTCTGCTTATTCATAAGAAAGCAGCGGCAAAATCCAAGTATAAGTTAAGGCCATCTGAGGTGAATAAGGAAAAATATTTGAAACTTAGAAATCATTGCAATAAGGTGTGTAGGGACGCACAACGCCGGCACATTCACAAGTCCGTACAAAACGGTGATCCAACAAAAGTATGGAAGTTTCTTAAATCCCTAGGGGTCGGAAAGCAAAATCAAAATAGTACTCCAAATAAAATTGATATTAACATGCTTAATCAGCACTTCTCTGCTTTGTCTGAATATGATAAGACAATAAAGCTGAACATTTTACGATATCTTTCGTTGCTTCCTACTCCTGATTATACTCCTTTTGTCTTTAGTCAATTTACTGGATGTGATGTTAAGAAGAGCATTTTATCAATAACATCAAACGCAGTTGGTAGTGACGGTATCACCCGTAATATGATCCTTCCTATCCTTGATGAAATCCTACCTATTATTTCCCACATGCTTAATTTTTCTGTTTCTTATGGCGTGTTTCCTAAGGCTTGGAATGATGCCCAAGTGGTCCCTTTACCTAAAAAACCTAATCCTGTTTCCTTTTCCGAATATCGTCCCATTTCCATATTACCCTTCTTGTCCAAAGTACTTGAACGCCTTATTCATAACCAGCTTAACTCTTTCCTTTCAACACATAATATCCTCAATCCTTACCAGTCCGGTTTCCGTTCCGGTCACAGTACCACTTCCGCCCTTGTCAATATTACGGATGATATCAGGTCAGGCATGGAGGATGGCAAGCTCACAGTTCTCTGTTGCTAGACTTCAGTAATGCTTTTAATACTGTTGATTTTGATATTCTCCTTGCCATTTTACGCTCCCTTAACATATCTCCATCAGCTATTGATTGGTTTCGTAGTTACCTGTCTGGCCGCCGTCAACGAGTCCGTCTGGATGAAACGTTTTCGTCTTGGTGCGACAATTCTGCCAGTGTACCACAGGGCGGCGTTCTTTCTCCTTTGCTCTTCTCAATTTTTATTAATTCAATCTCCAATAGCATTTCTTCTTCCTACCACCTTTATGCTGATGACATTCAAATATATTCGCAAGCTCAACTTGAAAACTTGTCATCTGCCATCACTATTATTAATAATGATCTGGATCACATATCTAATTGGACGAAGACGTATGGACTGAAGGTTAACCCTAGCAAAACACAGGTTTCAATTATAGGCAGTTCCAGACTTATCTCAAGGGTTGATTGGTCGATGCTTCCGCAGGTGTCCTTTGACGGTGTACCAATAGATCTTAGTAAAGAAGTGAAGAACCTAGGCATATATATTGACAGCACATTCTCGTGGACTGTCCAATTAAAAATGTCAGTCGTCGACTCTTTGCTGCTGCAGGTTCACTGCGCAGACTGCGTAACTTTCTGCCTATCACCACTAAAATTGCACTTGTGCAATCTATTCTCCTACCAATTCTTGACTATGCCGATGTCAGCTATCTAGATCTTAATGAGGTCCAGCTAGATAAACTTGAGCGACTTCAGAATTTTTGTATAAGATTCATATTTGGTATACGTAAATATGATCACATCTCTGAATTTCGCAACAAGCTCAAGTGGCTGCCAATTCGCCTTCGACGGAATACTCACAACCTTTGTTTTCTTTACAATATCTTATTCAGTCCCTCGTTTCCTATGTATCTCAAAAGTCGTTTTGAATATCTCCATGAAACACATTCGAAGTTCTTGAGATCATCAGAAAATCTTAAATTAAAAGTCCCTCCACATTCTACAGTTTTTTATGATAAATCCTTTGCAGTTCAAGCTGTACGCTTGTGGAATACGTTGCCACTAAATATTAGACAGGCTAAATCCCTACCAATTTTTAAAAACCTCGTCACTCAACACTACTTGACATTTTGATCATTACTGTTATTGTATGTATAATGTTAATTAAATAGTAAATAGTTTCTAGTAATGGTTTATTATATCATAAGGTATTTAAGTATGTATTATAGTGGATATATATATATATATATATATATATATATATATATATATATATATATATGTATATATATATATATATATATATATATATACTTTTATATAAATATATATGCACATTATATAATTATATATATCATCTTTTATAGTATCTATAATTTTATTAGTATAGTATTAATTATGTATGTAGTATTGAGTATATAGTATTTATGTTAAAGCTATTTACTACGAAGATTATCTATATAAATAATTGCTAAATATTATGTAGTACACCACTAGCTACCCGATTTCGCTTATTATAATTGAATTTAGTCCATCAGGTTGTCTGGAAGAAATCGCAACCTGCGATAAGACCGCCCATGTACAACTAGACCTAAGTTTGTAAATGTTTTTTCTGTAATTGTTTTGCCTCTGGTGTACAATAAAGGATTTTCTATCTATCTATCTATCATCGTTTGAGGAACCAATATACAAAGTTTGAAGTCAATCCACTGAAGGAATAATAATTTTCATACACAGTTTGACCCTCTATCTTACTCCCTTAGGGGTGAAATTGCCAAAAACAAATTATTGGTGTTCACTGTCATTTAAGGAACCAATATACAAAGTTTGAAGTCAATCCATTGAGGGAATAAAAAGTTACATATAAGCTTAGACCCCTTGTTTTACCCCCTTAGGGTAAGAATTTCCAAAAATCCTCTCTTAGTGCTACTCTACACTCCTTAAGGAACATACATGCTAAATTTCATCTTCTTGCGACCAGCAGTTTCGGCTGTAGCGTGTCTGTCAGTCAGTTAGTAACGCAAGGATTTATATATTAAGATAATTACCTGTGTATATGAATATGAATATATCATTGAAACCGCACCTATATACGGACTTACCAACTAAAATTCAACTTCTTTACAGGCAGTAGATTCAATTCTGCTTTCAAGATTTGTACACGTTTGTTACTCACACATACATACAAATAGTAACAAAGCAAGTTACACAAAGGCTTATAATTATAGCTCATGAATTGATTCTTTTAATAGTAACAATAATAATGATAATGTAATGGAAACTAAACGTGTAATGATACATAAATTTCAAAACGCAGTTACGGGCGTTGATAGCTTGTCGTTTATTAATATACAATACAAGCCCAGCCGTGTACAAACAGAACATCCTTTATAATTCATTTCTGACTGACTGCAGTCACCAGCAAGAGGTAACGTGAATATTTGTGTAGCAAACAGTCTGACCATTTACACGTACCTGTTACTATGGCTTAATGTATGCTTCCAACACTGCTTGTATGTTTCCGTCCACTCAAACATTGAATTGTAGGCGTAGGTGTTTCGGATATGTTCGATTTATATAGCCTATATTATAATAATAATATAGGCTATATAAATCGCCTCACCTATAAATATAATGTATATGATACCAACAGACTGTTCTGCAAGAATATCGACTTCAAATCCACGGAACGCTCCACTGACTTTTCAAAGTTATGGGCATATAAAATTGATTTAATTATCGCTTGCACTGTCTCGGCGAGCACGTAAAGCCATCGGTTCCGTCAGTTGTCATGAAGGTGATTCACAGTCGTAATGTGACGTAAGTAGACTTAAATATACTGACACTGCTCAGAGTAAAAACATCGGTTTAGATAACAAAGATCAGACAGCGCTTTAGACCAGGGTAGATAATTTTTGAAACGATAAAAAATTACGGTAGGATGAAACCCATTGGAGAAGGAAGAGAATAAAGCGATCATTAAAGGAAAAATAAGTTACGGGCGATCGGAGGTCGGGAAGTGGATGGGGTTGCGATTTGAAGGCTAAAAAAGGGTTTATCTCGATTGCCAGCAAAACTACAAGTCCTACGGGAAAAACGTCAATGGCAAAGTTGTAGGTAATAAAAAGATCTACAACTTTTGTATTTACACTTTATTCACACAAAGTCATAATTTATGTGAAAAATTCAAATAACCAAATTTTTGGTTTTTTATTTTTAACTTTTACAATAGTTTTTTCTTTTACACGAAATTTGGTGAAAACTTGCCTTTTTATGTTCCAAACACACTGTAAATAAATTTGACTTGAGAAATTAATATGAATTTCAATTTTATACCCCTACAGGTTCATGAAGAAAGGGGCCTTTAAAATTATATATTTTTTTAAATTATATGATGTAACTAAAAAGTTATGGTTTTTGTCATTTTTCCTTTATCTGTGCTACAAGAGTTTGCTTCGTGCCAAGTTTTAAGATTCCGAGTTCACGGGAAGTACCCTGTAGGTTTTGATTCCCTTGCGAGTAGTTGCGAGTTTAAAATATGTTAAAATTGCTGTTTCTGTTGATTGCATTGACAGAAGTATGATTTCATTATAGTTTTACGGTGTTATAGACCTGAGTATTTGATATAAATTTCAATTTAATAACTCTACGCGTTCATGAGGAAAGGGAAACTTGAAAATTTTAAAAATGTTTTCGTTATATGATGTAACAAAAAATTTACATTTATAGAATTTTTCCCTTAATCCATGCTATAAAAAGTGGCCTTGTACCAAATTTCAAGATTCTAAGTTCACGGGAAGTACCTTGTAGGTTTTGATTCCCTTGTGAGTTTGGAATTTTTTTCGAGAATTTGCGGCATAAACAGCTGTATCTTTTGATTGCGTTGGCTTAGATAGCTTAGATTCTGTTACAGCTTAAAGATATTATAGATTTGAATGTTTGATATGAATTTCAATTTAATACCTTTATGCGTTCATAAGGAAAGGGCTAGTGACCTTAATTTTTTTTTTATTATATGATGTAACTAAAAATTTACGGTTTTTGCAATTTTTCCTTTATCTATGCTAAAAAAAGTTGGTTCGTACCAAATTTCAAGAATCTAAGTTTACGGGAAGTGCCCTGTAGGTTTTGATTCCCTTGCCAGTAGTTGCGAGTTTGAAAATATAGTAAAGTTGCTGTTTCTTTTTATTGCGTTGACATAGAAGTTTTATTTTGTTACAGCTTCAAGGTATTATAGACCTGAGTATTTGATATAAATTTCAATTTAATACCTTTACGCGTTCATGAGAAAATGGTAATAACTTTAAAATTATTATAAATATTTTTATGATATGATGTAACTAAAAAATTACGGTTTTCGCAATTTTTCCTTTATGCGTGCTATAAGACATTGCTTCGTACCAAATTTCAAGACTCTGAGTTCACCTGTAGGTTTTGAGTTTCGAATATTTGCGGGAATTTGCAGCATATACGGCTGTATCTTTTGATTGCGTTGGCTTCGAAGCTTGATTTTTTCACAGCTTCAAGGAACAGCAGATTTGACTATTTGATAAAAATTTCAATTTGATGCCTCCACGCGTTTTTGAGAAAAAGGGTCTTGACAGACGGACGGACAACAAAGTGATCCTATAAGGGTTCCGTTTTTTCATTTCGAGGTTCGGAACCCTAAAAAGTAAAAGTTGTAACAAGATTATATCACATGGTGCATTTTATTTTATGATTAACTGTTCCCTCAAGCTATGTCCTCGTAATTTTCTGTACCTGGCTGATACTCGTTAGCTTAGAGTGTATAAGGGATTTCGATTTTCACGCTAGGAGCCTAAATACTTGTGGGATAATACACAGCCTTCTTAATAGTCCTTTAAACTATTCTATCGTCTATTTAAACTTCGATCAAAATCTGTTAAGCAGTTCTGATTGATTTATATCGTGTATATTTATATGACGTGTATTGTTGTAGGTTGTGTGATTCGCTTGCTGCGATTTGTAGCTAAGCAAGGAAAGCTTAAAGACTCCACAATTTCCTATTTTTATATGCGACTTGTCGTAAGTCCAAAGTATAGAATATAATAGAATGTAAACCACATTCTATTTGTGGCAACATTTCGCTTTTGACCTTATCAGGATTTTCTTTGACTGATTGGATTTATTGCAAGATAAATTTCTTGCCTAGAAGGTACCTATTCACTCACGACTTGAAAACACCCAGATTGTACTCATCAGGAAACACAGACTCAGGCAAGGAGTTTCATACCTTTGCAGTATGCATAGTAAAAGAGGAAGCAAAGCGTTTCGTGCGTATGGATGGGATGTTAACCATATTACGGTGACGATGACTAGTTTGTCTGGTCGTCCGATGGTAAAAAGGGGATGGAGTAATCAGGTTATGTAGTTCCTCTGCACACTCTACGAAATGTTACCTATAAAAAATTGACAGACTGGCAACACTGCGACGATGCTCCAGGCTTTGGAGTTTTGTGTTAACCAATTGGTCATCGCCAATGAGTGTCCTAGCTTTCCTCTCTATAGAGTCCAAATTTCTTAGCTGGTATTTCGCTGAACCATCCCAAAGGTGAGAACAGTACTCCATGCAGGATCGGACCTGTGCTTTGTAAAGATTAAGCAAATGTTCTGGCGTAAAGTATGCCTCACCTTGTTCAGGATACCTAGTTTCTTGCCTGCCAGTTCGGCTTTTAACTCTATATATGAACAAAAGTTTAAATTAGAGGCCAAAGTGACGCCAAGGAGTCCCAAGCGATCGATAATCTGCACAGGTACATTTCGGAAAGTCGGAGTCGGATGAAATTTACTCCGTTTCGTGGAGAAAAGACACGCCTGAGTTTTGGAGGTATTAAACTTGACTTGATTAGCATCGCCCCAGACGGAAACCGCCTTCAAAATCAAGTTCAAACGCTTAACCATACCTTCATATTCCTCCCCATCTTTCACATTCATAATCTAATATATAAAATTCTCGTGTCACAGTTTTCGTTCCCATACTCCTCCGAAACGGCTTGACCGATTTTGATGAAATTTTTTGTGCTTATCCGGTATCTATGAGAATAGGCCAACATCTATTTTTCAAAAAAAAAAATAATAATTGCAAAACAACGTTTTCCGGGTCAGCTAGTATACTATAGTTACGTATAGGATTTCAAATAAATATTCAGAGTCAGAAGAATGTTCTCGAAAGACATGTGAAGTCTGCCAACCCGCTCTTGGCCAGCGTGGTGGATTATGGCCTTTCCCTTCTCATAGTGAGAAGAGGCCCGTGCCCAGCAGTGGGACAGTATATATATGCAGGGCTGATGATGATGATGACAGAGTCTGAGGCGTTTATTGCTTTTTTTCTGTAAGTTACCGGATTGTGACCGCGAATTACTTAGCAGCCTTAGAAAGTTGTAGTAGGCTTTTTTTTTATTTGCCTACATATCAAAGCAATAAATGATATCGCGTTAGCAACGAATTTTATATCTCACACAACTTCAGACATAAAATGATATACAGACTCGAAAAACTATTTGTGAGTCAAAGAAAGTGTTATCCTATACAGGCTTTCACCCACGATACATGACTGAAGTGCTAAACGCAGAGGCGATCGCTTCAGCCGTGACGCTCTCCGTAAAGTAAGAAGAATAAGAGTTATTTGCTACCAATTTTATTCAACAGTGCCATTGCAAAGGAAACTTAGCTTGCCTTATCAGTTATCACATATACATATAGGAATGGTCATCAGCACGGGACGTCATCTGACTACGAAACGGAAGTGTGAAGATGGCGCGCTTCGAGAGAGTCTAGTGTGACGTTCGCTACAGTTGAAGAGGGGGGTGACGGTTGACGTTCAACGGAGTGACGCAGCTATCACTTCTCTTGGAGACTCCGGGCGGACAACAAGTAAGGTTTTTTCGCGGGTAGGTGCGCAAAAAGTAGGACACATCAAAGTTTTTGAAAAATTATTTTATATTAATTTACACAAATAGTACGGCTTATTATTAATTTATTTGGTAGTATACATATAGTAAAGTCAGTACTCACGTTTGAGGACACATAGTACATGTAACTCAACTAGCGTCTTATATCTAAAACCACCTGCCAGCTGTTTGCACACTCACTTCACATCGAGAAAATTTTGGAACAATGTCTCAGCTCTCCTATATCCAATCTGCTCAGAGGGACTTGGAGGAATGCTTCATGAAGAGGATGGATGAACTAGAAGCACAAATACAAGGCAGCGGACCGGTCAAGGACACTGTGGCAAAAGTAGCCGAGGAGTTCCGCACTTTTAGGGAGCTTGTCTTCAAAATGTTGGGATTGCTTCGGAGCCAGATTGCCGACTGTTCTAGAATGTGAAATGTCATGGAAACTAGACAACGACGGAAGGCACTGATCTTCACGGGTATCGCTGAGGCTAAGGAGGAGAACTGCGTCAACATCATCGTGGATATCCTTAACAAAAAACTTGGCTTGAAGGATATGTCATTATCTTCAATAAAGTCAGCGCCCCGGCTTGGTAATTCTACCCATGATCGACATCGTCCGATTCTCGTCCGGTTCTGCACCTATGACCAAAAGTCGACAGCATGGAAGGCCAAGACGGGACTTAAAGGCTCTCAAATTTCAGTCAGGGAGTTTTTGACAAAAGTCCGTCAGACAACGTTTGCCAAGGCTCGTCTGCACTTTGGGATGCGGTCGTGCTGGACACAGGACGGCGTCATAGTAGTAAAGGCTTCAGATGGTCATCGATACAAGATTACTTCAGCGGATGAATTAAGTGCTCTAATAGCGAAGTATCCAAAGATGCCTAGCGAGGCGCAAGCCACTGGTAGCAGTACTGGTAGTTCAACTCAACGCGATATAGGTAGTAAATTTTGATTCCTTATTGTTTATATCTGTTAGTAGGTACATAGTTCACATGTATCGCACTATTTAAGACTCACTACTATGTTAATATCTAATTACCCACTTCACTATCATTTCGTATTAATTATTGGATATGTACCGTATAACCACTAATTTTGTTAGCTTTATATTAATTTACACATTTATTTTTCCGGCTTTGGTGGTTAGATTTCAATGTTATTTTCATTTCATTTTCAGTATTTATAATGGCTCCATCGTATGGATCGATGATTTTGCCAATGTCAAGGTGGAAAAAGAATTAATAATTAATTAAATAGTTAAAAACACAAAAAGAGACTATTGACCGGTAAAACTAGCAATGGTTTCTCTTTGAAGAGCCAAGTTTCTGAAAAAGGACAACACAAATATTAGTAAAAATACAAATGTAGAAGGTTAATAGAGTTAATATGGTAAATGGAAGGGGTAAAGGGGAAAGAAAGGGGGGAATAGGAGACTAAATCTTAATTTTGTTTATGGCGATAAATTTGTATAAAATTTTGATAAGGGGGGTGTGAGCCAGGGTTAGGAGGAAAGCCAAGTTGACGGGTCTAGGAATTTGGATGGGGAGAAGATCATAAAGAGGAGTAACTAACTTTGGACAAGAGAAAAAAAGGTGCTCCAGAGTACCCTCATCAAGGCCGCATTCACAGATAGAGTGGTCTCTAACACGTATTTTAGCTAGGAACACCGGAGAGCATACAAATCCTAAACGTAAGCGGATTATAATGGATGTCGCTGCCTTATTTATGTGCTTAAGTTTACTAAACCAGGGTTTGGCAGGAATTACAGGTTGGATGGAACCATAGAAATTGCCCTTGACCAGCTTGGAAGTCTGCCACAAGTCATTCCAAGATCTAACCAACGACGGCTGAGCCTGCGAGCGTAGATCACGTGAAAAACAGTAGTTATAGGTGGGGCAACCCGATAGAGCCTGCCTTAGCATGATAATCTGCAATTTCGTTGCCCGTTATGCCCAAATGACCAGGTATCCACGCTAGAACTACCTCAATGCCAGCCAGGTGACACCTATACAATGCAGCTTTTGTTTGTAAAGTAATTTGGAAGTTATCCCGGGATTTAAATGGATTTTTTAATAGATCAGATAGAGAACTCTGAGAGTCTGACAAAATAAGCGCCTTGTTAAGCCTATGCGTTTCCACAAATGTAACCGCTTCTAGCAAGGCGATGGACTCTCCGGTGAAGACAGAGTTCTGGTGAGGAATTTTGAAGCTTAGGACAATTTTAAACTTAGGTAGCCAAACTGCAGATCCCACGGGGCTATCATTGGACAACTTAGAAGCGTCAGTGTATAGGGTCACCCAATCGGACCAGTTGTTGGTCAATGACTCGTTGAGTTTGATATTGGCATGACTGCAACCCTTTCCAATACCAAAATCAAGACAAATTCTTGGTTCAAATATAAGGGAATGAAAATCAGAGAGGAAGAGGGGGTTAAGCGTAGATTGAAAGATGGGGATAGAAGAATTCTTGAATTTCCTGAAGGAAGTAATGAGAAGAGGAGGGTCCTTGTGGGTCCAATACGAGGAAGAAGAGACAAGAGGGGCAAGAGAGTGTAGTATGGGTAGAAGAGGGTGAGAACTAATTTGGAGAGCATTAGAGAGAAATCTGTCTGCGAGATACTGACGGCGGAGGTGCAGGGGAGGGTCCCAGCATTCAACTTGGAGGGCATTGATTGGGGAACATTTCATTGCACCAGTTATAATTCGCAGACATTTAGACTGTATTTTTTCCAGCCTGGATAATGCAATTTTGTTGCATGGTTCAAGAAGGAACCCCGCATAGTCAAAATGACTACGAACTATGGCGT
The DNA here is from genome assembly GCA_944739405.2 of Euclidia mi. Taxonomy (NCBI): domain Eukaryota; kingdom Metazoa; phylum Arthropoda; class Insecta; order Lepidoptera; family Erebidae; genus Euclidia; species Euclidia mi. The sequence goes on from OX123185.2 coordinate 30,894,308, forward strand.
TATATAAAAGTTTCTGGCAGAAGGGATGCGAACCCCACCGGACCCCTGAAAGAGCCCGCATGACATTCACACCCCTCTCGCCTTTCTGCTCAATATAGTTAAGATGATGGAGTCCTGTAAGTCTGGTATCCAGGATTACGCCCAGAAATTTGACTTGGTCAACGATGGGTATAAGTTAGTCACCCACAGAAAGCTGGATATCTGGGATGTTACGTTTTCGAGAGAAAACCACCGCATTGCTTTTGGGGACGGATAGGGAAAGGTTGTGGTCTAGGAGCCAGTTGTTTAGATAATATAGAGCAGAATTTAAACGCGAAGATGCCTGTGAGAAGGAAGAGGAGCTAGAATACAAAACAATGTCGTCCGCGTACTGTAGGATATTGCAAAAAGAGGAGACAGTGCGGTCAAGGTCATAGGTGTATAAGTTATAAAGGATTGGACTAAGAACTGACCCTTGCGGGAGGCCTTTCCAGACTAGCCGTGGAGGGAGAAGGGAACCCTGATGACGGATGGAGATGGAACGACACATTAAAAGGTTGCAAATGGTGTTAATCAGTCTCACGGGAAGGCTCAGCTGGTGCATTTTCTGCCTGAGCAGCGGAAGCTGGACATTGTCATAAGCAGACATAATGTCTAGAAACACCCCGACAACATGTTCGTTCCGGGAAAAGGCTAGGCGGACTTCAGAGGTAAAGATACTTAGGCTATTCAAAGTACCTTTACCCTTCCTGAAGCCGAACTGGGTATTGGATAATAAGCCTCGATTTTCCAAAAACCATTCAGGGTGATTTTTTATTAGATTTTCCATTATTTTGGCTAAGACTGAGGATAGGGCAATAGGTCGGTAAGATGAAGGGTCTTTTGGGTCTTTGCCAGGTTTGGGAATTGGGATAATAATTTGGGATTTCCAGGGACCTGGGATTTCCCCAGTGAGAAAAATAGTGTTAAGGATGGTAAGGAAGAAATGTTTGCAGGCATTAGAGGATTTACGGATAAAGGAGTAAGGGATACCGTCAATACCAGGCGAAGAGTCGCGAAGATGGTCAATGGCGCAGGTCAGTTCAGAGAAGGAGAAAGGGTCGTTCATTGGGTCAGAAGAAGAAACAGGAATAGGGAAGGAGGGAGAGGGCTGGCATTCAAATTCCGGAACATAAGGAGGAGCTAAGGTGCATTCAAAGGCGTGTAAGAAAGAAAAAGGGTCGTTTGACGTAATATTCGAATCTGCTATGCTCCTACGATACGCTTTGATTCTACGCCAAATAAGAGATACAGGGAACCGGGGATTTAGAGATTCACAAAAATTGCGCCATCCTTGTGATTTTTTCTTTGAGAGGAGCCTAGAGGTGGTGGCAGCAGTCTTTTTGTAGGAGAGGAAGTCGGACATGTTTAGGGATGACGCAAACTTTTTCTCCGCCTCCCTGCGGGACCGAACACCCGCCGAGCATTCTGCATCCCACCAAGGAGGAGAAGAAACCAATTTTCGTGAGGAAGTTTTTAAGGGAATAGAGGAGTTGGCGGCAGATAATATAGCGGAGATGAAGCGATTGTACAAATAAGAGAGATTAGAAGGGTCAACAGGGGGGAATGAACTAATTTCAGTATCTAGTAATAATGAATATTGGTCCCAGTTAGCATGAGAGAGACGATACTTAAGCAGGGGTTGAGAAGGTGAAGATGTAGGAGGTGAGGAAGATTGAATAAGGGTAGTTAAGATAGGGAAGTGATCACTACCATAAGAATACGGTAGAACAGACCAAGAGAGAAGAGAGACTAAAGGGGGTGACGCAAATGTGAGATCGGGGACGCTGATATTCTGGGCAGGGGAGACTCTACGAGTAGGCGATCCGTCGTTTAAGACGCATAAGTTAATACTGTCCAGAAGATCAAGTAAGAACGAAGAAGCAGGATCGTTGCAATGAGAGCCCCATAGGGTGTTTCGGCAGTTAAAATCGCCTAGCACCACCATAGGAGCTGGGACTGAAGAAAGAATAGATGACAGGTTAGAAATTATACTTAGATTGGGGTGGGGAATGTAGACAGAAACAAACGAGATATTTGCCATTCGAACAGCGACAACATTCAGGCCTGAGTCATGAGGAGGTAAGTGAATTTGTGAAAAAGTAGTATTTCTATCAATCAACAGGGCGCTACCCGCCCATCCGTCCTCTCTGTCGTCTCGGAGGCATGAAAAACCTGGAACCCGATAATGGGAGCCAGGTTTCAGCCATGTCTCCGAGACCGCAAAGACAGCTGGCTTGTAGCGGTTGATCAAACAGAGAATATCACTTTTGTTGCGCCTGATACTTCTACTATTCCATTGCAGAATTTGCAGACCCATTATGCACATTATTATAGGTGAGGACTTGTAATAGCTGTTCAACAAGAACAGAGACGTCGTACGGTAATGAATCAGAAAATTTGGACAGCATATTGATTAAAGCGCATAAGAGCAGCTCCACTAAATTGTCGTTGGGAGTGGCAAGGGGAGTTGTTTCCACTGGGGATGCTAAAGCACACCCATTGGCTTGAGATGATAGAGGTGTAGCAGTTAGAGATTTGTGAGCTTGAAGATCATAAGTTTTGCCTAGTTGGGGTTTATCACGGGGAGGGAGGAACACTGTCTTTCTGTAAGAAGTGGTGGGGGTAGACGGAGTTACAGGTGTAGTGGGGTAGGCTTTCTGGGGAGTTTGTGAAAATAGTGGGGGAGAATGGGGGGTCGCAGCTGCCTCAGAATATAGTCGTCTCACCTGGGGAAATCTAGCTGAAGCCTCCATATAACTAAGATTTTCTTGGGACATGACCAGTTTTATGGACTTTTGGCGGGCATGTTCCGGGCAATTGCCATCAATTGCCATGTGTCTGCCCCCATTACATAGCAGACAAGACACCTCGGAATCACCAACAATGCAAGAATCACCGGAGTGGGGTTGGGCACATTTGTAGCATCGGGGCTGGGAGCGGCATTGATTGGCAATGTGACCGAATCTACAGCACTTACGGCACTGAATAGTGGGAAGGTTATAGGTTGTTACTGGTAGGGAAGCGTGGTAGCAGTAAACCTTCTCGGGAAGAGTCTGGCCCAAAAATGTAAGTACAACTGAGTTGGACGGGATCCATGTTACCTGGCCTTCCTTCTTGGACTTGACATTTAGTCGTCTCGCCCTAATAACTTCACCGCAGTTTGTTGGGGTAGAGATACCAGTAACAAGTTCCTCAAGGGACCAATCAGTGGGGATATCCCTGACTACCCCCATTCTAAATATTTGAAATCGTGGTACATACGCCGAGTATTTGTTGCTCTCCAAAATGCTCAAATCTAAAAACGCATTAGCTTTGCTGGCTGAATCAAACTCAACAGATATTTTGTTTCTTCCAAGATTTTTAATACCACCTTCCTTAATGCCTGTAATATTATTTTTATAGAGAAATTGAGCAAATTTGAGAATTTTAAAAGATTGCCCTGATGAGGGATTGGGCTCCACTTTCGATACATATACAGAGTACGGTCCTTTGTCATTATCCGAGTACTTAACAATCGAATCAGTCTCGTATCCGGGTTTGACATAGACTGATTGGATTGATTCAGTGGGTGAGCGAGTTTTTTTATTGTCAGTTCTTACTTCATCGTCTGGTGAACGTTTTAAAGCTTTGCCCCTATCAGGGGGTAGGCCCCCGCCCCCATCTGGGGGCTCCTCCACGATCTCCATGTCCATAAGTTAGCGAAGGATTACAGATCTGTATTAGTACTTACGTTTACAACACACACAAACCACAACAAAAACAACACAAACGAACAAATTTTGAGCCACAAATAGAAACAATTCGCGTGGTGTTAAAAAGATAACCTAACACGTGTATCTAAGTCACTCTTCAACCACCCTTATTATTATATCTATGCTGAGGTTATTTTGATTTGATTTGAATCACGACGACAAACTGTCAATCCAATGTTATTTTATTTTCCCGTCAAAGACAGAATTGTCACTTGTCAAATTGACATTTGACGTTTGTTAACTAGAACAACACGTTTAGTTTCTCCGCTGGATATGCATTGATTCCAAAGTTGTATTTTTATTTTTTTCAAATGATGTTCCTTTACATTTTATCTTTTAGATATTACTATTATTATTATATCATAAAATGTTAAGTGTACACTGGCGGGTGGTGCAGAGGTAAACTAGCCTAGCACGGGTTTGAACTTTTATAGTGTATATTGCGTATTTTGATATTTATTTATACATATTTTATTTATTATATTATATTATTTATTGTTTTATTACTTATATTATTTGATGATAATGTTATCTGATGATGATGATGCATCCTTCCACTCTGCTAATGAGTCAATTGAATCGGGTTCGAATAATAGTTTTTGCTCAGCGCCTGATATTACACTAGGTGAATTCGTGCGTGATAAATTTAAATTACAACAGAACCGTCTATTAGATGTATGTCACATAAATGCTCAGAGTGTGCCAAGTCACTTTAGTGACTTACTCGAAGCAATTACTAATGTAAATGTCCATGCTGTCCTGATTTCCGAGACATGGCTCAAACCTCACATACTTTCTACATCATACCCTCTTCCCGGTTTCGTGCTTATTCGGAATGACCGACCCGATAAGTGGGGAGGGGGTGTTGCTATATATCTTCGCAGTGAGTTCCCCTATAAGATCATTGCTGCGTCTTCCTCTGGTTCCGCTCCTGCTGCTGAATTCTTATTTATTGAGGTTTGTGTCAAGGGTGCGAAAGCCGTTCTTGGTGTTGTATACTGTCCACCATCTGCTGATTACTTCTCCAGTATCGAATCGGTGCTGGAATATATAGGGTCTGAATATGCACATCTCATCATAATGGGTGATTTTAATACCAATCTCCTAATCCCACATTCCTTTCGGTCCCGTAAACTTACCCACATAGTAGAATCTGCCAGTCTCCTTATCTTACCCCTTCTAGCCACACATCACAACACCAATGGGGAAGATACCTGGTTGGATTTAATCCTCACTGCTGATCCTTCCCTTGTCTCTACCCATGGTCAATTTCCCGCTCCTGGTTTCTCCCATCACGACCTTATTTTCCTTTCGTATATCCTTAAGCCACCCAAACCTCAGCCTAAAGTATTGCACTTGCGTAGTTTTGCCCGTGTTGACTGGAATAAATTGTTAGAAGACGCATCTAAGATTAACTGGCAACCTATGATTGCAGCCACCACGGTCGATAATAAGCTTCAAGTCTTCAACAAAGCTGTCTTAGACCTTTACGACGCTCATGCTCCGGTCAAGCGAGTCAAACTGAAGCGCCCACCAGCGCCATGGATGACGGAAGGGGTTCGGATGGCTATGAGGCGCAGGGACCGAGCTTTCCGAAAATATAAAAGAGATCGCTGTGACACCAACTGGGTCGTTTTCAAGGCTGCAAGGAATCGTTGCAACCAGATGATGCGTAACGCCAAACGCCGTCATATTCTCGAAAATATTTCATCTAGTTCTGCTGCAAATGTCTGGAAGTTTTTAGGAACTCTAGGCATTGGCAGGCAGCAACAGATTGACCTGCCAAAAGTCGTTGGTTTGGACGATATTAATCAACATTTCGCCACCACCCCTGCCTTGGATCGCCAAACTAGGGATCAGACGGTCAATTATGTCGCCAGTTTGCCACGGCCAAACGTACGTTCTTTTCAGTTTTCTCCAGTCGCTGAAGGTGAGGTCAGAAAGGTTATCCTATTCATAAAGTCTAAGGCGGTGGGTTGCGATAACATTAGTCGTCATATGATTGTCGCAGCCTTAGATGAACTCCTATCCCCAATTGTTCATATTATAAATTTTTCACTCGTGTCTGGCGTTTTCCCCTCGGTATGGCGTAAAGCCTATATTCGTCCTCTACCCAAGATTCCCAACCCCACTTTACCTAGTCATTTTCGCCCTATATCCATTCTTCCTTTCCTATCCAAAGTGCTCGAGGCATGTGTCCACCAGCAGCTGACCCGATTTGTACATATTAATGACCTGTTGAGTCCTTTTCAATCAGGATTCAGATCGGGACACAGCACAAACTCAGCCCTCTTTAAAGTGACTGGCGATATTAGAGCGGGAGTGGAGGACACCAAGGTCACTGTGTTGGTCTTGGTAGATTTCACGAACGCTTTTAATACCGTCAGTCACGCTATCCTCCTCTCCATACTATCCCACCTTTCGATCGCACCTGAAGCTTTGGAATGGTTCTCATCCTATCTTCGTGGGCGTCAACAGTCTGTTCGGATTGATGAGTCGTTATCTCGTTGGTGTGATCTTGATTCTGGCGTCCCACAAGGCGGCAATCTTTCTCCACCTCTTTTTTCTCTATTTATTAATCTCTTAACTCACAATCTTTGGTGTTCATATCATCTGTATGCAGACGACCTGCAGCTGTATTCTCAGGCGAGGGTTGAGGATCTAACACGGGCCATCAACGAAGTGAACCAAGACTTAAAGGCAATAAGGCATTGGTCCGATCAGTTTGGACTATCAGTTAACCCGTCAAAATGTCAAGCTATTATCGTGGGTGGTAACCGCATGATGTGCAGAGTGGATACTACAGCTCACCCTCCAATCATCTTTGACGGGTTAAACATAAAGATCACTTCGAGCGTTAAGGATCTAGGACTACACATAGACGACACACTTAACTGGAGAACGCAAGTCACTAACGTGTGTCAAAGTGTCACTGGGACCTTGCGATGTCTCTATCGTCTGAAGAATTTCCTCCCCTCCAAAACAAAGACTATGCTAGGGCAATCTTTAGTGTTCCCTATCATCGATTATGGTGATGTGTGTTATTATGACCTGAATGCAGACCTTCTCAACAAACTCGACCGGCTTCTCAATAACTGCATTCGATTCGTTTTCAATCTTCGCAAGTATGACCATGTGTCTACTTATCTTTCTCAACTGAGATGGCTTCCCATTCGTCAACGCCGTAGCTTGCGTGCTCTCACTACTCTCTACTCTCTACTTCACTCAGCCACTCCTCCAGCCTATCTAACATCCCACTTTCAATACTTATGCTCTTCGCATGATAAAGCTCTTCGTTCTTCCCACAACCTTTTACTTCTATGTCCTCAACATAGCTCTGGCCTTGTCCATTCTTCCTTCTACGTTCAAGCTATACTCCTATGGAACGCGCTCCCTCTGGAAGTCAGGACGGCAGACAGTCGTGGGACATTTAAAAACAAAGCTCGTCAATGGATTCAACGTGGGTCATTGGCTGAATCATAGTAATCATCACTGGATTATGTATGTATTTATAATATTGTATTGAATATATATGTATATATATAAATATATATGTTATAATAAATTAATATATATTATATTATATTAAGTATATTAATTATTAAATTTAAATGTGTATTGTATAAGTGTGTTATGTATATTATTTACTAAAGTATCTAGTTATATATAAATTCAATTATAAAGTACTTCTACCTAATACCTGCCTTAACTACCTCTGCATCACCCTAAGGTAGACTGTTAGACAATGCCTAAGGCATTAAGTCCGCCTATGTACAATATTGTGCAGGAAGTATAATAAATAAAAAATAAAAAAACAAGTACCTAGAAACTGTCACTCGTTTCGTGTTCAGTAATCCAAAATAATTAAAGTCAGTTTTGTTAATTTGATTTGATGTGAACTTATAACAAATTGTGTCGTGGTTCCCATGGCATGATCTCATGAATAATCTTCATTTTAATAGCTTAAAGAAGAAAGACAAAAAAAAAATGTGGGTAGTAACGATTTAATTGCGACCTTTGCCGTATTTTAAGTTAGCGTATGGTTGTCTGACTACCACAGTGACCTAGCTATAGCGTAGAGGTTTTGAGTTTGATACGCCAGTTAAAAAGAAAGTGATTATTTTTATTTCTTCATGCGAGGGTGGCTCGCACTCACGAACATTATGATCATATTATGCTTGCAAAAATATTAATCTTGTCTCGGTCTTACTTTGTGGACTGTAATAGTAACGAGAGTGAGCGTACAGGCCAACTTGCATTATTCCAAGCGAGTGCGTTTGAGTGAAACGTGCTCGCTATTGTTCTAGTGCAGTTGTAATATTGGTTTTAGAACCAACACCCAGCTTTGGTTTGTTTTCTGCTAAATCTGGAACAATAACTCCGGTCTAGACTGTCCTTCGCAGGGCAGCGGCGCTAAAGTTGGTAAACTAATCGAATCGTACATACTAAGTTCATAGTGTAAGACTGTGCGGAGCTATTGCTTCTGACTGTGCTGATTTTGTGTTGAATAGCTTGTAGCTTTTATTTCTTAAATAAACGTGTGAACTGCAGTGCTGTCTAGACGTGTGCGGTTGGTTGGTTAGTGTAACCTGACCATAGTCAAAACGTATTACTAGCGCCATTATTTTATCGACACGTAGTGTTGATAATACGTAACGGTTTCCGTTTAAACGTAATCGGAGCCTAAGCAAAAAGTGATACTGTTACTCGTTGTAATTCTGAGTTGTACAGACGATCTCGGTGTTGCAATTACACCTTCTTTTTTTGTGTGCATAATTTTTTTACATGGCACATTAATTTTTCGCACCATGATCTCCTCTTCCTTTCTTATAACCTTAAAACCCCTAAACCCCGTCCTAAGGTTCTGCACAGGCGTTGTTTTGGACGTATAGATCGCGACAGCTTGGAAAAGGATGCTTCGGAACTTAACTGGAATCAGTTTTACGCCGCTGACACTGTAGACGATAAGGTGGAGATTTTCAATAACACTGTTCTGGACCTTTATAACAAACATGCCCCTATCAGGAAGGTTAAATTAAAACGCCCCCCTGCTCCATGGCTTACTAGAGGCGTACAAATGGCAATGAGGCGCAGGGATCGAGCATTCCGGCTATTCAGAAAGGATCGGACCGACGAAAACTGGAGCCTTTTCAAAGCTGCAAGGAATCGGTGTAATCAGATGGTACGCAACGCCAAACGCCGCCATATTCTAGAAAACATAAATTCTTCTTCCTCTGCCAATATCTGGAAGTTCCTCGGGACCCTAGGTATTGGCAAACAACGTCACATTGATTCTCAGATGCCGGTTGGTTTGGACGATCTAAACCAACATTTCTCCTCTACCGCTCAGTTGGATCTTCAAACCAGACGTCGCACTGTTGATCGATTGGCTGGTCTAGCTCGGCCCGACGTAACTCCCCTCAATTTTTCTCCAGTCACTCCAGGTGAGGTCAAGAAAACTATCCTTTCCATAAAGTTCAACGCGGTGGGATATGATGGCATAAGCCGTCGTATGATCACCCTTATCCTTGATCACCTCATCCTTCCTTTATCCCACATCTTTAATTTTTCCATTGACAACGGTACCTTTCCCTACTTGTGGCGCAAAGCCTTTGTTATCCCATTGCCAAAAATTCCGAATCCTACACTCCCTAGTCATTTTCGACCTATCTCCATTTTACCATTTTTAGCCAAAGTGCTAGAGGCTTGTGTCAATAAGCAGCTGTCCAACTTTATACACCAAAACAAGCTTCTAAGTCCGTACCAATCTGGCTTCAGACCTGGACATAGCACTTCTACCGCTCTCCTTAAAGTGACTGGCGATATTAGGGCGGGCATGGAGGAGACTAAGGTCACAGTGTTGGCCTTAGTTGACTTTTCGAACGCCTTTAATACCGTCAGTCACGATATCCTTCTATCAATCCTTTCCTATCTCATGATCCCACCTGGTTTGCTGGACTGGTTCTCAACGTATCTTCAGGGACGTCAGCAGGCTGTCCGCATTGATGAAACCTTATCAAGTTGGCGTGACCTTAGCTCTGGCGTTCCTCAAGGTGGCATACTCTCTCCTTTACTATTTTCTATTTTTATCAACTTCTTGACCCCTAAACTTCGATGTTCGTATCATCTTTACGCCGACGACTTGCAGTTATATTCCCAGGCGAGAGTGGAGGACGTGACATTAGCGATAGCTGATGTGAACAGAGACCTGAACACCATCCTGGCTTGGTGCAATGATTTCGGCCTTGACGTTAACCCAGCTAAATGTCAGGCTATAATAGTAGGCAGTCAGCGTATGACAAACAGATTAAACCTAACATCCCTACCGCCAGTCACATTCAATGGGTTAATTATTCCATTCAGCCCAGTCGTCAAAGACCTGGGACTGTATATAGATGCCACTCTCGACTGGAAGCCCCAGGTCACCGACGTAAGTCAGAGAGTCACCGGTACCCTTCGGGCTTTATATCGTCTCAAGAATTTCCTGCCGCCCAAAACTAAGACCATGCTTGTGCAGACCTTAATATTTCCCTTAATCGACTATGGTGATGTGTGTTATTATGACCTGAATGCAGAATATCTCAACAAGTATGACCGCCTTCTAAATAACTGCATTCGATTCATATACAATCTTCGTAAGTATGATCATGTATCTACTTTTCGTTCCGAACTAAAATGGTTACCTATCCGTCAGCGCCGTAGTTTGCGTGCTCTTACTACACTCTTTTCTTTTCTTCATTCTTCTTCTCCCCCTGATTACTTGACCAAATACTTTCAATATCTCTCTTCTACTCATGATAGAGCCCTTCGTTCCTCTCATAATTTACTTCTTGCGTGTCCCACACATTCTTCTGTTTTCGTTAACTCTTCTTTCATAGTACAAGCTGTACTGCTTTGGAATAGGCTCCCTCCTGAAGTCAGAATGTCCACCAACCGTTATGCATTTAAAATGAAAGTACGAGAGCTTCTCTTCAACAAATTGAAGGAATCAACCCATCATTCTCATCAATTATAGTATATTATATTTATATATGTAGACATATATATATTTATATAATTATATATATATATATATGTATATTGTATCATTATGTTTATAGACATATTTATTAGTATTTATGTACATATGTGTATGTATATTAGTTATGTACTCTTATGCAATATAATTATGTATTTACTTTATTTATACAATTGTTTCGCTCACTCCTATATCAATTTATTCGTTTTTACGTACTTAGGTACTCTTATATTATTGTATAATACCCTTTTATTTTAAAATTTTTCTACACTATGTTAAATGCACCTACCACACTTATCTCTCCACCACCCAGGTTGACTGGTAGATAATGCCATAAGGCATTAAGTCCGCCTATGTACTATTATTTTGTGCATAAAGAAATAAAATAAATAAATAAATTAAAATGTTTCTTACTCATGATTATTAGATGTCACCACTAGTAAAATTAAATTCAGTTTTAAGATTTTACGCGTGAAAATTACCTACTGTGTTTTTTTAAATTCATGTGATACGCTGGTAATTTTTGTCAAGTGCCCGGAGTTGTCTGGCCAAGTCCAAGTTATGCTTAGGACTTTTAAGAGTGATAGTGTTTCTAGTAGAAGCTGTTAAACTCGATTATCAGACGTAGAAGAAAATGATTGAGTTATCATCGTAGTGCGTTACGATAATTAGTTTCAGAGATTTTAATTTTCATTGTAGGTAGAACTAGGTTAGTGATCGTTTGTGATGATTATATGCTTAACCTTATTTTCATTAAATGGGTACTTTGTTAGTCGTTGTTGTGATAATTTTGTGGTACCCATGTTACCGTCAGTATAGATGCATAAACTGGATAAGTCGTTTGTTGCGGCTGAATTTTTAGCCATGCGTTGCCGTTGGTTGGACCAGGAAAGTGTCTTTCTGGTTAACCTAGTTTACCCTTGAGCTTTTGTGTTAGTCATAGTCTCCGTTGATGCGCAAACAAGACAGCCATTAGTGCATTTGTCATAGTATCACAAACGTTGTCCATCGTCTTGAACGCAAAAGGTCCGTTGCTGTATCGCTAATGATCAGGTTAGGATAAGCTTCGTATTTAGACTATCCATGACAAAATTATAACGCTATAAAGACTGGTTGGATACTTGGTAGTAAACTTAACATCTAGAGTATCAGCCTAGTAAGATTTTCTTATAGTCTGCTATGTGATAAGGAAAACCAAAGCAACATGTTCAACAAACCTACTTTAAGATTACTTTGTTAAACGCTCGAAATGATTATCCGGGTGGTGTTGGGTAACCGGATGGAGGTTGCATAGCGTGATGTTGAAGACCCGATGGATATCAGGGTATGAGCAATGCAATATTTTAATGAGTTTCCTATTATTTTAACGGGTATGCGTGTTGTTCAACATGTCAGCTTCGAGAAAAAGAGTTCATTGTTATTTTCATTAAAACCTGTAATGATTTTGATCAGAGTACCTTTTATTGCCCACCGACTTGTGCAAGAATGGCCGAACGACTAGGATTGCTGTTCGACAATTTTCTCTTAATCCTAGACCGAAGTACATTAAAGTGTGGTTGTTGATCTCAATCACGGATAGCTTCAAGTAGCTCTCATTTGATTTTTATTTTTATCTCTGGTTTCTGTGTCGTATGACAAGAGCGTGTTGCGAGAATCTGAAAGTACTCCTGAACTGTCGATTGGTTATCTCAGAACTGCAGTCGTTGCCTCTATGTAGCCAAAGGAAATCAGTTTGTCCGAAAGTAGCTTATCGGTTCTCGACATGTTGGCTTTTGGTTTTAGTTTTTGTCAGAGGTCAAATCCAGTTTTGACATAGCTCATTGAGAGTATGGACGGGAGTTACGTTCTTTGCAGTTGTGAAGTTGTTAATGAATTTGATAATCGCTTAAAATTGACGGAGTGCGGACGTTGAATTAGTCTGAAAGAATGGATACTCTATTTAGTGGGTATACAATGAGACGAATCCGAATGGCCGGCGTGGCCTGGTGGCTGGCGTGGCCTAATGGCCGGCGCGGCCTGATGGCGAGTGTGGCTTGGTGGCCAGCATAGCCTGTGTGGCGCGCGGCCCGTGTGTGGCGCGCGGCCCGTGTGTGGCGCGCGGCCCGTGTGTGGTGCGTGGCCCGTGTGTGGCGCGGGGCCTGTGTGAGGCCTGTATTAAAGCAATTTGGCTAGAAGATGTAGAGTCCAAAGACCTTAGCTTTAATGTTTTGGTTAACTTGGTTTGAAATATTTTAAAGTATAAAGGCCCATTTGAGGTCACAGAAGTTCTTAACGATGATCGTTATAATCGCAAAGCCCTTAATTCTAAGCTTAACTGTAAGTGCGCACTCGACAGGTTGCGAAAAATGCCCCAAAGTAGTTCTGATATTAAAGAAAGTGTTTAAGTTCACATGATGATTGGATCGGACGGTACCAAAGGTCGACGTGTAGCCGTAGCTCGGTAGGAATCGGCGTCTACTAACTTAGTAGTCCATGAGTAGGTGGTATTGCAGTCAGCTCTGGGGGAGGACGGGTTTCAGTGGAAACCATAGAGTCCTGGAAAGACTCGGCGTTCCCATGTGGGGTTCGCAGAAAGTAGAGTAACTGGAGGTTTCTGGGCTATGCATAGCCATGATCACATGTAGAGCTTAAATGTTATGGTTTACTTGGTTTGAAAAAATATCTGAGAGATACCGCGATACCGAAATGTCAGTTTTACTTTGAGTTTCCTGATTATTGATTTTGATACTGAAACTTTGTGCCAGAGGATCAGAGCATAACTGACATCTTGAAGAGAGAAACACACACAAATTGTGAACCTTAATACTTACGAGACAATAGAAAACTGGGCTGTTGATTGGTTGTGTGATTAAATGTCAGAGGTCGATTTGTAACCGTAAATCAGTACAAATCGGATTCAATACAACTGTGAAGGCAGTTGTCCGTGAGTACACGGTAGGCAGACAACTCTGGTGTTGCATTGGTTGTGTGATTCAATGTCAGAGGTTGATTTGTAGCCGCAAATCAGTACAGATCGGATTCAATACAACTGTGAAGGCAGTTGTCCGTGAGTACGCGGTAGGCAAACAACTCTGGTGTTGGGGTTTCGTGGAAACCATAAAGTCCAGGAGCGACCTGGACTTTATGGTTTCCACGAAACCCCAATGTTCGTGAGTGCGAGCCACCCTCGCATGAAGAAATAAAAATAATCACTTTCTTTTTAACTGGCGTATCAAACTCAAAACCTCTACGCTATAGCTAGGTCACTGTGGTAGTCAGACAACCATACGCTAACTTAAAATACGGCAAAGGTCGCAATTAAATCGTTACTACCCACATTTTTTTTTTGTCTTTCTTCTTTAAGCTATTAAAATGAAGATTATTCATGAGATCATGCCATGGGAACCACGACACAATTTGTTATAAGTTCACATCAAATCAAATTAACAAAACTGACTATAATTATTTTGGATTACTGAACACGAAACGAGTGACAGTTTCTAGGTACTTGTTTTTTATTTTTTATTTATTATACTTCCTGCACAATATTGTACATAGGCGGACTTAATGCCTTAGGCATTGTCTAACAGTCTACCTTAGGGTGATGCAGAGGTAGTTAAGGCAGGTATTAGGTAGAAGTACTTTATAATTGAATTTATATATAACTAGATACTTTAGTAAATAATATACATAACACACTTATACAATACACATTTAAATTTAATAATTAATATACTTAATATAATATAATATATATTAATTTATTATAACATATATATTTATATATATACATATATATTCAATACAATATTATAAATACATACATAATCCAGTGATGATTACTATGATTCAGCCAATGACCCACGTTGAATCCATTGACGAGCTTTGTTTTTAAATGTCCCACGACTGTCTGCCGTCCTGACTTCCAGAGGGAGCGCGTTCCATAGGAGTATAGCTTGAACGTAGAAGGAAGAATGGACAAGGCCAGAGCTATGTTGAGGACATAGAAGTAAAAGGTTGTGGGAAGAACGAAGAGCTTTATCATGCGAAGAGCATAAGTATTGAAAGTGGGATGTTAGATAGGCTGGAGGAGTGTCCCAAAAATGCCCCAAAGTAGTTCTGATATTAAAGAAAGTGTTTAAGTTCACATGATGATTGGATCGGACGGTACCAAAGGTCGACGTGTAGCCGTAGCTCGGTAGGAATCGGCGTCTACTAACTTAGTAGTCCATGAGTAGGCGGTATTGCAGTCAGCTCTGGGGGAGGACGGGTTTCAGTGGAAACCATAGAGTCCTGGAAAGACTCGGCGTTCCCATGTGGGGTTCGCAGAAAGTAGAGTAACTGGAGGTTTCTGGGCTATGCATAGCCATGATCACATGTAGAGCTTAAATGTTATGGTTTACTTGGTTTGAAAAAATATCTGAGAGATACCGCGATACCGAAATGTCAGTTTTACTTTAAGTTTCCTGATTATTGATTTTGATACTGAAACTTTGTGCCAGAGGATCAGAGCATAACTGACATCTTGAAGAGAGAAACACACACAAATTGTGAACCTTAATACTTACGAGACAATAGAAAACTGGGCTGTTGATTGGTTGTGTGATTAAATGTCAGAGGTCGATTTGTAACCGTAAATCAGTACAAATCGGATTCAATACAACTGTGAAGGCAGTTGTCCGTGAGTACACGGTAGGCAGACAACTCTGGTGTTGCATTGGTTGTGTGATTCAATGTCAGAGGTTGATTTGTAGCCGCAAATCAGTACAGATCGGATTCAATACAACTGTGAAGGCAGTTGTCCGTGAGTACGCGGTAGGCAAACAACTCTGGTGTTGGGGTTTCGTGGAAACCATAAAGTCCAGGTCGCTCCTGGACTTTATGGTTTCCACTGACTTTATGGCTTGGCGATCCTTGTGAGGGTGCGCAGATAAATGGGTGGCAACCGAGTGACTGGTTTTAATCCTGGTTTAGTAGCAGGAGGTTACTGAATGGTGGCAACTGAGTGGCTGGTTGAGTGCCTGGTTTAGTGACTTGAGGTTACTGAATGGTTATGAATCACATGTAGAGCTTTAGTTATTTGATTTGATTATAACGTGAGTCTATGGTAATTAACTGTATTGTCAGTGATGCTCTGAATCCAGCTCCTATAATAGTTAGGAATGTAATGTAGGAGGTAATTTTGTAATAAATTTTATAGGAATCCTAACACTGTTTTGGTTCAACCCTTACCTGGGTTAAGTCAGGAGTGACCGAGCAATGTGATACTGTGCGTGTAAAATTTTGTTACAGATTAACACAAGGGACGTGTGTCTTGTAGGATGGCCGTATCGGAATGGTCATGAGTACGGGACACCAACGACTACGAAACGGAAGTGTGAAGATGGTGCGCTTCGACACGCTTACAGTCAAATAGGGGGGTAACGGAGGTTCAACGGAGTGACGCAGCTATCACTTCTCTTGGCGACTCCGGGCGGACAACAAGTACCTAGAAACTGTCCTTCATATTCCTCCCCATCTTTCACATTCATAATATACTATAGTTACGTATAGGATTTTAAATAACTATTCAGAGTCAGAAGAATGTTCTCGAAAGACATGTGAAGTCTGCCAACCCGCTCTTGGCCAGCGTGGTGGATTATGGCCTTTCCCTTCTCATAGTGAGAAGAGGCCCGTGCCCAGCAGTGGGACAGTATATATATGCAGGGCTGATGATGATGATGACAGAGTCTGAGGCGTTTATTGCTTTTTTTCTGTAAGTTACCGGATTGTGACCCCGAATTACTTAGCAGCCTTAGAAAGTTTTAGTAGGCTTTTTTTTATTTGCCTACATATCAAAGCAATAAATGATATCGCGTTAGCAACGAATTTTATATCTCACACAACTTCAGACATAAAATGATATACAGACTCGAAAAACTATTTGTGAGTCAAAGAAAGTGTTATCCTATACAGGCTTTCACCCACGATACATGACTGAAGTGCTAAACGCAGAGGCGATCGCTTCAGCCGTGACGCTCTCCGTAAAGTAAGAAGAATAAGAGTTATTTGCTACCAATTTTATTCAACAGTGCCATTGCAAAGGAAACTTAGCTTGCCTTATCAGTTATCACATATACATATCGGAATGGTCATCAGCACGGGACGTCATCTGACTACGAAACGGAAGTGTGAAGATGGCGCGCTTCGAGAGAGTCTAGTGTGACGTTCGCTACAGTTGAAGAGGGGGGTGACGGTTGACGTTCAACGGAGTGACGCAGCTATCACTTCTCTTGGAGACTCCGGGCGGACAACAAGTACCTAGAAACTGTCACTCGTTTCGTGTTCAGTAATCCAAAATAATTTTAGTCAGTTTTGTTAATTTGATTTGGCGTGAACTTATTAGACTTCGATTTATAATATACATTCGATTATCAGAAAGAATATCTTCTATAAAAATGTCTTGGATTTCTCTTTCATTCAACACGCGCGGCATTCTGAAATAAGTACACAAAAGGAATAAAACAAAACCTACTATAGTCACGGTGGTTAGAGAACTAACCACCTTATTATTAACGTTATTTATAAAAATATAAAAACGAAAACCTATATTTTATGTCAAAAAGCAACTAATGCAATACTTAGTAATAGAATAATACAGAAATTATAACATAATAAACATTCTTACCTTTGTTATTGAATTTTGAAATTCTCCATTGTGAAAAACGCACTGCACAACTCTTTCAAATATTTGAATAAAACTAACCGACGCGCATTTGCATCAAAATATGTCAACACACAGTCAATAACAACTTGAAAAAGAACATAGTTCTGCACATTGTCGATATATGGCGAGAAAATAAATTTTAAACAGCTAAAAATAGGTGGTTAGAAAACTAACCACCAAACCTGAAAGAGTTAACAAACAGTATGTCAAATACGCAACAATTTATATAGTTCCCACTGATACATGAGATCAGTAATCCCAAACGAGCAAACCCTCAGCTGTTAAACATGTGCAATCAAATTGATACGCTTTTATAAACCTTTTTTGATCCGACAAATAACAGGCATTTTGACCGGCAGGATACGTTTCATACTTCACTATGAAAAATGTTTTTTGTCCACTGTGATATATAGGAGTACCAGTCCCTCCAATTTAATTAAATGTACTTGTGATGGAAACGGGGTTCACCGAAATATTTTATGCAGTGTGAGAATTTAACGGGCGTTTTAAATGTATTATTAATGAATGAAGGATAAGGTTTAGTTTATGAAGTTTTCCAGAGCGAAGTTTAGGGGAAAAAGGTAACATAATGTTCATTTATTTATACTCATTGCATTGAAAAATCTTTATAGTTGTAAGCATGCAGTATATTAGTTAGGCGGTAGAATATTTTTTCTATAATTTAGCTTTATGAAGTATATATAAAATGTACGACTTTGTGAATGAGGTAAGTGTTTTTATTTTGACTAACAAGTGTTGTTCAAGTGACTGAACCTGACCACTAAACTTAAGGCCGTGGGTTAGATCCTGTAGCGACTGCTGATGCTACGAACTGACGTGATCATGTCGGGGACACCCATGTAGGGTTTCGTGTAAGATGTTGTGTTGTGTGAGATAAAAGAAAGAAATAATCTAAACTGGGTACCACAAAATATACTTGTACCTAAATAAACTACATAACTACGACCTAACTGTTTGAGAGCGGGTAGACGACTGCTGCGCCGTCCTAACCTACACTAACCTAACCTATACTAAAGGAAAACTACTTGTTTACACAAGCAGTTTTCCTACCTGAGCACTATTATAATTCTATGTCTTGGTCTACTTAACCTGTACAGAATTATAAAATTCTTGCGTTACTAATATACTGAAACTAATGGCTGCAAGAAGCTGAAATTTGATTTGTATGTTAATTGTTGTGTAGGGGAGCACCAGGATTAGATTTTTGGAAGGAGTTTTTAAATTCCAGTTGAGCCATGTGTTAACTGACTACGATTACTTTGTTCGGTTCTTGAGAGGTCAGAGAGATAATAGAGAGATAATAGAGAGAGATAATATATCAAGTTCATCTAATATAATCTTGATGAACTCTCATAAACCCGATCCAAAAAGGGGTTCAATTTAGATATTGCTCCCGACTATTTCGATTTCCCTGACTTAAGGATAGCAATCTCCTTCTCAAAATGCGCCAATTGCACAGAACAAACCCAAAAGGTGAGGGATTCCTGTCGTTCCTGTGGTGAGATAAACGGTGTCAGTCGTTTCTGTTGTGGGTGCTTAAAGTTAAAAACAAAACGCTTTATCCAAGCAGTAACACCTAACAACTTATCGAGGTAGCTGTAACGATTCAACAAAAAATCGGGGTCGAAGGCGCATTCCACCTTCTCAAGAGCGACTGTTCGTAGACCCGTCAAATTAGAAGTATTCAAAACTGGCGTTCGAGGCCAATCAATTTCTGGTCGACTCAACCATTCCGGACCCCACCACAGCGAATGACCTATCAAACTAGGCGTAAAGAATCCGCGCGAGGCACAATCAGCGGGGTTGAGCTCACCTGGCACGTGTCTCCAAGCAAGCTTGACTTCGGATTTTTGGATTTGGGAAACGCGATAAGCGACAAATACCTCCAAGGTGTGGACAGAAGCCTTCAACCAACAAAGAACAATTTGGCTGTCTGTCCAGGCGTAGGTCCCATTAATACAAATGGTTTTACCCAAAGTACTGGACACGTGGTTCAATAAGCGTACAAGTAGGACTGCTCCCGAGAGCTCCAATTTTGGGATGGTCAAAGATCGAAGGAGTGCAACCTTGCTCTTCGCCATGATCAGGGAAACTCTCACCTGACCTGAGGCACTGACTGTGCGTAAGCACACCACGGCTGCGTGACCACGTTCCGAGGCATCACAAAACTCGTGAAAGATGGCTTTGTACTTCCCAGGAGGAAGGATGGGACGAAGCAAGGAGATCTCGTTGACGGCAGGAAGTGAGGATACAAAAGAGGTCCATTCCTCAACAAGAGTGCCGTGTAGAGGTTCGTCGCAGGTCAATCCTGCTGTCCAAAGCTTCTGCAAGAAGCATTTTGCCCAAAATATAACTGGAAAGATCCAACCGTTTGGATCAAAGGTTCTGGCGACAGTAGACAATATGCGACGTTTAGTCCAAGAACAAGGCAATTTCAAGTCTACGTTATACGATGTCTTGGACTGGTCTGTACTGGACGCCGAGAACAGCCATCATGGCGGCGTTGTCAACAATCTCAAACAAATGTGGATCCTGCTGATGATCCGCGGGTAAGCCCTCCAAAAGCGCTGGTGAGTTGGAAATCCATTTGCGCAACTCATAACCAGCGGAGGCCAAGATACCTATCAATTCGTCCCGCAGGAAGATCGCCTCGTCCGCTGTGGAGGCGCCCGAGAAAATGTCATCGACGTAAATATAGTTTTTCAAGATGGCGGAGGCTCGTGGGAAACGTAAGCCTTCGCGATCTGCGAGCTCCCAGAGAGAACGTATTGCCAAGTAGGGGCTCAACCTTTACCCGTACGTATTGGTATTGAGCTCGTAGACGACCATGGGATCGCGAAGATTCTCTCTCCAAAGGATCAGCTGGAGACGACAGTCCTCAGGGTTGATAATCGTCTGCCTGAACATCATTTTTATATCGGCCACAAAGACAACCTGATGTCGTCGGAAGCTGGTGATGAAGTCAAAAAGGTCCTTGACCAACTTGGGACCAGAATGCAAGCATTGGTTCAAGGATACGCCCGTAGAAGTCTGCGCAGAACCATCAAACACCGTGCGCAGCTTGCCAGTTGATGGCTTCAATACCGCATGATGCGGGAGAAAGTAATGCTCCACCGAACGCCAATCCAAATTTGACACGGACATGTGTCCCAATTGTTCATATTCTCTCATGAACTCAATATACTTCTGTCTGAGCTCCGGATCACGACCCGTGCGACGCTCCATAGCCAACAATCTCTTTTCGCCTAAAGGTCGTGACTCACCAAGCGGAGGCCGAACAGACAGGAAGGGTAGCTTCGTAATAATTCGACCAGAACGGAGTCAACTAGTGTTGTTCTGGAAGAACAGCTCGCACTCCTCATGTTCTGGATTCAAACGAGCAGCTTGATGGGGCTCCTCTATCTCCCAAAATCTCTGAACTGCATCAGAGAGAGCGGAGCCTACCGCCAACAAATTATCAAGTTCGGGTGGAGGGGGGTCCCTAGGTACAGGTCCCATCAAGGCAAATCCAAATATGTTCGGGATGGCAGTCAAACCATTTGGCACCAAGACCCGTTTCCCACCAATCAATATTCCACCGAGGACATCAGGGCTAATCAACAAATCGATTTGTCCCGGTGTATCAAATTTGGAGTCTGCCAGTTCCAATCCCGATGTCAAATTCACCACAGCAGCAGGTAGCTGCTTCTGTGGATGCATACCCAAAATATTCTTCAACACAATAGCCGAGGATTTAATCCTCGGGCGTGAAGATTAAACAGGGGCAAACAAAACCTTAACTTGTCCTTCAACATTAGAGGCTACGTCACCTATTCCCCGTATACAATTTGGAAAAGAACCCATATTTAATTTAACCTGCCCTACCAAATAAGTGGAAGCAATGCAACCTTGTGAACCTGTGTCGGACAACAACAGAGGTATTCGTGGGTCCCCAGACCCTAACAGCAACCGTTGGTAGGATAACGGTGTCAATGGGTGGTTGGCGTTATAGGGCAGGAGTTAATTACCTATTGTTGCCTGGGCGGCGACGTGCGCCATCCGTGGGGAGTCATAATGACGCACCCGCCCAAAACGAGGTGGGCGTGAGTCAAGGCGGGGACGCTCCGCCAAAGGCGGGGAATACCTGGGGCAGCAGTCATGGTGCTGGTGACGTTGAGCGGTCGCACATTCTGGTGCGCGAGAGAGAGGAGGCGTGCGCACGCTACGGTTCTCCAAGCGGGGTGAGCGGCGAACAATTGAGCGAGGCGAATCTCGGCTGCGCGCCTGTGAGCCTCGGCTGCCACCTTCAAAACACCCGCCCGTGCGCAGCGTTGGCTGATTGGACAAGCGGCCTACCTCTCTAGCATTCATGCACAATGAGGACAGGGGCGAGAGTTTGGGCAGTCTCGCTGGTAGTGGGACCCCAAACAAGAGAAGCAAAGGCGGCGGGCATACGCGATGCACCTACGAGAGGTGACATGAAGGTCCAAGAATGCCCTACAACTGGCCGTTCTCTGCCCCGTGACCTTGCAGTAAGAGCACTCCACTGGGCTCTGCGTGACTGCAAAGCGAGGAGGGCGCCGGTCAACATTGGCTCGGGTGTGAACGCGAGCCTGCTCCTTGACCTTGGGCGGCTGCGACTTAGCCGGCGTGTCACCACCGGAGTTGTCCAGGACCCGGCACCCATCCTCGAGAAACCTCTCCAAGTCAGCAAAGGGGGGCAGATGGGTCGCGCTATCCCCACCAAAGTGCTGTTCAAAACATGACCTCAGGTCGGCAGGCAGCTTTTCCAGCACAATGTGCACCAATAGGTAGGACCATTGGTCCACGGGCAGGTCCAAGCACTTAAGAGCGTTGATTGCCACCAAAAGCGGTTTCAAAAGTTGGGTGCGCAACCCAAGGACCCGGGTGAGCGTGGGCAAACCCAAAATCTGTTCAATATGCGTGTCGGCGAGGCCACGCTTGTTATGGTTCCTACGGGTAATTAAGTCCCGAGCCGTCTGGTACGCCTCGTCAGACACGGGCAGATGCTGGATGAGGCCCTTGGCCTCCCCATCCAGAACCGACATCAAATAGGCCAATTTTTGTGCCGGCCGAAGGTCAGCCCTGTCATCGACCAGGCTGTCAAACAAATTAACGAAGCCCAGGTAGCTTCCTAGGCAGCCATCAAAACGCGGGAGGTCTAAAGTAGGAAGCCTACTCACCAGTCCCAGTCCCGGTGCCGTCCTAGGAAGCTCCTGCTTCAAGCCGGGTTGCCCGTCCCTCTCGGCAATTAACTATCTTGCACAGTTAGAGACAGCAGCATACAGGTCTAAGACCTGGGCATAATCCTCGCTGACTTTATTTCTCTGGTCAACGGTAAAGTCATTAACTGAGACTTCGAGACAGCAAGCGCTAAAAGTACGAAATTGCTGTTCCACACTTGCCAGGCGATCATCGATCCTCTCATACCTTTGTAGTAAGGCCTGCTGGCGATCAGGCCGGTTCACCAAGGCACTGGCTGAGGCAAACCAGCGTAAATCTGATGCAATAGCACCAGCAGCCGCACGCAAGTCCTTGATAGTTGACATAATTGAGTTTCAAAAGAGCTTGGACAAGCGTTAAATAATACATACATACATAGACTCACGCCTGTTTCCCCGAAGGAGTAGGCAGAGGCATATTAAACGCCCGCTTTTCGCCAGTGTTTTGATCCCACGTAATAGGTGGCGAGCCTATTGCCGCTTATCGGGATATTTTGTTTGCCAGAGCGTTAAATAATATTATCAATTAAAACTTAGTATTTGTTAATTCTTTGACACCAACAAAGTATTAGCCTGTTTACTGCTGGTGCAAGCAAGTGGCAGGTAATTACTGCCCAACAAATTCAATTATATTGTTATACACAAAACAAGTTATAACTCACAACAAATTAATAAGTTGAATATTCAAATTAATTAACTAATTACTTGCAACAGACAGACTGGCTGTGTTATTTGAGATATACAATAGTAGTAGTATGTGTTACCTAACAATATTATCATCAAATTATAACAACAAAGGTTTAGCAATGTAAGGTCAAGTTTGGTTGTTATATATGTTATATATGTTTCAAACTCAATATATCAATATCTAAGCTTTGATTGGATGCATATCAGTTATATGTATCAATTAATTTAGTTAATATGCAATTAACTAAATTAATTGATACATATAACTGATATGCATCCAATCAAAGCTGACTTATTAATACTAACAACAACAAATTATTGCTAGATTTTAACAATACAAGTCAAACAATTACTGATTGAGGTTATGTATGACATGTGTTACAAATTATCTAGGTCAACTTATACAAATAAATATTATGCATTTTAGACAATACTGACCTGAGAACACCACAACACTGTTAACAAATGAGATATATAGCTCAGATACAAGCTTATACAATACCAATCTGAGTTTAGATACAATCAACAGCGGCTAAATTTCAACTACAGCGGTAAGGTATCTCAACCAAGCTTATGCTACCAAAAATTATGTTTAGAGTTGCCGTAGGCAGGCAGGAAATTGTTCAGAGTGCGCAGTGGAAGTTGTAATACATCTACCTGACGACGACAAGACAAGGATCTAGACACAATGCACTGCGTTGCACAGTGAATTACAACTATCAATATTAATTTACGTACCAAATCTTCACTGATGCTCTTGAGTGGACCTATAAGATTAGACTCATAGTTTTGGCCAAAATAACAAGCAAATCGTTATAAATACCACTACTCGAAGGTCCAGTTCAGCGTCCTTCTTCAGACCACGATGCACGTTGGCGGATTCACAGTTTTACAATGTTCAATATGATACAAATGTTCAATAGTTCACAAGTTTGACTTTTATCACAGTGTACCGGTGCCGGTTATAGATCAAAGAAGCGGCATTCACTCGGATTTTTAGTTTTACAACCAAATACAAGATCAAAATCGTGCTCACAAAACGGAATCTTCCAGAGCGAACAAAAAGCTAGGTTTTTTCGCTGACCGCGGGAAACGACAATGAACGAATGGATTGACAGTTCATAGTGTGAGCATAGTCAGAAATTTTCAATAGACTAAACAAAACGTTACTAAATCGATATAATCGATTTGACTTATCATAAAAACTATTTCTATTTCAAACACTTATTATTCCTACAAGAAAATCATTAAATTATATTCTAATTACAGTAAGTGCGAGCGCACAAGGTTCACAAGCGAGAACAACAAAACGCGGTTTTCGAGTACCTGACAATCCTAGTAGTTGATTTATTTATCTGTGACGTATGTCCGGTACCTACCGCGTCTACGTCACAGTACTGTCCATACACTCGACCAATCAGAGAAGGCCATCGTCCGCGCTCGCGAAGCCTGACCAAATATGGTCATGAACGGACTCCAATTCTGATGGAGGGCCGGTATATAAGGGGCCGACAGATAGGCCGGCACCGCTACTCTAACGTCGCTTCTACTACATATCTACGCGTACCCACTGACCCTACGTCTTACGTGTATCCTGATCCCAGCAGCTGGGTGAGTTGCTACATTTACTGCACTAGCGTACTGCCCATCTCTCTACCTGCTAGCTGAGGCCGGCTGACGCCACCTGCCTGACTCTATTGGTTGTGGCTCTCCTAATGCTGCTTTCCTTCAGGTTCCAGGTCTACCTTGGAAGCTCCGGGCTACGCTACCTAGACCGCTACACTTCCCTGCATCGTCCTCGGTGTCACCTCTGCCGAAGAGTCTGGCCCTGCCCTGCTCATCGCACTCAGACCGCCGGCGCCTGCCAGCTGAACCAACGGCCTGCGAGGATCTGCCGCTACGCGCAGCCCTTCAAGCAACCTGCCCTGCACACCACCGGAGGGAACAGCGTGGGAGACTGCAGCCCTTAGTGTTCAGGCCAGTGTCGTGTTGTTGGTCGGTCATACTCGTGGCAAGGGAAGTGAGACAATTCTCGGCAATAAACGCATAAGACACTCTCTGCGTTTTAATACCAGAACCCGTTACATATGTTCAGAAAAGACAAAAGTATAAACCTGAAGAAATAAATCCAGAACAAGTGGCAATGAGCTGGCCACGTCTGCCGAAGGACCGGCGACCAATGGAGCAGACGACTCTTAGAGTGGAGATCACGTTTCGGCAAACAAAGAGTGGGCCGCCTACCGACTAGGTAGTCCGACGAACTAAAAAAGGTGGCTGGGGCGGGCTGGATGAGGAAGGCACAGGATCGGTCATTGTGGCGCATGTTGGGAGAGGCCTATGTCCAGCAGTGGACTGCAATATGCTGATTGATTTGATTTGATCCATCCGATTTGATGTATCCATAACAATGTAAATTATACCTAACTATTAATAGATAACACAGCCTAGACGATTTTACACATAGTCGTGACTGGAACGATGTTAATGCGAAAGTATTTTCCTACCGCCATGAATGGTAAACTAGGCCTCTCATAACCTTAAATGAGTCAGACCGAACTCATTGCATACTCTACCACCAAATTTAGTCAACCTCCAACTGCTGTCGTAATTCGTGCTCACACGTGTTCTAGCTCTGTTCTAAACTTAATGTGTAGCTGTCCCAAACTTGATAGTGGTCAGACTATCAAATATCTAGAGACTATTGCTGACAGCCAAATAAAAACAGCAAGTTACATCCACTTGAATACGACTAAGAACGCTTAATTATTTCTTTAAAATTATTGATTGTGATTTCTAGCGACAAATGCTTCGGTGACACCCGACCCTCCGACACACGGGTACACGAGGAACACGGGTTGGTTTTTAGTCAGTAAGAGTCTGAAAGTCCCCTTCGCCCTTCCCCCAGGGCGGAGGGACTCCATGAGGATTTTCCAACCCGATACCAAAAAAAAATAAGTGTCATAGCCATCATACTTACAACTTTTGACATTGAACTTTTTGCTTTTTCATATTCACCAACCATAGTAACAAAAACAACATTACTCCAATTTATGCAATATTTTATGTTTATTTTATTTGATTATTTAGAAATCGCCGAAATTTTGATTATAAAGTTTTGATTTCCAATAAAAACGGGTTTGCAATATATTATTAGGGATGCCCTCGACGTGTTAGATGAAAAAATATAGGTGGTTCGTTTTCATAACTGCCGCAATCAAAAGTTTTCGTATAAACCTCACTGGCTTAATGTACAACTCGGTATCTGAATATCAGTCGTATACTTTGATATCGTTTAAAAATATAAATGAATGCAGAACAAAATAGCCATTGATATGTTTTTTAATATTGTACGAATAAGTATAGGTATAGTCTGCATTTTACTGTAACACACAATGTTACGCATGAAAGCATAATAATTTTATGTGGTTGTAGTTCCCAAATTTTCTTATTTCGGTGGTGTCATAAAATTATAAAATAGATTAATTTGTAGGTACTTTTAATAATTCACTTAGGTTTTAGTAAAATAACTCATTTAAATTAACCAAATATGTACTAATGACTCCGAATTCGTCTAGTTGCATAGCTAATCTACTGGCTGTTATCCTCCACGCAAATGAAGTTTCGGACAAAGGCCAGTATTTGTGTAAAAATATACATAAATGCTATAAAGCTAATTCTTTCCATTGCCCTTATAGAAAAAAGTAAAGAGACGAGTATTTCTCTAAAAACAAACCGCGGGAAATCTCAACCGCCACTCGCAATGGCGTACTCAGTTTTATAAGTCTACTTAAACTCTTAGCGTGAGCGTCAAATTACGAAATACATATAAATTATGCACGTTTCGTCACATCTACATCGGTGGTGCACTGAACCGATGAGATTTCACATTTTTTAATTCACTCAGGTTCAGTTAAAGTTAATAAACTTTTTTTTCTGCATACTCAAAGCATCCTGTGCCTTAACATCAAAATGTTCTTCATCGTTATTATTGTATTCATTTGTTTGTCAATACGCGTAGTAATTTAGTGTCGTCTCTTGATAAAAAAGTCGAATGATTTTAGGCTTGCAAAGAATAACGTCTAGGTGTGCTCTATTACTATGTACTTCGAAACAATACCTAACACTTTATTAACAATAAAATGATGTAATAGCATGCGCAAAATCTGCCCCAAAGTCTAGCGGCCTTAAAACCTGAGGTCTGATTTAGTATAACCAGATTTAGCAGAATATTAGCTTTTTCAGAGAGCCTCCAAACCGATAGCGATATTCCATGGCTTTGACGAGTGTCAGTTTGTCCATAGGTAAGAGAAATTGCCATAATTACTGTCAAAGGTGTCCATGACAGCCGTGATCGAAGACCTAAAGACACGGAGTACCCTAAAAATAACAATTAAATACGCAACTAACTTTGACAACTCGGGGCGCTACGCCGTCAGTTTGAATCCGATATCCATTGGTCTGTTGGTGTCCTAATAGGCTATCGCGCCCTCATGTAATACAAGTGCCTATTTTGTTAATATTTCTGTTATCAATAGCTACACTGCAACCGAATGTACAATCAAATAAATAGTATAGCATTTTTTGGGAGGATTCTTATTACAAAAACCAGTACAACTGACCAATCTTTCCTTTTATTTTTACAATCCAGTAAAAATAACAAATTACATACACAAACGCAACCTAAATATTCATGCCTGATACCATGTTATTAAGCGCAACAGTAAAAAAGTCGTAATCCGGACTACCACAAGCTCTTATTCGAACAAACGTTACATAAAGGAGATATATGTCAACAGATGTCCGACCGAGCGAACGACTTAGTTATTTGGGTCATTATGATTAGGTCGTATATATCGATTCTTTATTATTGCGGTACTGTACTTCTGTTTATGATATTCATATACCAAATACTGACTTTTGTCCTTGTTACGTGCAGAGCTTAGCTGTTCAATACAAGTGTAATGTCAGATATAGTTAAGTATGTATTTGAGTGTAATATATAAATATGTATAGTTAAAAGGTATACGGCCTATATGTGTTATTATAGTTCTATTTGTCAGATTTTTGGAAAATAAAAGAGACAACTATCAATTCTTACTATCATTTATTCATAGTATCTTCTTGGGTTTACGCGAATGTTACACATTGAAATTAAACTACAGTTTATGGATTTTATCGCGTTGTATTGGTTTCACTAAGTTATTACATTTGAAACTAAAGATCTAGAAACTATATTTTTAATTTATTACTAGCCGACGTTTCGAATTCTTTACAGAATTCATGTTCACGGCAGACTGAGGTGATATTTGTCTTTTTCTTGAATGTATAAGTTATCTCAAAGTACCCGAACATTTTTCAACTACTGGTGTTACTTTTTACGCAGAATGAGCTCACAGTGTCCTTAGGTCTTCTGGTGACTTTGTCCTTCCTGGGTTACATTAGCCTTATGACAGGGTCGCAAGCTGGAGGAACATTCCAACCATCTTCCCTATTGAAATTAGGGTGTTTTTTTAATTTCAATAGCCTCTCGTATCATCCTTGGAAGAAATCGATGTTCTTTTGCGAGTATCTGTGGTTCATCAAATCGCAGGTAGTGGTTGGCTCCTTGTTCCACACGTTCACACACAGCAGACTTTGTTGAGCGTTTATGTTTTATGTCAGCTATATGTTCTTTGAGTCGAATGCCTATGCTTCTCTTGGTTTGTCCAATGTATGAGAGCCCACATTCACAGTCAATTTTGTAAACACCGGCCTCTTGCAAGGGTAACTTACACTTGACAGATGGTAATAATTGACTGATCTTCGTTGGCGGCTTGTAGTAAGTTTTGATAGAAGCTCGCTTCAAGATGTAGCCAATTTTGTCGGTCACGCCCTTGATGTATGGGAGGACAGCAGGTTGTCTTTCTACTGTGGCTGGTTTTTCTTTCTTCTGGGATCTGTGACAGTGGCGCGGCGGTCGGAGCTTGTTGTCTTGCAGAACTTGCCTGACATATTGAAGCTCAGCGTCCAGGTGTTTCTTGTCACAGATCCCGCGGGCTCTCTGAAACAGAGACATTCCTACAGTAGCTAACTGTTTAGGATGGTGGTGAGATTCACCGTGTAAGTACCTATTTGTATGGGTCTTTTTCCTATACACAGTATGGCTTAAGGAGTTGTTTTTATTCCTGATGACAAGTACATCTAAGAAAGCTAAAGACTTGTTTGCCTCTAATTCCATTGTGAATTGTATTTGGTTATTAATAGAATTAAGACAGTTTAGGAAAGCATTAACACTATCTGTTGGTAAAATTGTGAAAGTATCATCTACATACCGCTTGTAGAACCTCAGTGTGATGGTGGCAGTCTGCAGGGCTCGTGCCTCGAAGTCCTCCATGAAGATGTCAGCGACAACAGGCGATACTGGAGAGCCCATTGCTACACCGTCTACTTGTATGTATTGTGTAGTATTTCTTGTCCCATAACAGATAGCCCGTTGTCAGGCAGTGTTTGAGTATTTCTGCATATTCCTCAGGCATGTTGTTTTCTGTCAGCTTCCTTCTAGTAATTTCTATACAGTCATGTACTGGTATGCATGTGAATAATGACTGTATATCAAAACTAACCATAGTTTCCTTGTCAGAGAGATGTAGGTGTTTTATTTCACTGACAAAATGGTAGGAATCTTTCACATGTGCTCTCGTATTGCCTCTGAGCGGTGAGAGAATCTTTGCCATGTGTTGAGCCAGTCTGTAAGTTGGTGCGCCTATCTGACTAACTATCGGGCGCAGAGGAGCGTTTTCCTTGTGTATTTTTGGTAGCCCATACATTTGAGGAGGTTTTACACACGATGGTATTAAATATTTCACGTCCAAATTAAGTTTTTCGGAGTATTTCTTAACAATATCACAAGTTTGCTTGAGTATTTTGTTCGTAGGGTCTGACTTAATCAACTTGTAGGTACTTTCATCCGACAAAAGATGTTCCATTTTTTGTTTATACTCGGACGTGTCCTGCCTCGTTGGTCTCGCGGCATAAATGTGCGCGTGGGATCGGGAGGTCCCGGGTTCGATTCCTGGGTCGGGCAGTGTTATTGGGAAGTTATTTGGGTCACGAAATTCTAAGTAGCAGCACGGAGTCTGGAAATGTGCCCGGTACGGCAATGGGCTCGCCCCTTATTACGTGGGACTAAAGTATATCTGGCGAAAAGTGGGTGTAGAAATACACCTCTGCCTACCCCTTCGGGGATAAAAGGCGTGATGATATGTATGTATGTATGTACTCGGACGTGTCCATCACTACCGTTACATTTCCTTTATCTGCTCGGAGTACTGTAAGTTCAGGCCTAGCTTGTAAGTTCTTCAGTGCGAGATATTCGGTCTTAGGTAGATTTCTTGCCGGCACTTTCGCTTGACGTAATATAGCAGAAACGTGCTGTCCATCAAGGTTGTGGGTAGGTGACAACATAATTCATTTAGTAATATTCACCACAGATATATTTACTATAGGTGTATTCAATATTTACCTCTGAAATATCCCCTACAGGTATGTAATTGATATGACTTATTTCTCAGCATATGTTTCGATTCTATATTATATGATATCCTAAGTTAAACGCTACAGGTTGTTAGAGGCTTACTATTTAACATCTCGCAACTGACAAAACCACCCACAATATCAGTTATACAATTGCTACGCTATATTACTACATTAATTATACATTGTCTATATTGACAATACTCTAAATAACACCACAAAAGCAATAAAGAATTGTGAAACACATTATTAGTAAAAACATAATAGTCAGAATTATATCGTATCTTAGTTAGCCATTGCCGGGGCGGAACTGGCCCTTCTCCTTTTATATCCTATTTACACGTTTGATAGTGTCAACTGCCAAACGTCAAATCAATTTCTATATTAAGGATTAACTACAAATTTAAAACAAACAAACTATTTATGACCATATACGATAGGTTTATGCTATACATAATTAATTTATTAAATCTTCATTCATAAGTAACACGGACTCATTAGGTTAGTAACAATTTTACTTATATCTATGTTAGTAACAATACAATATAATAAATTAAATCTAATCGCGCTGTTATGCGTGTGAGTCACCACTGCAAGCTCATCACTGAGGTGGAAAGCTTACTGCAGTGACTCACATACACACAGTCGAGTCTGGACGCTACACAGCTTAGTATGATATTGGGGCTGGCCCGCACACGGCGCACCAGGGAGCCGCATCGCTTTCGTATAGTTGTGTAAAAACAATCTACAAGAGCGGCAGCAAACATCCCTGAGGTACTGCAAAACCGGGGCAGCCCCATCAATACCCGGAACGCGTTATTGTATTGGATTCAAAGATCACTGTAGGCTTTTTGAGTATAATTTACCCGCAGGCTGCAGGTGTAAAAAGAGGTACAGTACGCACGAAATAACGCTATTTTAACGGTTCGAGAACAACGTGCAAATCTGCGGGCAATCATGTTAGCTCTTACCGACAGTGATCTTCGTTCCCTTTTTATATCCTCATTATCTTTGAGGTCCACTGTCAAACAATATCCGAGGTATTTGAAACTAAAAACCCGCCCTAATGTTTTACGATTCAACTTGATTGGGGGCACAATTTCAGGACCTTTACCACCCACTTCAAAAATCATGACCTCGGTTTTCTTCGTATTGTAAACCAATCCGTGCAGACCTGCGTATTTTTCACAGATGGCTATCAATCGCCTTAGACCACACACCGAGGCGCTCAGCAAGGCCATATCATCGCAATAACTAATATTATTAACACATACTCCATCGATATAACAACCAGCGTGCTCCCTGCTGAGCGCCTCGATCAGCTGTGTCTGCCATGATACGCTCTTGTGCAAACTTAAACATTACGGCGTCCAGACTAAAGCATTGGATGTTATTAAGGCATTTTTAAATAACAGAATCCAATGTGTCGAAATAAATGGCTCAAAATCCAGTGGTTTACCAGTACAATTGGGAGTGCCGCAGGGTAGTATCCTAGGGCCTTTCTTGTTTCTTGTTTACATTAATGATTTGCCATTTTACCTGAGAAACATTTATGACGTGGTATTGTTTGCTGACAATACTTCATTGATATTTGAAGTAGATAGAAATAAGGAAAACTTTACCGAAATAAACAGTGCTCTTATTCATGTGACTAAATGGTTTACTGTAAACAACTTAGTACTGAACGCCAAAAAAAACAAATGTGTTAAGTTTGCTTTGCCAAACGTCAGAAACCTTGGTACTTACATCGTTTTAAATGGTGATGTACTGGAAACAACTGAATCTACGTTGTTTCTAGGAATAACACTTGATTCGAAGTTGCAATGGGGCGCACACATTACATATCTGTCAGCGAAACTTAGTTCGGCTGCTTATGCCATTAAGAAGGTGCGTAGTTTAACAGATGTCGATACGGTAGGCTGGTATATTTTGGCTATTTTCATAGTGTTCTGTCATATAGCATATTACTATGGGGTAGAGCTGTTGATATCGAAAGTATTTTTATATTGCAAAAAAGAGCAGTTCGGGCCATTTACCAATTACGAACAAGAGTTTCGCTCAAGGAAAGATTTAAGGACATCGGTATTTTGACTGTAGCGTCTCAGTATATTTATGCCAGTGTTTTGCATGTGCGTAAAAATTTAAATTCATATTCAAAGAATAGTGATATTCACTCTATTAAT
Organism: Euclidia mi; assembly: GCA_944739405.2. NCBI lineage: Eukaryota > Metazoa > Arthropoda > Insecta > Lepidoptera > Erebidae > Euclidia > Euclidia mi. Next base: position 30,927,409 of record OX123185.2, read on the forward strand.
ACAAGAAATAGACATAAATTATGTGTTCCGTATTTCCGTTTGTGTAAAACTCATAATTCTTTTATAGGATAAAGTTTACGCATCTACAACAAGATACCGATATGTATTTTAGACTTGCCGTTTAGCGCATTTAAGACAACGATTAAAAATAACCTAATGCAAAAGGCTTATTACAATTTAAATGATAACCTTAATGACAAATGCGCTTGGAAATAATCTGTTTTAGTATTCACATAATTATTGGGTAAATAGGTAGATAATATTAAAATTTTCATGACTTGTAATTAAATATGATTCTATTCCCAATAAAATTATATAAGTAAATGATGTTTTTTGGAATCGCCACCACATCATTAGATGTCTTTCATGTCGTTAGATACTATTTATTTATTATGTTTAATTTTATTGTCTTGTACTCAAACAGTTGGGTCGGTGGTTGTATTTCAAAAGGTATCACGTCAATTAAATATGGGTACTACATTTGCATTTCTTCACACGTTTTCACAAATTTATGCTATAATTAATGATCTGGAAAATGGAGGTAATTCGCGTTCATGGTCAGTATACCAACAGATTGTTAATTTTATTACTGCCGGTTTATATACCGTTGTCGTCATGCTCACTAAAATGTCATTTCTTGTGGTGGCGTCGTGTGTCGGGTCAACCCTGTCCCTCTGATATGGCGAGAGGGATGATGGCTGGCACATGCGTCATACTCGTGAACGGGTGCTACTTGCGATGACTGGTCGATGGCGGTCTTATGGACTGGTATAATTTTTTATTTATATTTAACTTCATCATTTCCATCATGGTTCTGAACATTTGCGCGGATTGCCTGCATTGTTAGGTGCATAATGTAAGTGGATGCTCCTGTTTCACCATGTCTATGTTCAGGAGGCTAACTAAATGAACATCAAAATTTAACTTGATTATACTTGAGTATCATGTAAAGTAAATATATACAAGTAACATAGAAGGTATAACAGTTGCAGCACCTTACAAAAGTTTAATTGTTATGTATTATTAAAAACCTGGCGATGAAAAAGAGTGACCGTGAGTTTTATTGCCCGTTCTTTCTCATGGTTCTACGCCCTTGCTTTGCGAACGTGGCAGTAAATGTAAATGTAGAAGCATACAGTAATAATGTTTAAATTTGACGTTCATAAGTGTCACTATGTGATCTAAATAAATCAAGGATTTTGAGTTTGAGTTTGAGTTTGAGCTCGTTGACGTATAAGTTGAAGAGCGTGGGCGAACTTAAACCGCCCCGTCTGACCCCACACTCCAAACCATACTTTACTCCAGGCTCCGACAACACGCCAGCCCACCGCACCTGATTGATCTAATATTTAAATGTGGTTATTAATTCCTTGGGCATTCCAGTTTGTTCTAGTTTCTTCCAGAGAATATCGTAGGAAACCAGATCAAAGGCTCGAGAAAGGTCGAAGAAGCAAGCGTATACGGGTGTTTTCCTATCTATGTTGTACTTGACAGCCCACTTTAAACACAGGATAGCACTATCTGTAGACAGACCCGTTCGAAAACTTAACTGATTAGGGTGTAAGTTGACATATTTATTAACCCGTGTATTAAGTAGGCCGTCAAGCACTTTTGCAATCACCGTGGCCAGAGAGATAGGTCTGTAGTTAGTTTTGTCCGCGACGTCTCCCGTTTTATTTTTAATGAAAGGTACGACAATAGTTTTCGTCATCTGACTAGGCAGGTACGCATGACTTACACAGAAGTTATACAACATAGCCAACACTCTCGGTAAATGGAGTCCGGCAAACTTAAGATGCTCTATGCTCAGACCATCGTGACCAGGAGACTTGCCCCTTGACATTGCTCCTATTAAGCATTTAATTTCTTTGGCTGAGAATATGACTTCCTGATCACCATGGTCTTGAGCATCAACATGTAACACAGACGGTCCTTGTGGTGATGTCACTCTAAAGTGATCCCTAAACAAATTAGCAATATTTGCCGGATCACTCACGCCATCGACAGAAACCTTCTTCCTTTCCTTGCAGAACTTGCCTGACATGTTGAAGCTCAGCGTCCAGGTGTTTCTTGTCTTCGGTCTTAGGTAGATTTCTTGCCGGCACTTTTGATTGACGTAATATAGCAGAAACGTGCTGTCCATCAAGGTAGTGGGTAGGTGACAACATAATTCATTTAGTAATATTCACCACAGATATATTTACTATAGGTGTATTCAATATTTACCTCTGAAATATCCCCTACAGGTATATAATTGATATGACTTGTTTCTCAGCATATGTTTCGATTCTATATTATATGATATCCTAAGTTAAGGGCTACAGGTTGTTAGAGGCTTACTATTTAACATCTCGCAACTGACGAAACCACTCACAATATCAGTTATACAATTGCTACGCTATATTACTACATTAATTATACATTGTCTATATTGACAATACTCTAAATAACACCACAAAAGCAATAAAGAATTGTGAAACACATTATTAGTAAAAACATAATAGTATAATAGTCAGAATTATATCGTATCTTAGTTAGCCATTGCCGGGGCGGAACTGGCCCTTCTCCTTTTATATCCTATTTACACGTTTGATAGTGTCAACTGCCAAACGTCAAATCAATTTCTATATTTAGGATTAACTACAAATTTAAAACATACAAACTTTTTATGTCCATATACGATAGGTTTATGCTATACATAATTAATTTATTATTATTAAATCTTCATTCATAAGTAACATGGACTCATTAGGTTAGTAACAATTTTACTTATATCTTTGTTAGTAACAATACAATATAATAAATTAAAACTAAACGCGCTGTTATGCGTGTAAGTCACCACTGCAAGCTCATCACTGAGGTGGAAAGCTTACTGCAGTGACTCACATACACACAGTCGAGTCTGGACGCTACACAGCTTAGTATGATATTGGGGCTGGCCCGCACACTGCGCACCGGGGAGCCGCATCGCTTTCGTATAGTTGTGTAAAAACAATCTACAAGAGCGGCAGCAAACATCCCTGAGGTACTGCAAAACCGGGGCAGCCCCATCAATACCCGGAACGCGTTATTGTATTGGATTCGAAGATCACTGTAGGCTTTTTGAGTATAATTTACCCGCAGGCTGCAGGTGTAAAAAGAGGTACAGTATGCACGAAATAACGCTATTTTAACGGTTCGAGAACAACGTGCAAACCTGCGGGCAATCATGTTAGCTCTTACCGACAGTGATCTTCGTTCCCTTTTTATATCCTTATTATCTTTGAGGTCCACTGTCAAACAATATCCGAGGTATTTGAAACTAAAAACCCGCCCTAATGTTTTACCATTCAACTTGATTGGGGGCACAGTTTCAGGACCTTTACCATCCACTTCAAAAATCATGACCTCGGTTTTCTTCGTATTGTAAACCAATCCGTGCAGACCTGCGTATTTTTCACAGATGGCTATCAATCGCCTTAGACCACACACCGAGGCGCTCAGCAAGGCCATATCATCGCAATAACTAATATTATTAACACATACTCCATCGATATAACAACCAGCGTGCTCCCTGCTGAACGCCTCGATCAGCTCGTTGACGTATAAGTTGAAGAGCGTGGGCGAACTTAAACCGCCCCGTCTGACCCCACACTCCAAACCATACTTTACTCCAGGCTCCGACAAAACGCCAGCCCATCCCCACCTGATTGATCTAATTTCCATACCAATATTTAAATGTGGTTATTAATTCCTTGGGCATTCCAGTTTGTTCTAGTTTCTTCCAGAGAATATCGTAGGAAACCAGATCAAAGGCTCGAGAAAGGTCGAGGAAGCAAGCGTATACGGGTGTTTTCCTATCTGTGTAGTACTTGACAGCCCACTTTAAACACAGGATAGCACTATCTGTAGACAGACCCGTTCGAAAACCTAACTGATTAGGGTGTAAGTTGACATATTTATTAACCCGTGTATAAGTAGGCCGTCAAGCACTTTTGCAATCACCGTGGCCAGAGAGATAGGTCTGTAGTTAGTTTTGTCCGCGACGTCTCCCGTTTTATTTTTAATGACAGGTACGACAATAGTTTTCGTCATCTGACTAGGCAGGTACGCATGACTTACACAGAAGTTATACAACATAGCCAACACTCTCGGTAAATGGGGTCCGGCAAACTTAAGATGCTCCATGCTCAGACCATCGTGACCAGGAGACTTGCCCCTTGACATTGCTCCTATTAAGCATTTAATTTCTTTGGCTGAGAATATGACTTCCTGATCACCATGGTCTTGAGCATCAAAATGTAACACACACGGTCCTTGTGGTGATGTCACTCTAAACTGATCCCTAAACAAATTAGCAATATTTGCCGGATCACTCACGCCATCGACAGAAACAGGGAGGCCAGGCTTACTATTTAACCTGTTCGTATGTTTCCAAAATGAACGAAAGTTACTATTTGAATATTGCGAAGCCAGTATATCCATCTTAATTTGTTCTTCGTGGTCTTGACACCACTTCACACGTGATCTAAAGATTTTCCTGGTTTCACACATATTCTGATATGTAGGACCTGAACATGGTTTACCCGCTTCTAGCCACAGGTTAAAATTCTGCCTAGCCACCCTGTGCTCCCGGGCAACATGCATATTCCAGCCCACCACCACTTTATTTTTCTTACGCTAATTGCTTCTTCTACCTATCGCGGCAGACTCGCTTATGGCGGTTACAATATCGTCATACAGCTTGTCTATAACACTGTGATGTCGGTGGTCTTTACAATGTTTATTACAATAACTTCTGAAGTCTTCTGGGAAATCAATTAGTCTGAGCCTTTCATGACAAGCCATATAAAAAGACTGTATTTGTTCTGGATTTCTTTCTCCCCAGACAACTTTATTTTCTAAACACTGTACGGTATATTGTTTCGCACAAATAGAATCGAATCTACACTCAATAACTAGAGGAAAGTGGTCAGACCATAGCGTATCATATTTTACGTAGGCTTGAACTACCGAGTAATGAGCGGCTTTAGTAACCACGCAATGGTCTAGCCACCTCCTCGACCCGTGCGCCTCACTCACAAAAGTGTAGGTGTCCGAGTTTATTCCTAACAGTTCAGTATCTATACAACTCTACTCAAGCTCTGTACAGAAATCTAATAATTCTGTATAGAAACGTTCAGTCGGGTGAGCATTAAAGTCACCTAGTACATAACAGCTTTCTATGTCAGAACTATCCATAATTGCACTCATCAAGCTAAGACAGTCTGTGAATTCCACTAGATTTGGTCCCGAGTCAGTAGGCATATACACATTGAACACTAAGATAGATCGACGCTCTAGGGCTACTTTGATAGCGCACATACGCGGATTATCGCACTTTATAACGGACATATTATTGAACGCACTTTTTCTCCAAAGCAAGGCCAAGCCACCATACGGCCTGCCATACATAATATCCGCAGCTGTATCCACCGCCGTCGTGCCTGTGCAGGCGAAGTCGTCGCTAATACTATGTAGGTAAGGCAGGTCATGTGGTAGCAGCCACGTTTCCTGAAGCGCAATTATATCCGAGTCAAGACATAACTCCCGTACACTTTCAACAGAACGTTTGACGCTTTTACAATTAAAACTGATCAATTTATGTGTGTTTTATCCATGTATTCTTGAACATTAAGGCCGCGTCTAATACCCATAGGCATAGCCTGGTATTTCGGTTTGAAATAATGCCCTGAGGCCATATTTTCTCATCTAGAAACATATTTTTTACCTTAGATTCTGGTACAAAAAACTTATATGCACAGTGGTTTTTATTCTTTATTTGCATTTTCTCCAATTGTGTTAGAACTTGGGTTTTTCTTGTGATATAGTCAGTGATATCTACTTCACTCGTCTCCTTGTGTACGTTCGTAATAAAAATGGGTATTTTCCTATCTGCGGCTCTAAATTTTATCTCGTTCTCAATAGCCACACCCATTTTACCAATTAATTTATTATTTTTATTGGAACGTTTACGTTTCACAGCTATTCACACCCATTGTCAGAATGTTTGTATTTAGCGTTGTCAACAATATTGGCAAAGGTTTGTTTACATTCATGGGACTCAGCGCATAGCTGATTAACGCTGTTATTATGGTCAGGTAGCAACGGCGTTTCCACTGGCCCGGTACAGTTATCCCCACCGCGCAACGTTTCACTCGCCAGACAAGACGGCGTCGCGGACGACGCGCTCAATATAATATCTTGACCGTTCGTTGTAGTACTACCCTCCACTGATTTATCATCAATATATTTTGGATCACTCCTCTTATGACCAATTTTAGGTGATGATAAAGAACTAGCGAAGTCGAAGGACTTAAAAGGTGGTGAGTCACTAAGTGAACATACACTCACGTTTGTATCGCCACGGTCGGCACCTCGTCGTATGTTAACATTATTGTTGACATTTTTAGGTGTCTTTATGGTTTTTAAACACTCGATCTCCGTCCGTAAAACCTCTAACTATGATGTTGAGGCGTAAGATTCCTTGATACTTTTCACATCAGCTTGCAATAATGTGAGTTTTTTGAGTAAATCCGAGACATCGAGATGATCAAATGTTATGGGCGGTAGTTTATCCAGGCTGCGGGCCACAAACACTGGTATATCCTCTGGATCAGTAACTTTGAACACTCTAATAATATCAATTAGACCTCGATTTTCTTTACCCTTTCCTTTCCGTAGAGGTATGGTTTGATTCGGCAGAGATTCAAGTAACAGCTGTTTCGCTTTTTCAATTTCGTTACTTTGAAAAGCCGACACACACACTCTGAATAAACTCTCCTCATCAATCACAGATATTTTGTTCTGCACATAACACAACAATTCGTTAATAACTATGTTACAACTGTTACATTTTAACACAGACGTCATTTTAAACCGTTTTTTAAACTCGTAACCGAGTAACACGCACTATCGGTATGGATGCGCGCGCGACTGAACTTAATGAAACAAAATATTTAGTTTTATATTCTTTGATACATATATGAATAACCCTAAAATCAATGTTCTAGTAACTTAACCTAAAACCTAACCTAAAAGTAACAATGATGTAAATTCTAGCCAGATTTATAACGCTTTGATATTCGAGATTTTGCTGGAATCATAAAAGGTACTTACAAATAAACACACATATTTTAATGTACTTAAGTATTTTGATATTTCTGTTGAATAATTTTTAAAATATTTCTTATAATCTATCAAGTGCATGCGTGAACAATAGCGTGTACAACATTGCCGGAAAAATATTACGGTATTATTATATATCCCGAGAAACATTTTTATTATAAGTCGGATATTTTATAGTGACAGAAAATGTGTACATTAATGAAAAATTTGCTTGCCATTAAAAAGCTGTCCACACGACCAGTATGATCTGACGGAGCTTGGATGTGCTTCAATTCAATATTGCTAAACGCTGCTTCTTTGCACTTCCTAAGAGCTCCCTGGTGCTAGAACTAATGAGACGTCAGAACAAATTAACAGTCAGAACCAGCTTCCAGGTAAAGGACGGTGATACACCCCGAGGAGGCTCCGAACCTCCGAACCGTATGGTAGCCTCTAATGGTCTTGACGGCAATGGCGCGTTGCGGTGTGAGATGCGCCGTCCGCCGTGATGTCGTAGGCCATCTGGTCATGTAGTGCGCTCATGTTCAGATGGCCATGGGAGGTACAACTTCCTCGTACAGTCTCCGATAGATGGCGTTCGCGCCTCCAAATACTGGCGCAACAGCCTTGACATCGCGGCCGCTGTCCTCTACAACTTGGGAGCCAACGGTTAAAGCGTTCGTGCCAAGATAACATGGTTGATTCTAATTCTACAAAAACAGATCAATGTAACTTTGCGTCACCGTGAGTGCAAACTAATTGAATCAACTTTGTTGGACATTATACCTGCTCTCTTTAAAGATACTGCTTTATTTTATTTTCTTAAATAGGATAATCTAATGGCGCTGATACACCTGAGCATTCACGTGTAACAGAACAGCGAGCATTCGCCGCTTTTTGTTTTGTTGAACCGAACAACGAGCAGAGCCGAACATTGCTACGAACGTTTTTACGATCTTTCTAGCGAACACTCTAAATCTTAGAATATAGAAAATGCATGTCATAGAAACGGCACTACAACAGCAGTTTTACCCAATATTATATTGACACATTGACACCCAACGTCTGCAAGGATCTGCCCGCTACGCGCAGCCCTTCAAGCAGCCTGACCTACACACTACTGGAGGGAACAGGTATGTAGTATTACATTACAATACAAGTAAAAGGTCGCGTTCATCTATACACGAAATTTATTTTAAGAAGTGTTTGGGCTAGATGGTGTTTACACACAACACCATCTAGCCCAAACTAAGCAGGGCTTGCACTATGGGTAGTAGACAATGAATAACCGTACATATAAACTTTTTTGTAAATACATATATACATATTATACATAGAATCACCCACCCAAATGAACAATTAATAAAATTTAAATAAACATTGTGTAAATTGTTTATTTCCATGTTTCGATATCAAGCGATAAATTTAATTTTCGTCTTGACCACATCACTAAAGGAGTAGCGAAGAACTTTTGAGAATGTTCTATTGAATAGAATCAATCCAAATTAAACTTTATCTTTATCGTTTAAGGTTGATTTTGACTAACCGTTCTGTTAAATATTACTAAATTGAAACAAAATAAGATTATTATTAGTAAACAATGAAAATCGTACTTAGCGATGGTACGAAACACCTCAATTTTTAAGATTTTTTCTTCTACTATTATATTTACACCCCAAAACGGAACAATACGGCATATCTAGGGAAATGTGAATTTGTCACGAGACGAGCAACTCGATGCGATGTTACAACGCTTAATTGTGGCACGAGTGCCTCGCCTACTTATCACTTCCACTGTATTTTCTATTCCATGTTTCGCTCGTCATGCACCGAGCGTGGTCGCAGAGACTGATGAGAGCTCAGCGCCATCTTGTGGAACTGCGGGTTTCAGCACTTACCCTCACTTGGTCTTTATTTAAGTTCACTACAACAGCCACGCTCGGTACAAGACGAGCGAAACGTCGGAAACAAATAGGTATTTATACCTTAAATAAGTTTACACGATTAAGACCCGCTAAATTATTTTGTATGATATGTACAAATCGCGAAAGTTTAAAAGTGATGGACTATGGTCTAATCTTTCTCATAGTAAAAACGGGCTTGTGCCCAGCAGTGGAATATTTCTCTACTTTAAAATTAGCCAAAATTTGTCTTTATCATGCTGTTAAAGACCACTGCTGCCCTAAGAATAATGCGGGGAACTTGCGGTGAACAAAGTTCCTACTATACAATAACGAAACAACGATTTGTGTATCCCCCAAAGTATTGTCTCATGTGCGGATCGAACTCACATCACGTACCCAATAAGTCATACGTGCTGTCATGAATGTGCTAGTACCCTGAAATGATTAGTGAATTCCATTTTTAGTCCTCTCAAGGACCATTTCCGCGCTGGATATCCTGTGTTAACACAAAAATCGTAAACTATATGTTGATGTAGTCTCTTCAAACTTAAAACATGGTTCAGCGTTACGAATACTTTTGTGTAATTAGTTGTTGTTAACTTTTTTGCACGAATAGCATACTGGTATAAGCGGCCGACTCGCTGCTTTAACACTGCACCGAGTGTCTTGAGTGCGATCCCCACACGATACAACACTTTATGAGATCCAGTTTGTAAAGCTACCATGAAATATGAATTTCTAGTGCGGTAATTGCAGTAAAGCAAGAAATATATTGACATTATACGCTATCTTTGTTTACATTCAATGCCCTTAAGATATCACATTTACAAAGAGCTGTTGCTAATTGGTGATTGTCTTAATAGAAACTCGTCGACTATAGTTAGACTAGTAATACGCCATAGAATTATTATTGAGAGATAAATTTCCACGGCTTCTTAGGGTCATTAGCAGTCTGCATCATACATCAAAAACGTTTTAAACAGGGACTTTAAGTCCTCTTTAAATTAAATACCCATACAAGTAGTGGGTGATACTTATATTCCACTACAGTTGTGTTTACAGAGAACTTTAGTATTTGCAGAATAAATTAACGAATAATCGAGTGGAGTTGTGTCGATGTACACTGTAATTGGTTGAAACATTAAACGTTTATGTCAACGACTGATATGTTTTATTCATCCAAAACAAGATTTACTACGTTCTAAATATTTTAACATATTAGTATTTATATGACGGGTTTATATCGCGTAATTATCGGAAATCAGTATATATATAAAACTCTTCTTAAAATCTTCTTTCTAAAACTATTAGAAGCAAGAAGCTGGCATGGAAATTTGGCATGTTTGTTCCTTGGTAACCGTAGGGGTGCAATAACATACATACGTCTGTTACATACGTTTCATACATATTAGTATGTGTAGGAGTCGAGAAAGTTTTCAGAATGAAGAAGTTTTCAGAAGTTCGCAGTATATCGACGTAAAGTAAAAGTATCCATACTGTTGCGTTACGCTCGGTGAGAAAGTGTCAAAGGCCTTATCTCCTTTCCCCTCTCCGTCATCTCGCTTTTCCTCTTATTCCTTTTTGCAGCCCAAAAGGCGCCAACGCACTTGGGATTCCTCTGGTGATGTGGCGCTAATCGCAAAAGCTAGTTGTAAATTAAGTCTAAGCATAGAATCACATGTCGCATGTGGTTATTCTGCAAAATCAGGTTAGACGAGTGCATGGTCGCCGGGTTTCAAGGTGAAAGCCTTGGATGCAATCAGGATGTCACTAGCACGTTGATGATTTTTTTTTATGGTAATAGGCGGCAAACGAGCAGACGGAGTTCCATGGTTCTTCTGAGTACCATGGAACTACTGAGAAAAAAATCTCACTAGTTCCATGGAACTGATTGCTGGTGGAACTAGTGAGAATGATCCGCCCCTTCGGTTTGGGAAAAGAGATAGGATGAGGGAGAAGGAATAGGGGATAGGGCCTCCGGTACTCTTACTCACCGAACGAAACGCAACAGTTTAGGTACGGTTACTTTACGTCGATTTTCTGTGAGAGGGTAGTACTTCCCCGGTAGAGCCGACCTATTCATGCTGAAATCAGCGAGGCTTTACTACCTTGAAAATGATAATGATTGTTGATGTGATAACGCCGGTTGCCGTCAATCCGGCATTCCGTCCGGCCAGGATGCTAACTCAAGATTGTAAGACTGCAGCAGAGTTCGATATGTTTTCGTTAAGTTCCACTTTTCGGACAAGAAACCCGTATATTTTATCTATTGTAGAGGTTTTGAAAACTCACCTTAAGATAAAGGGTAATTTTATTACAAATCAATAACACAAATCATTTTTTCAATGACCCACTGAAGTACATTTAGAGTAAAGTACTTCTACCAACGCCCTTCTACACGAATACAATTTTCAGTAGCAGCAAAACAAAAATACAAAAAGAAAACTCTTGAACGTAACGTAAACATATATAAACAATTGTCTTATCGATTTATGATAATCTTCCGGCTCAGAGACAGCTATTTAACACATAAAATGCAGAAAAAATATAAACACAAATTATATCTAACATCTTCTCCCGAGGGCCATAAAATGCAGCGTGCTTATTGACTGTGGAGACCGTTAAATAACTCGCTTTCCTAAGGCTAAAAGGTCATGTAAAGAACTGAAATATTTCTGAAATAAACTCTAGACCGTAATAGTCTCTTAGCATCAAACTAATGTAATATATTATGTAAGAAACATTTTCGTTACACTCTATTTTCTGTTTAAATATTTGTGTAATATTTTACAGGTTTCGTCTACTACGCTCGTGATACAAGCTAGGACTTTTCTATTTACTTGATGGGAACAGTTTTAAATAAAAATAATCAACGGGGACCGGACAAGTTTTCTTTATAGCTGCACTGGTAGTTAAGTAGGAAGGCTTTTATTGAAATTTTGTGAAATGGATTTTCTTCCTTTCTGTGACACAATATGCTTTTATTATTCTCGTGGTAATGAACAAAACATGTTTGAACAGCGTTTAACTTTTCTCAGCCTCAAATAGCGTATACATTGCTCTACCAAGATTCATCTGTAACAATCCTAGATGAAAAACTTCTGTTTATTTTCAGACAAATTACTTCCTTGTAAAAATATTTTTGTCGCAAGATTTGAGTTACTGAGAGTACTATAATGATGGTAAATTTTGTCTTCCATTAGTTTAAAAATAGTTAATTTGCGTAGCTGTTAAACATATTGTAGAACAAGGTCTACCCACCTGGTTTGATATTCTTAATAGAGACATGCATGCTTTGATAGCGTAATCGCCTACATGGCACATTTTATCAGCACCATCATTTAATGTAATATATCGGCAATATTTAGAGTCCGGTCAAATTAGGCTAACCCGGTTAACTAAGACAAGCAAAGGTACAAAAATTCGCATAAAGGTAAAAAAATTAAGCATATTTGAAACACCTTGATATGTGATTTCTGGCAAATAGTGCTCACCTAAATAGAACAATTTCTAAGAATGTCAAAAGATAATTATTAATTAGGCGGGTCCACACAGAGCGAGCAACCTCGCGAAGCATTTGCCGCGCGAGGAAACGGTCCCCGAACGAGCGCGGCCATAGAATAAAGCCGCGTTCACATTTACGTGACGTGATCTCTCGTGACTGTCTCTGTCATCATTATTTAGCGTTCACATTAATTTGTCCGTCGCCGTCTGTCGCGATCTGACGCAATTTTGAATCAGTTCTGTCTTTGACTCTCGGGAAATTCACACATTCGCAATGTTTTGATGAACATTAAAAGGTAGTAGAGCCTTGCTGATTTCAGCATGAATGGGCCGGCTCGACAGGGGAAGTACTACCCTGTCACAGAAAATCGACGTAAAGTAACAGTACTTAAACTGTTGCGTTTCGTTCGGTGAGTAAGAGTGCCGGAGGCCCTATCCCCTATTCCTTCTCCCTCATCCCACCACTCCTCATCCTATCCCTTTTCCCATTCCCATGGGGCGGCAACGCACTTGTGACTACTGTGGTGTTGCTTGTGTCCATGGGCGGCGGTAATTGCTTACCATCAGGCGATCCGTCTGCTCGTTTGCCGCCTATTACTAAAAAAATAATTATCTGATTCAGATTAAGTAGATATACAATTATATCCATACATTATTTACATAGAATTATATTATTTCATATTCGTATTCGATTAGCTCGTCTATAGTTACTGTATAAGAATAAAATTATTAAAAGGAAGTCAATTAGTTCGGCGTCCATAGCGCACAATTGCATATGCGCGTCTGACGCTTTCCGACAGACACTGGCGCGTGCACATTTATCTGACGTGTCGTGTCGCGCGCTGTACCGCCCCCGCACCCCTCTCTGTCGCAGACCGGGATATCGTCTGTCGTGACACGACAGACGCTGTCACGACAGATAAGATAGATTACATGAGGTAAATGTGCACGCTCTCATATAAAATGTATGAAACCGATTGCTCTCTGTCGCGTCACGACAGATCACGTCAGATAAATGTGATCGCGGCCTAAAGCGCGGCAGCCTCGGCAACAATCTGTTTATTAATATCCGTAGGAAAAAACGAAATTGTAGTTGTCATAAAGTTTGAATTCAGAACGTGTAAATATAGTTGAAAATCCATTATATTATTGGCATTATTGCGCATGTATTGTGCTACTTGTGAATTAGAGTGAAATAGTATATTTACCCTCTATCGGTTTTACGTATCAATGTGAGATCTTTGCCCTCTCTCTCTCTCTTATTATTAAATTTTGTTTATAAAATGTTCTTTTTTTTTAATATTCTACCACATTCACACAACACCATCTAGTCCCAAACTAAGCAAAGCTTGTACGAGGGGTACTAGATAATGGATAAACATACATATATATACTTTTTTTTTTGTAAATACATACATATTATACGTAGAAACACCCAGACCAAGACAAACATTCATGTTCATGCACACAAATGTTTGACTTGAGCGGAAATCGAACCCGCGACCTTCGGCGATGCAGTCGCTTACACTCCCGCTTCGCCAACCGGTCGTCAATTATTGTTATAAAGGATGAGGAATAGGTAGTTATGGAAAAAATATAGGATGTATTATAGGAAATTAATGTCTGTAAGCAAGGATACTGTAACCGAAGCACAGATTGAAGGATTATTATTGGTACAATAGATTGCATCAAAGATGAGAATGTTATGATGGATGTATCCTCCGTGATCCAGTGACCAGTGGATAGCGTATGCGACTACTGATCGGAGGTCCCGGGTTCGATTCCCGGGTTGGGCAAAAGTGTTACTGGGTTTTCCCGAATTCTCAGAAGCAAAACGGGGTCTGCTGATGTGCCCGGTAACGGCAATAGGCTCGTCCCCTATTATGGGACCTAAACATTTCATGGCGAAATGTGAATGTAATAATATTACACCTCTGCCTATCCCTTCGGGGATACAGACGTGAGTCTATAAAAAAATGCCTAATTCGGTAGCTCGGGCGCACGGTAGCTCGGCCGCGGCTGCACAAGCGCTTTCCTCGACCGAGCCACGTCTTCATAGACCGAGCAGCCTCGCGAAGCATTTTCCGCGCGAGGCTGCTCGGTCTGTGTGGACCCGCCTATTCCTGGTTGGCTTTACAATTTACCGAGTAGTCAAGTACTTATTTTTGCGGTCGATAGGATGAATAAGTGATTGAGTACTTCTGAGAGTTGCTAAAGAACCGACATGACCGCCACAATTGAGCAATTTACTATGTTGTTTTGTTTTTCGTGTGAGTGTGTGGCCAACTCTGGTATCGGAGTTTTCAGACCGCCCGAAGGCCTTCGACATGGTCTAACGATCCTTATCCTTAGACAAGAACCGGGACCGACAGCTTTACGTGCCCGCCGAAGCACGGTAGCGCTCAGATGTAAATGCCACACACGGTCATCCATCCAAATGGCGACCTGTGCAAGCGTTGCTTAACTTTGCCGATCTGTTACGAACCGCAAGCTAAATCTCGCTATGAGCGCTACTACTACTATTAAATAGTAGGAAAGTTCGGTATACAAAAAATCCGAAAAATCTGCGAATTTTTAATTGAAAGAAAAATGCATGTAGCTTCTGCCCTATCTTAAGTGCCACGATTCATCATCATCATCATTTCAGTCTAGAGACGTTTACTGCTGGAGACAGGATTCCACCAAAGCTCTCCACACCAGCTGATCTTGAGGCTCACGTTTATACTGTACAAAATGTACCGACATAAAATCGCTTCAGTGGCATCGCAGTACAAGCGTTACACGTGGTACGTTTACATATTTAGTATTATAACCGAATTATTTATTACTAAAGCAAATAATTTGAGTTATTCTATATTTTTTTATTTATAAACTCACGCCTGTATCCCGGAAGGGGTAGGCAGAGGAGTAATATACACCCACATTTCGCCATGACTTTTTAAGGCCCACGTAATAGCCGGCGAGCCTATTGCCGTTATCGGTCACATTGCCAGACTCCGAGCTGCTACTGAGAATTCGGAAGAACTCCGTAACACTGCTCGATCCGGGAATCGAACCCGGGACCTCCGATCAGCAGACGCTTACGCTATCCACTGAACCACGAAGGCTCTCTCAGAAATATTGTTTAATTTAGTATAACTTTATACTAAATTAAACAAATATTTCACTACGTCATATCGCCGGCATTACATGGACTTCAATATAGTCCTTCGCCTTGTTTGCTCGGGCACATAGCCTGTTTATAAAACAAAGGTATATGTACTGAGAGTCCCTACCACGTGGTGTGGACATTTAAACTGCTTAATCAAGCCGGTGAATGTAATCTGGAGGCTTTAATATGTCGCTGTTGTATATTTTGTCAGTTTATTTGAGCTGCGTATCTTAGTGTGTATAAACATGCTAGCTTTCCCTTTGTTATGTCCAATGAAAGGACAATTAAAGTCGTATATATGCTACCTACATTATTGTTTATAAAAGTCAGATGATATCTTTATCCGTGTTGTTCTCAATAGTAAGACGCCCGATTCAAGTCTGACTTCGGGTAATTATATCAAACTAGCTTAGTTTTATGGAAAATCCTATGAGTTTTGAACTACAAATAGAAAAACAAGTTTTATTATAATTTATCTATTCAGGCCCTTTTTTAGTGGTAGTGGACGTATGATAATCAGATAAATGATATTCAAGAATGAATAGTTAAATCTATTGTGATATAAAACAGCAAAAAGGCCGTAAAAATATTGTCCTTTGCTTGAGTACTAAAAAAGGCGGACCGTCACCGGCATTGAAACTTGGTCTGCAGATTCACCCCTTATGGGGCTTGATACGTACGTGCCGGGAATTTTCGTTCACTCATATTTTGGGTCGGTTAATGTCGCTTTACTGCTCAATCTCCAAGGCAGATTGGACCGAATTTGATACGAGGGCTCGTTATGTCTTTTTATTTTAGATGGAAGGTGTATGAACAGCCAGTCAAGGAAATTATGTTTCATAGGTTTTTATGTTCAATATTTCATGTCGTTGATTTTAACAATTGCGAGGTAATTGTCAATGTACTAACGTTATATTTAAGACATAAAAAGAAAAGTATCCAGTAATCAAGAACAAAACAGTCAAAAACAAAGTTTAAATTATGCATTTAGACCAGTGCAGATACGTTAGAAAACGGTGAAAAGTAAAAAAAAAATACAGTAGGATGAAACCCATTGGAAAAGAAAGAGAATATAGCAAAAATTTAAGGAAAAATAAATTACGGGCGATCTGAGGTCGGGAAGTGGATGGGGTTGCGATTTTAAGGGTAAAAAAGGGTTTATCTCGATTGCCAGCAAAACTACAAGTCCTACGGGGAAAACATCAATATTAAAGTTGTAGGTAATAAAAAGATCTACAACTTTAGTATTTACACTTTATTCACACAACGTCATAATTTATGTGAAAAATTTAAATAACCTAGTTTTTGGTTTTTTATTTTTAACTTTTACAATAGTTTTTTCTTTTACATAAAATTTTGTGAAAACTTGCCTTTTTATGTTCCAAACACACTGTTAATGTATTTTATTTAAAATATTTATTTTTACGCCTTATTTTGACTTATTATCGAAATAAAACCCTAATTTTCAATTGAAAATTCTCACGTCAATATATCAGCTTTTTTTTTTAATTGTTCGGCGTTTTGTTCGTTGAAATCTCTACTTTCTGATGATGTGAATAAAATATACATTACTAAGGTAAACGTTCTCAGAAAATGCAAAGAAATGGAACAACCTCGAGACCGATTTTTTTTAATCATAATGTACAATTTTGAGATATTTATTAATATTAAGACTTTAATTACTCGAAAAACGTAAATTCCATGCTACATTGATAAATAAGAACTTAAGAATCGATATATACATCTAAAATTAATAACCAAATAAGTTAATATTTAATAAGACATCTACAATATTTTGAGAAAGTTATAGATTTTGTGTAATGTTGCCATAATATAATGAAAAGTATCAACTAAGTGGGCAAAAATTCTGAGCTCTGAGAGCTATCTTCGTGTGCGTTGCCTAAACCGTTGAAGTTACATGAGGATAATGTACAGTGATATTGTATATCTTAAAAAGTTCTAAACAAAAGTCCGCGGCAGCATATATCTATCTTATATTTTAAGTAGAAGCCACTATATACTAAAAAGTGATCCGTAAAAATAATTAAATATGATACTTTTGTACAATGCTGATTCTGGTGTAGTATCAAATTGTTTTCAAAATTTATTGCCTTCAGTATTTAATGTAGATGAACTTTGTCTTTTACAGTAAGTAGTTTAGACGAATAGTTTAAAAGTTATTACGATATAATTGACCTAAGCGCAGCGTTATTAAAAGCGCTTACTATGAGTTGGCGCGCGGCGGTCTGAATGTCTGATATACATATTATGTACCTACTTTATGGTAATGTTTTCGGTTTTATTTAGGCTGCTTTTATATTTAGTAGGTATATAAGCTCTTCAATAACTTCAATAATATAACTTCATACTAATCTTTACCTGAAGTTTGACGATTATGAAAACAAAAGTAATTTTTAAGCATTATATGTTTATATGTATGCTACACGGCTAATTTGCAGAGCCGTTTGTGATGGAATTTGATATGGATACTCTTAAACCTGGGAAGTACCTGCAAAGGCTACTCTTTATTAGAATTACATGCGGGCAAAGCCGCGGGCGAAAGCTAGTACAAACATAATCATCTGTACACCTACGTATATAAGAGGAGCAATGATACACAATTACAGAGTAGAAGCATTTAACTACCTTTTGAATCAGGATATACAAAATAATGAATATGGATATTTCTTCGACAGTAACGTCACTTGATATTTGTCATTTGACATGTTTTCAAACAGTACCGGTAAAATTAATAGAAGTGGAATGCGAAATATATATAAGAGGATTCTTGAAAACATATTGATTGATCTCAATATAACTACGCCCAACGATTACCAACAGTTGAAATGCAGCCGCTAAATATTGATCACTCAAATTCAGACCAGTTATTTCGTGTATATCTAATAATATCATTGTATTGCACTTATATATAAATGGCCTAATAAATAAGTCAGATATGTTTGCTCTGTGTTTGCAAGAATTAAGCCGTAGGGCAAAAATGTTGATGTACTTTGTATTTGCGAGCATAATATCTCTGACATTAATGTATTGAAGGTTCCCTATTTTAAATTAGCTACCTGTTACTCTAGAACTTCCAGAAATGGAGGTTCTAGTATAATAATGAGAACAGATATAAAGTATAAAGTTATTAACCGTATCGTAAGTTACAGTGTACCAAATATTATTGAATGCTGTAGGATAGAGCTAACGAAGCATAATTTAATAATAATATGCGTTTATAGGATCCCACAAAATAAGGATTTTGCTATATTTCTTAACAGTTTAGAAAATATCCTAAATTTGTTTGCTTTTAAAGTATGTAAGACAGAAATATATAGTATGTGGCGATTTTTTTATTGATATGATAAGATCTACAGCAATCTATCATATATCAGCAATATATCTACAACAACTTAAGCAATTTATAAATGGTGTTAATATGAAATTTGAATTTAATTTGCCAACTCGTTTGATCAGCGGCACATGTATTGACAATTTCTTACATAATATACGAGGATGTAAAAGCAAAATATTAGAACTAGCGGATTCTGATCATACAGCCCAATTATTACAATGCCCGGTTTCATAAACATGCAAGTTTAACTACTGGTTATAAATAGGCGCGATTTCTCTAAAGAAAACGTTAATAAATTTATTGACTGCATAAATAATCTCAGCTTTGCTGAAGTATACGAAGCAACGGATGCAAATACAGCTTTTGACATATTTCATGATACATTTTTGCTTTTCTATGACTTATGTTTTCCTAATATTAGGGTAAAAATTGCTACCAAAGCTAAATCAAAATGGATTACTCGTGGTATTAAATTATGTTCCAAAAGAAAGCGTGAGCTATTGTGGAAGTACGACGGCCCACCATAAAAAATAAATTAAATTTTAAACTATTAGCGAACAGACTCAAGAAAATAATACAATTTACACAAAGGTCACAAAATATAAACTATATAAACTCTGCAAAGAATAAAAGTAAAGCAACTTGGAAAATAATTAACAGAAACAAAAATAGATTACCTGAGAATAATATAGATCAAATAAAAATTAATAACCTAACATTAACCAACCCCTCCGCAATAGCACAAACTTTTAATGATTTCTATGTAGATTTAGTAAAAACAGATAACATCCCAAAACAAACCCAATTTCATAACGCGTTTCTTAGTAATAAACCTACATCTATGTTTATGCAGCCTACAATACTCCTAGATAATATACCATATAATAAAGGAATTAGAAATACAACAAGCATAGGATACGACGGTATTAGTACGGAAATAGCTAAACTGGTGTCGGTGCCAATTTCACCTATATTGAGCCACATGATAACTAACTGTATCGTGCAAGGTGTATACCCTGAAAAGCTGAAAATATCCCTGGCAAAGCAGCTCTTAAAAAAGAAGATAAAGAAAACATGCAATCCTATCGGCCGATTGCCTTAGTACCCATATTTTCAAAGATTTTTAAAAAAGTCATTTATAACAGCTTAAATAACTACTTTGAAAAAAATAATCTGTTTACAGACAACCAGAAAGGATTTAGAAAAAATAAATCCATTGATGTAGCTATTTATGAGTTTTTAAATATTATTATTTCTAGAAAGGACAAAAGAATGCCAGTACAAGCACTATACATGGGCATGACAAAGGTATTCGATTATGTGAACCACAAAATATTATTTGATAAATTAAATGCCTATGGTCTCCGAGGAAATGTATCTACACTAATAGAGTCATACCTTAGCAATCACCAGCAGATTACAGTTATTGATAAAATCTGCCTTAAAACCAAAATAAAAACTTCTTACAAGTCAAAAGCTAGAACTATAAGATACGGAGTTCCACAGGGAAGTACATTAGGCCCTTTGCTATTCATTATCTATATAAATGACTTTCCATCCGCTACAAAGTTTCCTATGGTAATGTTTGCCGACGATTGTACCGTCGTATTTAATCATGATAATCCTCATACCACTAACTCAATTATTGAAAGCAACATTGTGTCATTGGTAGATTGGTTGGAATCGCAAAATCTGAAAATTAATCTAAGTAAAACTACTGTTATGAATTTTGGTCAAAAGGAGGACAAAACAAAGGATATAGATATCAAATACTACAATAACCGTATTAGTGACATTAAAGTAACAAAATTCTTAGGCTTGTAAATTGAAAGTACTCTAAAATGGAATAAACAAATATAACAGGTGTGTGGCAAATTAAATCAATATGCATATGCGCTACACATGCTGAGTAAAACTGTTAACCAAGACACAATTGTTGCCGCTTATCACGGATTGGTTGCATCAACAATGAAATACGGAATTATATTTTGGGGCAATGCAACCGGTGAAAAACTAGTTATTAAGTCTCAAAAGCGCTCCATAAGAGCAATATGTAATATCTGTTCTACTGAGTCATGTAAACCGCACTTCATCCAGTTAAAAATATTGACAATGCCATCCATGTATATCTCTGAAACAGCGTTATTTGTTAAGAAAACTGGTCCAAATTCTCAAAGATACCTAGTAAACGTAGACTGGTAAACTACATCTAGTTCAAGCTAAAACTACCTTATATCACAACAGCATATTTGTGATGGCCCCCAAGATATACAATAAGTTACCTAAATGTATACAAACTGCTGAAAGTTTAAAATTATTCAAAAACAAATTGAAAGAGTTTCTTATAAATAAAGCCTATTATTCTATTGATGAATATTTTAGTGACAAAATAATGTAATATAATTTCTGTAATTTTAATATTGACATAATTAATTTCTATACACATTCAACTATTACTTGTGATACTCCTATTATTATTTAAAATTTTGAATAATTATTTTTAATTAAGTATTATTTAAATTGATGACATTATATTGTATTATCACTTTGAATTATTATTTGAATTGGTGACATTGTGTTGTTTTTATTATATTTTTTTTTTCATTATTTGCTTAATATTAATTGGATTGTAACTATTTTATTGTTATCTCATATTATTTGTACACCGCAAATGTGGTAGGATGAAGTGGTACTATAACATAACGTTAAGATCTGTAACTAAACTATTTGCCACAAATAAAGTATTATGAATTATGAAATCGATGTTTGTGGTTGCCTCTTGAATATTTTTTACCACATTTATCACGTAAGATAGAACAGTATGTTAAATTATAAAAAAAAATATTTTTGAATAGCTGAAGTTAATCAAATGTTGCCAATGCAAAAGCAAATTAGTTGTGTAAATATTTGCGATATCTTGCGATAAGAATTCCTTGCAATTACTAGGTAAACCGACAGTCGTTGGACAACATACAATTATTGGACAGCTACAATTTACACGTTAATAATAAGATATCCTTTGAAAAAACGCGCCATCAGTTGATTCCAATATGGACTGTTGACATTTGTTATTGTAATAATTCTTAGTGAGTATCACAGATGGCAACAGTATAAACACAACAATGTCTTTTCCAGTCGGACATCGTGGCAGGTGGACTTTGAGCGTAAAAATTAAAAAAATCATAAGGTTAGAAGTTTGGTTCCAAAGTGATATCAGCGGGTCTGAAGAATTTATGCTGTTAGCTATTGGTGGAGTGGTAAGGTTAAGCTTAAGCTGTTTATTTCTATGATTTTAAATACAAAGGTGTGCTGTTTTGAGGTTATTTTTCACTGTCCAATGACTATCAAATTTTTTAAATAAAAATCTAATATTGGACACTGTCCAATAACTATATTTTTTTTCAATAAGAAGTTTTAACCATTTTGACACTTCTATATTTCGGCTTTTTGGTTGATAAAGGCGTGATCATATTTAAAGCTTTGTCGGTGGCTTATTTCAGTTATTGGACGGCTGTCCAATGACTGTGATAATATATGTCCAATAATTGTTGTTGCAGATAAGTCTTGAAAAAAAAGATGCCTAAAGGTAAAAAGAGAGCTAACGATGCAAATAATTTGGATTTAGCACTGAAGGAGCTAGAAGAATCTGATAAACCAAAGATACGTGAAATAGCTAGAAAATACGGTGTGCCAAAGTCAACCTTACACTTCAAACTAAAAAATCCGGATCACAAAGTATCTTTTGGTCCAAGACCCGTTTTAACAGAAGAAGAGGAGTCAGTTTTGGAATTATGGATCAAACGGTTAATACAGAAAGGATTCCCTTTGAAAATAGAAGACCTAAGAAGAAGCGTACAAAAATTCCTTGTAGAAAACCCTAGACCAAATCCATTTAAGGACAACTATCCAGGAGATGGACGGGTTAAAGCATTTTTGAAAAGACATCCAGGTATTGTCCCCCGGACTAGCGAAGGTGTCACTCAGTCAAGTGCCTGTGTTTCTGAGACAGACATCCGAAAGTGGTTTGAAGAAATACGCCAATATTTAACAGAAACAGGCCTTGTTGACATATTAAATGAAGCGTCTTGGATTTTTAATGGTGACGAAAGTAGTTTTCAGCTTTGTCCAAAAACCGGTAAAGTTTTGGCTATCAAAGGAAGCAAAAATGTATACAACATTGATTCTAACAATGCGAAGAAATGTATAACAGTAATGTTTACATTCTCAGCCTCCGGGGATACTTGCCCATGATAGTTTATAAATATCAAAGAATCCCACAAAATGTAGCTGCCGGGATCCCCAATGAATGGGGCATTGGCCGCAGTGACAACGGATGGATGACGTTAGAACTATTTTTCGAGTACATTGCCAATGTTTTTTATCCCTATTTACAAAGACAAGGAATAAAGCTACCCGTTATCTATTTTCTAGACGGGCATAAAATACATCTCACATATGACGTCAGTAAATTGTGTAAGGAGCTGGGAATTGAATTGTTAGCTTTATATCCGAATGCAACAAGAATATTACAACCGGCTGACGTTGCTGTGTTTAGACCTGTTAAGGCGGCTTGGAAAGATGCGGCAAGGGCATAGTTAATAAATAATCCGGGAGAGTCAATTTCAAAAGTGAATGACGTTGGTATTCTTGAAGATGCTTTGAAAAAATCCATAAAAGCAGAAACATTAATAAACGGATTTAGAGCTTGTGGTCTAATGCCATTTAATCCTGATGCTATTGACTATACTGTGTTTAGGGAGTGATAAAATCAAACAGGTTGAACTAGTCATAGTGATATTCAGCAGAATAAACTTACATTTTTTAAAGGGGAATGACCAAGTGACTAAGGGAATTGGTATCGGAATAAATATTACTGTGTCAATATGAAACTACTGTTTTGAGATTCGTATTAATATGTAGTTTAATAAAACCTAAACATTATATGCGTAATTTGCCGGGTTTCAGAGAAATAGATGGGTGAACTTTGAATGTCAAAATGCCAAAACTTTTAATATTTCCTTTCATTAATGGGGAAATTAAAATCAAATTATACTTTAGCTTTGAAAATGTAATAAGATATTAAGGCACCAAGAAAAAAATACCAAAAATACCTAACTTAAATAATATTGGGTGGGTGAGCACGTTAAGCCGTCTGTCCCGGTTGTCATGAAGATCTTAGGTAATCGTTACAGGGCGTCAGTACCTTCTATATAAACTGACACTGGTCTAAACCATAGAATATCGCTATCCCTTCGGGTTGCGGAGGTCAGACAGGCACTCGCTCTGTGGAAAAGCTAATATTCAGCCAAATTCCGTTAGACTTGTAAGCGGACTCCAGATTGAAACTGGGATAACGCTAAGAGGATGATGAAATAATATTGGGTGGCTGACTAACACAGTAATTGATTATTTAATATCTATAAATGCTTATGTCAAAGAAACCAGTAGCTTATTCGCATTTGGCGCCCCATAATAAGCTAACATTGATACATTTCATACAAACAATCTCCAAAATCATCACAAAGAGCAGCAAATCCATCTTTAAAATGTAAAACCCCAAGCCGGCCAGTCACTGTGGGGGAAGAATGCCACAACCCTCATGTTCTACAAGGTGAACTAATTACTAATTAGGCACAATCAAATAAATAATCATGTTAATTAAAACAAAAGTTTTATTCAAAGAAAAACGGGGAACACAATAAAAAAACATATTTGAACCATTTTGAAACATAGAAAAAAGAATGGCACTGAGCAGGTGAAGATTGAACATAGTCATAATAATTAAATAAAAATAAATACACAAATATGAAAATATTGAATAACTATTATTCAATATTTTCATAGGTGTATTGCTCAAAAATGGCATCTAGAAATGGGGCTGGTGCATCAATATTGTTATGCCGTCCCCAGCTCAGGTACCAAGCAATAGTCATCACGTGGGCACAACATCCCACTGTGCGCCTGCCCACTAAACAGCTACAATAGTAACCAGATATGGCCCTCAAAGTGTTCACTGTGTCTTCATTCCTATTTATCAATAGGTACGTATAATATGAACGGCTGCTAACATGCCTCGATTTTATTCTGCCACGAATAATATAATTGTTCACACCGAGAACAAGGGGTAGATCATCTTCTATGACATCATTAATTTGCAGAGTATATGTACCATTTTGTCGGATATGCTCTCCGTAGTACGACCTTGCCTGCTTGAGCTGATATGTTCCCAGAGCTAATTTTTTTAGGTCATCCATTATTAGCCTTGGAAAATCATTGAAGTGAGGATGGTTACCATCTATATTTAAAAATCCTGTGCGTCGCCGATTTAAGTGCTCAGCTTCAATTACATCAGCTAAATGGTTTGGAATGTTTAATCTCTGCTGGGCAATGTGCAAATATTCTGTGTAAACAGGTTTGTCTTCAAGGACAGGGCGAAACTTGTTAACAAGAGCACAACCAATTCGGAAATCCTCCATGAGATGTTTTGCAGCTCTATTAAAGAACTCCTGCCTGAATAATTTAAAATCCTGTTTTAATCTGCCATTTACTATTCGTGGAAATAGTATCATAATAGTACCATCTACACATTGTCACACACCGTGATTTGTTGGCTTGCTCTGTGGTCAGTTGATGGTGGCCTTCTAATAAGGATTCAGGTAGATGTGTTTGATATCCATATTCTTGAAGTTGTACCACCACATCTCTGAACCCTCTATCAAGAATAAAGACATCTCCTTCTCGAAATTATTGTCGCATAGGTCCGTCAGCCCTTCTTAATTCTGTGCCCATAATTGTAGCATCATTGGTTGTTGCTTTATATGGTCCCAAGCAATCTAATATGTGACCATTACAGCACACAATCATAAATGGTTTCACCAGGTTGGTATATTTGTGTAAACTGTAGGTCTGTTTTTGAAATAGATAGTTACTGCTACTCTGCAAATAGATGTAGGTAGCATCACATATTGTAATTGCTGGTTTGGTCTCAACAGGCATTGTTGGTCTTCCATAGAAACCTTCAGGTATTACCATGTTCATTGCTGCCACTTCTTGGACAGTCATATGACTGAGGCCCAAATAGTGAGGCACTAGATGTAAAGTCATAACATCTCGCACTTTGTTCATGTATCGTTCCAGTGACGTTCTCTGCATATTAAACAGACCACACAACCTCTCATTACTGTCTCCACTTCTTAATTTTGTTAAATAAATGCTTAATGCTACACTAGCATCAGGTACTTCATCGTATAATTGTGGTATATTGTCCATTAACTCATAAAATTGTGTAGCATTTAGACCTAACCAGTAATGACATAAGTTAGGCTGTATCATGT
The DNA here is from genome assembly GCA_944739405.2 of Euclidia mi. Taxonomy (NCBI): domain Eukaryota; kingdom Metazoa; phylum Arthropoda; class Insecta; order Lepidoptera; family Erebidae; genus Euclidia; species Euclidia mi. Next base: position 30,953,782 of record OX123185.2, read on the forward strand.
GTACATTACTGAAATTAATTTGCGTCATTGATATTCCTTCCAACATAGTCAGAAGGTTATCCATTTGGATTCCAGTAAAATCTGAATAATTAACTTCTAACTCATCCCAGCAGTCATTGTATAAATGAAAGTTACAGATCCGAGCACTTTGGGGAATGTATATTCGATAGCGACTCAAAACTTCTTCTTTCAACGCTCTTGGTATTAATAAGCGCTCCATATTTCTACAGTTAGAAAAAACACAGTGTCTAGTTGATACAGCTACACGTTTATAAATTCTTGACATTATTTTAGGCACTTCTTGCCTTCTTGGGGGCTGGTATATGTTATATGGTGGTAATGGCGGTGGATTAGGGATATGTGCAACATAATTTTCCTCATCAGGCACATTTATATCAACATTATGTACAGGTACTTCCACATCAGGTGCAGCAACTTCCACAACAGGTACAGGTGCTTCAGCTTCTATAATAGGTATAGGTACATCAGCTTCTGGCACAGGAACTACTACATCGGGTTCAGGTACTTGAGAGTTCTCAATTACAGGCTCATCTTCATGAGAAATCATTTGTATCACATCATGTTGCAAATGCCGTTGTATAGTTCTCTTAGTTGCCATCCAACATGCTCTGCATACTCTATCCAAACGCTGCCTCTGAACAAAAAATATTATTATTAGAACTGGCTACAAGTTATGATTATGGTGGAATAGGAACAAGGACTTGAGATTAATAACTTGTTGATATTAATAGCCTGCATAAGTATGCAGGATGAAGACTTATTTATTAAGTATTTACTGGTGTTGGTATAATATACTATATACTTATTTAGATTAGGTACTTCATTTTTCATTTATTTGAAACAACTAAATCCCATCCATTAAATGTCTAAACACATGTATCAAAACTAATAATTATATGGAGCATTTGCAGTGTGATTATAAATAAACAAAGCTGCTTATATAAATAGTTAATAATTTAATAATTAAGTTAACATACCAGGTGTGGATAAACCCGATTCATAATAATATTCCTTTCCTCACTATTGGCAGGTACTTGTATGGATCTTGCACGAAGTATTGATGTTCCACATGCGAAACATACACTTCTATGGCCCAGCATAGGAGTATGTATGTGTATGTATGTATGTAGCTTTCATGCCGAATCACACCGAACACCACATGGCGCGAACACAGTTCTAAAACTGGCAGTCAATATGACTTACCGGAGTAGGTGAAGTCCAAGCTGATAGAGTAGTGTAGATATTATCATTCACTTCCCCTAATGATTGCCAACTTCCATGCTTCAGTCGAAGGGAACAGTTAACACAGCGGCGCACGGAACTTGCCATGATGGCGATAATAAATCACAATCAGTATAATTAAACAAGGAGTCTCTGTCTCAAAAAATAAAATATATATAGGAGTCCTTTTCTCAAATATACTTAGTACTTATAATAAGTAATATACAAAATCACACGCACAAATACTAACAAACACTGATAATCCAAGAAACTAGAAAGAACGCTTTGTTTTGCCGGGAATGGACGAAAACAAACAAACTTGACAAGTGGGGTAGAATATTGCCAGCATATAAAAAAAGGATTTACATTAAAAATCGAATTTGGATAGTTTGTATGCGATGTTACGTGTTCGAAGAAACATAATTGTTGTTAGATTTTTAAATACATAAAAAGGCACAATTAATTAATTACTTAAAAGACTTTTGACCAAATATTTTTATGTATTTTTGAACGAGCTCATGCAGTTAGATTTAAGAACTATTTAGTTTAGTTATGAATAATGACAAAATAAATTACTTTTTATAATACAAACATATATTTATACGTTGTTTAAAAAATATATATGTTTTACGTATTCATATTTACAAAAATAATTACGTTTAATATTTTTTTAACGATTGTGATCATGTAGAAAATCTATTAAAAGTGTAATAATGTTACCACAGCAAAATACTCCCTAACGGAAATTCACGTTACCAAATATAACGACTGTTAATTCTTGTTATGTTTTCCGGCAAATGTGAGACTCCATATTACGTTATAACACCATTATTATTATTAACAAAAATTATCCACATCAAGAACTCATGACACAACACAGATCATAAGCATCAAGCGATACCGAAAATGGTCATTCCCCTTTAGTCAGATAGTTGGACCAACGAATTTAGAAGAAATAGCTAATTGTACTAATAACTTAAACTATACTGATGAAAATTTTCCATTATTATGTCGAATTTATGAACCATTTGTAAATCCACAATATAATGTTGACAGTATCCCTAATGTCCTAAGTCAGTCTTCAAATGTTGAACATAATACCATCGCATTCCCTTCATCTGAAAGCGGGTCAATAGTGAGTTACGAAAATTTACATAAAACGCTACAATCCAATGTTCCAATGATCCACCAAGAGGTATTATATTCTAGAGACATATTGTCTCACACTCATAACGAAAATATCTTACCAGCAGAAATAACAGTCTTCGATAGTAAAGCTATTGAAACAAAATAATACACCCTCCAAAAATACCTTAAACAAAGGTCCATTGGACAGTTGCCCAATGATTTTTAATAGTGTCGATACAGAGGTAGTTACAGAAACAGCAATAGAAGACCATCCAAAGACACCTGTGCATGTGACACCATTAAACACAGTTCTACAATCATGCCCCTTTCCGAAGCCATTATAGTGAGAAATGAATCACGCTCAGCAGATAAAAGCCCAGCGTTTAAAATAATTTCTAATAGCAATTTTGCACCATTTTTGACGCTGCCCAAGACCCCTGAAAGAAAGGGTAAAAGAAATACTGTTCGATTCCCTTCCGCTATAACATCAGAAAAATATAGAGCCATGTTAAAAGAGCAAAAAGAAAAGAAAGAGTCTATTTTAAAGATAAAAGAGCAAAAAAGAAGTGAAAGACAGGAAAAAAAAAAAAAGAGATGAAGGAGAAGGAAAACCTAAATAAAAAGGTTCAATCCAACACTTCAAACACAAATGCATGCAAAATATGTCTGAAAGTGACTAAAACCACTAACCGTTTAAGTTGTGCCATGTGTGCCTCTATTTTTCATGTTAAGTGTATTCCTGCTAAGCATAAGCAGCATGTACCACAAGACATCCTGATGGACCTTTTTATTTGTCATGATTGTTATATGAAAGAAGATGACGACGATGATACTATTAATACGGAAGAGAACGTTAACTTAGAGGAAAATGATAGTTCAGCTGAAGATGAAGAAGCTTTGTCGATATTTAAAACATATCAACACCAAAAAAATAAAAAATATTAGAAACATCATACGTAAATGATTTCTTACCATTTTTTACTTGATATTAAGTTTTTAACTTGTTTATAGTAACTTGCTCTTACATCATTTGTAGATCTCCAATTATTGAGACTGATTATTTTATGTAGGTAGATGGTACCTAACAAAGTTATTATATTTTATAAATACAGTATAAATTCCTTGATTAAAGTTCCTTATTTTAAATACTGTCTTTTATTTGACTTCCCTTAAACACTCTATTGTGACGAATGCAACAGGTTTAAAGGAAAAAGGTATTTTTATAATCTGTCCAATAATTATATAGTCATTGTCCAATAATTAAAAAAAGTGTCCAATGACTACGATTTTAATAACGTTTTTTTAAATCTCACATAAAATATAAAAAGCGTTTTAGATATGTATTTTTGTATATTAACATGTTAGTGCATATCTTCTAGAATTAGAATCACATAAAATTACTAAAAAAAAGTATAACGTATTTACAAATATTTGAAACTTGCAAAAATTGATCGTTAGCTGTCCAATAACTGTCAGTTTTACCTACTACGCCTTTAATTTTCGTGCAAGTGCAACCAAGTTGCCACATCATTCATAAGATTGTAATGCCACCAGGTTTTTATCCTATGAATGTTAGGACAGTGCATAAGATATGAACAAAAATCTTCTTTATTGACCTGTCTGAGTCTTTATATGTTTAACTTTAGTGAAATTGAACACAGAGTGAGACAGTAAATAATTGAATAACATTACACATTTGTAAAGATGACATTTTATTAAAAAACATAATTTAAAAGTGTTTGCTTTGATCGAGAAACTGAAATAAAAAAGTAATCAAAATAATTTCGCGGTGCAGTTTTACTCTCGTGTTAAAAATACAGCTACTTCATGTAGCGTTTGTTTATCAAATTCTTCTTGTTATTCAAAATTTTCAACCAGGTTTTTTTTTCCTTTTCGTATTTATAATTAATGCTTGTTCTCGGCTTGTATTTCGTTATAGAGAAGAGAATTTTGTAGCTTTGCGTTTTCATTTCTGCTTTTTGAATTGGCACTGTTTAGAGTTTGGGCTAAGAACTGGGTAGTTTGCAGAAGACAGTGGGAGTGATTAATTCATCCAGTCTTAGCCCAGGGCAAAGGCCTAAACACTATTACTGTGATTGCACAGTGAATTACAAGATTACAATATTAATTTACTTACCAAATCTTCACTGGATGTCAGGCTTGGAGCTAAGTTGGAAACACACACAGATCTAAAATTGGCCAATATTAGCTGGTGAATTATCTAAATACTTAGCTATTAGGCTGCAAACGCGACGTCTTCAAGACACGATGCCACACCGGATGGTGTCGACGTCCATGTCACACAATTTTTGCAAATGTTCAATATTTCACAAATCTATCACAATTTACCGATGCCAGCGGCATTCAAGAGGGTTTACGACACGAATTCACTTCGACACCACTACGATTCACGAAGCACCCATGTGCTTTCAAGGGGCGATATTTCCAATGGAGGACAAAACCGTAGGTATTAATTTACTTTTGTCAATCGCTCAAAACCTCGTCGGACAATTTCATATAGCGACGGTTGCGAGGTTGTTAATCAATATAATTAATTCCAAAACGCAAAAATACAAAACTGCGTGAGCGCTAGAAATTCAAGGTGTCGTCAAGCGAATTTTCCAGAACAAGCAAGTGAATGACAGTTCATAGTGTGACCATAGTCAAAATTTACAATAGACTAAACTAAACGTTACTAAACCGATATAATCGATTTGACTTATCATAAATAATATTTCTATTTCAAACAGGCACCTACATTGAGATACAAACTGTACAAGAAAAAAACTACCGCTTTTATTTTGCCTTAAGTGTATTTAAGCGAATGTTTTAATTTAATACAAACAATCAGCATTTATCACGAACGCGAAATTAAAATGACACATTTGTATTTCAAAGACTAAAATATAGCTGGGTATTTACCCAGGAATATTCCACTTAAGTTGGCATACCTGCTTAATATTAAGGTGTTTTCATAGTGGCGTCTATAGACCTGGTAGTTAACGTTGCTTGTAACATGAAAGGGGCGGTCTTCCTCCGTTGTATACACTGCGCTACCTTTCAGCCGATGTGTACGGGGGTTTATCATTGTGTATATCTAGTGTTGACGCGGGTAAGGGGTTAAACAGACTTGTATAATGTAAATGTAACGTTTGCACGCAGGAAGGATTGATGGCTACCTCCGACAACGCAGTCAGTAAGACTTTTTCTGAGAAAAAACGATTGCAACGTTTGCCAACGAAACTCGAAAACGAAGTAGTTTATTTTTATACCAGCTCAAACTAACGATTTAAACTTCTTTTACGAATCGAGGTATGGGTAGTAAAAATCTTTTTGAATAAGTTTCTTTGTTTTAAAAGTGTAGCTAAGCCAAACAGGAGAATGGGTAAAAATGTATGGAACGTGGTACTCGCTCCAATAGCCATCATTAATATGTCATTGAAAAGACATTTTGATGCAGGAAAACGTCTACCACGGCGCCTGTCTCTAACCACGTTTGGGAAGCAGTAATCTCACTCAGTTTTATAAATTAGAATTTAACACAAACTACTTATATTAGTGAAATAAAACTTGAATAAGATAGAATTAGTCGATGATATAACTTATTTAAGATTCTATTATTAAAAGAAGTGAGAAAACAAGCGTTCTTAAAAAAAAACATATATCGACTGTTTACTGGCAATAGGTCCTATCTGATTTTTTTGGATTTTCGGATTATTACTGCAATCGATCCTATCTGACTCCCTTGTCCAGAGTAGATTTAAAGCGGGTATTGGTATATTTGAAATTCACGCTAAAATCAACGTCAAACGTAACGTCCTATCAGAGCCCCTTTTGAAATAAGAAGCAACAAGTACTATCTTCATGTTTTGACTTGTTCTTCGTGCAGTGTGTCTAGTGTTCGTAAGTATTTGAAGAAAACTGAAGCTTATCCTTCGCGAAATGTGATTCTGATGAATGCCAGTGATGGATAACTGTATTTTACGTCATCGCAAACAAAAACAAAGGTAAGATAACTTATGTTATAATATCAAAATCATAGTTTAAAAAAGGTTTTAAGATAGGACTAATTGGAACATATTTTTACACACGAAGTATTAGGAGATAGGACTAATTACATCTAGCAAATGTATGAGATTGCCTGTTTTTTACTCATGTTTGTTTTATAAATGTGTTCTAAAATGCTTAATTTTTGTCATTCTTTTATAGGCAGCAATGTTACGAAGTGGTCGCGGCAAGCAATTACTTACCCTGATTTTAAATACTACTTAGGGAACAAAAGAAAATGAGACCAATAAAGAAAATCTGCCGGATGAAATGTAGTGGGTACGTATTTTCTTTCATTATCTATCATTGCATCTAAACTCTTACGTAATTACCTATTTAATACCTACTATTTCAATCTGTGTGCCTGCCTAGACTATCGACTTACGTGCTTGCTTATTATCTATATTCCTAGCTTATCCTTTTAGTAGGTATGTCTTTTGCAATGCAGGTAGGTACTATACAAGGTGTGATTATCCAGGAAAGTATCTACCTAGGTCGTTCTTAGTACTACTAAGGTGCCTATGTAGGTAGGTTGCTGGACGGCTAATACGTGTGCAAAATGTCACCCAAACTACTTACCTACCTTCGCCTGTATCTACCTTTTTATAGACCCTATCTGTGTACCTTACCCAGATTACCTATACCTACCTATTTTCATACTGACTTAGCTTACTATCTATTTATCTTCCTATTTTATTACTTAGCAGCGGATTCTTGCTGGAGGCGGGAATCCTCTAATTAAAATACCTACAATTGATGAATGTTATAATATTTAATATTTCAGGTAAAAATCATTAACCAAATTGAAGAATGTGAGCCCTCTACACTGATTAATGACAAGGGGACTCCCTAAAAACACAATAAATTTGTATGCCGACGTGAAGATACCTGAAGACCTAAAATTAATAAGCCACATTGGTGAAAGTTTCTCATCACTAGGCTTAGAGCCTGTTCTTGACTCAGATTTTAACGCATCCCTAAACCCGTCTCAAGATATCAGTTGATTCGATCCCTATGGCACTATGCTTGACGACGTTTTCAGAGACTTGACTGCAGATGAAACTTTTACTTGTGTACTTGCTGGCAATGAAAGGCAGGCAGCGATAGCCGAGTAGATATACCAACAGACTGCCATGCAGAGGGTATGAGGTTCGAATCCACGGCGCGCACCAATGATTTTTCAGAGTTATGTACGAATTGAATGGTTAATTATCGCTTATCCCGTGCCTCGGAGAGCACGTTAAGCCGTCGGTCCCGGTTGTCATGAAGATCTTAGACAGTCGTTACAGGGCGTCAGTGCCTTCTAAATAAACTGACACTAGTCTAAACCATGGAATATAGCTATCCCTTCGGGTTGCGGAGGTCAGACAGGCAGTCGCTCTGAAGAAAAGCTAATATTCAGCCAAATCCGGTTAGACTAGAAAGTGGACCCCAGATTGAAACTAGGATAACGCTAAGAAGATGATGACTTGCTAGCAATAAAAGACAGGACGCTGGAACTAATAGTTGCGCTCAAAAAAATGTACAATACGAAGTCCCCCAGACAAACGCACAGTGTTGCGATAATAATGAGCATCCTGAGTCATCAAATCCAAGTACAAGTATCACTGTACCACAACATGGTACAGACGAAGATCCTTATAATCATAATATGGACGAAGGACGAAAAAGAAGGAGAATTTCAGAGGCAGATCAATGGAAACGCAACGTAAATAAAACCTTAGAATGGAAGGAAAACTATATTTGGCGTTTACCAGAGAATCTGATGAATGAATTCAAAACAAACCAAAACAGAGCCGTCGTATGAAAGAAACATGCAAAAGTAAAGTGTGTAAAAAATCGATGTATAGAGACACTGTGACAAGTTTACAGAAGAACACAGAAAATGAATATTTGAACATTTCTGGTATATTGATTGGAAAGAAAGAAAGGGTTTTGCACAGGTCACACAAAATGCTACGAAGAAAAACACGATTACAAATGAAGAATCTAGACGGGATTCGACTTTGGAATAATACTAAACAACGGATGTCATGAAGGAAATTTACAAGTGTGCAGAGAAATGTTTTTAAATACTCTGGAAATCGGATATAGAATGATGCAGAATCTTTTAGAGAAAGAAGAAGAAGTTTTGAGAAATTGCTGTAGGAAACAGCGAAAATTTAGGTTCAATATGTCCTATTTGTGTACGAAATTTTCGTGCAATAAGTCCTAAGTCGCGCCCTGACGACTGCATTATAGATGTATAAAAGTCAAATATTATACTCAATAAAGAGTCTAAAATTACTAATGACGTGTTTTTTTTTTTTTTTGTAATCCCTACGTGCCTCAGACTCATATTAAACACCTTTTTGTCCGTCCTGAAAAGTTGGTAAAAATTAGTTAGGACCTTTTGCCAGTCCCCCCCGTGGGATCTCCACCTTGTCGTGGTGGGGGGGCTCAGTAACCGTGGGTTAGAAGCCACCCACGGTGAAGCTAAGCGGGATCCCGGGAGGGAACGCTCCACGTGGGCTTGGTAGAGGCCTGCGTAGGATGCGTCCCAGGGTGCGGGTGTGGGGGACAGTTCTGTATGTCCCTCGCAGTCGGGTGCGGTCGCGGGAGGAGAGGCGTGTGGGTGTTGCGTTGCCCCGCGCCCTATCTCCCGCAACCAAATGGGGGCGCACCATCGTTGCGTCGCGGTGGGGCCGCAGAGGAAGAGGAGATGCGGTGTTACGTTGCCGTCCTCCCTATCCTTTGCGGCCGATGGGTGTTTTGGCGGCGGAGCCCAACACCTTCATCCGCCGCCAAGGGGGTTTCGTTCGGGGCCCGCCTGACCATCTGGCGGGCCAATACCCGTCGGGGGGTAGCGAGGAATGCTTTGGTGAAACCCTACCCTCCGACACATGGGTACATTAGGAGCACGGGTTGGTTTTTAGTCAGTAAGAGTCTGACAGTCCCCTTCGTCCTTACCCCCGGGGCGGAGGGACTCCATGAGGATTTTCCAACCCGATACCAAAAAAAAAAAAAAAAAAAAAGGACCTTTTGCCAGTAAACAGTCGATATGTATTTTAGCTAGAAATTAGTAGATTTAAAACATTATATATCGGTATCAACTATAACAGCATTGAGGAAACATGCCACAGCAGTAAATTCCGTATGCCTCGTGTAGCCTAGGTACCATACGATGGACACTATATGTGTACAAGTGCCCATCGTACTGTTATCCGGATTTAAGCGATAGACTTTAAAAAAAAAAAGATTTATTTCATTTAGTTTAATGTTAAGGATTATTTATAAAAATAGACGAGTTCGGTAGACGTCTTGAACGTTTCGGGATTAGGGACCGACTGTCTGAAAGTGGGCATCATACTACAGATTAGAACGCGGATTGCTGACCAAGCATTTGGTCTGCATAGGGTAAGCACAAAGCCATACATTTTAGGGATATAACAACCCCCCCAATAAGAGGAAACTAACACATTTTAGTGCTAAGTTTTAGGAATCTATTCTAATTCGCGGAATTGGTATTTGTTCCTATTCCTGATTATCGTCTGTTGCTATTCCAAAATCTGTTATATTAATTTGTTTACGTTTGGGACATTTACCGAATCCGTTTAAGAACTTATACAATACAATGATTATAATTATAATAGTCACAAAGATAGTCATTATAGGATAGTAAGACTTATATTCTATTAGCGGGCTAGGTTTATTTATAATTTCATCGATATCTGTCATGAACTGATTGTTTGTAATACTTATGATTTTATCTAAGTTTGCATTTAAAAGCTTTACAGGCTCTAATTTTGGTTTAAGTAAATTAAATTTATCTTTATCACAACAAGGGTCATCAATTAAATTAAAGTCTGATAATATTGGTTTTATTGTTATCGTAATGTTAGATTTAGTTATAAATTCTTTATTATTACTGTAGGCTTTGCAATTTGATTTTAGGTTCAATATTCCTGTACCCAAAAGTTTGTACTGTGATGTTGTTGTCTGACACTCGACTATTAGTGTAAGAGGTTCAGTTTCAACGAAAAGCCATCTATTACCTTTCAATTCTTGCCAGATATCAATTTGTCAGAAAATTAATTTGGTTTTACATTGAAGTGGTAATTTAATAGGTATTTTACATAGCATTTCTGTTCACAAATCGGAGAGTTTTGAATTGAATGTAAATCAATATCGTTGCATATGAATATTTGGTTACCTCGCTATAATACATTTTCTTAAATCACTAACACATATATATGTATTCTTATCACTACTTATAGCTACATATTTACAATTAGGTAACACCATTGCATAAGAGTTTGGTTGCTGGTTGTCATGTGGAATAGGTATAGGTATCGGTTTAAATATACTATATTCTATTCTTTTGACTAAGGGTATTTTTATAATGTATACTATTTTATTGTTTACAAAGATACATGACAGTTTGGCTACATCAATTATAGTATGTATATTATTAAGACTTAACTGACAGGTAGTTCTTTATGTTTATCTAAGTGTCTAATATTGTCTACTAGTTCATAATACAGTTGTTTAGGTGTTAACACAGATGGTTGTATAGAATGACTTTTTGTAAACATTATAGCATTAACAACATTTTCGATTCTGAATGACAAGGTAAGTAAAGAAGATGAAAATGCATTATATATTTCATTTAGTTTAATTTCGGAATACAATTTTGAATTTATTTCAGATGCATTTTTAAAACTTATGACCAATAGCGTCATTTAAACGGGCTTCATTAATATTTATTAATTTTAATGTTTCATTGTAATGGTGTAATGCTGTATTAGTCATTAAAACATTATCCTTTATTAAGGATGCCAATTTTTTATTGCTATCATTTAAAGTTTGAATGGCGTTATTGTATTTCATCGCATCATCTTCATCCATCGTTCCTATAATTTGTTTGAACATAGTACCAATTCCAGCAAACCATGGTGACCTTTTATCTCTTTCAGTAATGATATGAGAGATGGCACTGTAATCTCTTAGAATACTATCAAGACGCGGCACTAAGGGTTGGAGAAAGTTATGGCACTTAGAAACATTCAATTCATTTTGTTGGCAAATGAATCTAGCAGTTCCTAAAACAGTTTTAATGTTATCAATATGTGGTTTCATATACCCAATGTCAATAGGAACTAAAACATGTACATATTCATTAGAAATTTTAACGGTGCCTGACGTTTCGAAATAGATGCCTGGGCTTTTGTCTATCTGTTGTATAACATCTGCAGCAAGAACGCAGATGCTGGCGATGGAGGCAATTCTGAAAGGCGACATATTTTATCACTTAATCTAGTAATGTAAAACTTGTATTAAATAATATAAATGTTAATTGTATAGTTAGATAGTAAAATGTAAAGTAAAAGTGTATATCTGGTAGTAAAATAAAATAAAGTTTTATCATTCTATGTTGACTTCTGCCAACTTAATCTCATCGTAATGATACTTTACGTGTCTACGATTCATGAGTAAGGTAAGGGTATTGTTGCCATTTATACGGACAACCTTAAAAGGGCCTTTCCAAATAGGTGATAATGCTTTACGTAAACGTATATGATTTTTTACATAAACCATATCTCCAGCTTTGTATTGGACTGGTTTTGTATGTTTATCGTAATAGGTTTTTGATATAGTTTTAGATTTCAAAATGTTTTCTATAGCTTTACGGGAAAGTTTCAATCGTGGCTGTAAAACTCTAACGTAAGTATTATGACTAGGTTCCAAAGGGGTTTCATATATTAAGGATGGGATAGAGGCTTTATGACCAAATAATAGCTCGTAAGGGGTGAAATGAGTAGTTGAGTGAATAGTTGTATTATAGGTGAGCATTGCAGTATAGACAAATCTAGGCCAGATGGTTTGGTTTTCGTTTATGAAAGATTTAAGATACTCCTTTAAAGTGGAGTGGCTTCTTTCCAGTGCCCCTTGAGTTTGCGGATGATAAGGGGTAGACCAAAGATGTTTTACTTAAAAAAATGTGCATGTTTGCTTGAACAATTTGGTCGTGAAATTAGTTCCTTGATCGGTTAAGATGGTCTTTGGAATACCGAATTGAGCAATAAAATGAATGAGGCATTCAGCAGTTTCTTCTGCGGTTGCATTTGAAATTGGATAAGCTACCGAATATTTTGTGAGATCATCTTGCAATGTAAAAATGAACTTTAATTTGGCGTTGCCAGCCTCGGGTAGGGGGCCAACAATATCTAAAGCCACTCGCTCAAAAGGTTGTGTCGAAGTTGTAGTGATTTGCATGGGAGCGCGGTTAGTTTTGCGCAAAGCTTTGTTAGTATGACACAATTCACACTTGCGGACATAATTTTTAATATCACTGCGCATATTTCACCAATAATACTTTTCTTGGATTCTGCCTAACATTCTATTTGACCCTAGGTGGCCCGCAATTGGGAGATCATGATTATCTCTTAGAATTTTTATAATTTCACTCATATAAGGATATATTACGGTATTTTTATAAATATTTATCGTTATGTGAGTGTCATGAAATAGGTACATAATTATAATTATTATATGTTTTCATAAAAGTATGAGAGTCAAAAGTATTTCGGAAGTCTGAGATACTAAATTCGTTGACATTTTGTGATATTAACTCGTTTTTAGGGTTCGGTACCTCGAAAGGAAAAAACGGAACCCTTATAGGATCACTTTGTTGTCCGTCCGTCTGTCAAGACCCTTTTTCTCAGGAATGCGTGGAGGTATCAAACTGAAATTTATACTAAATACTCAAATCTACGGTTCCATAGAGCTGTAAAAAAAAGCAAACTTCTAATCCAACGCAATCAAAAGATACAGCCGTATATGCTGCAAATTGCAGTATATTTTCAAACTCGCATTGGAATCAAAACCTACAGGGTAGTTCCCGTGAACTCAGAATCTTGAAATTTGGTACGAAGCAACGCCTTATAGCACATATAAAGGAAAAATTGCGAAAACCATAAATTTTTAGTTACATCATATAAGAAAAATATATTTAATAAATTTAAAGTTACTACCCCTTTCTCTTGAACGCGTGGTGGTATTAAATTGAAATTCATATCAAATACTCAGATATATAACACCGTAAGGCTGCAACAAAATCAAGCTTGTATGTCAACGCAATCAAAAGAAAGAGCAATATAAGCATATTTTCAAACTCGGACCTACTCACAAGTGAATCAAAACCTACAGGGTACTTTCCGTGAACTCAGAATCTTGAAAGAACAATGGCAGAATTTGGTCTGGGTTTGTAGTGACGACCTTAAACTTCATATGAACAAAACGAATTGTTTTTTTTTTTTCGATTTTTTATATTTCCTTTTGTCTCGTTAAAACTGGAGTATTTTATGATGATAAAAAGCATTCCAATTGATTACGAATACATTATTATTTGATTGTTGCCATAGACAATGGTGTGACAGGAATAGACGTGAGTGCTATATCCGTGTCGATTATTAAATAAGTAATCGATACGATCGACCTTTATAGAGTTGGTTTGGTTTAAAATGCAATTATTTAATATTTTAATCAATATTATATCAATAAGCTAATATTTTTGAAGCAAAACAACGTTTGAATCAAATAAAAACGTCACAGAATCGTTTTGATGTTGTAATCAATAACTAACAAAATAATCAATCTGACATAATTATGTCATTTGATAATTCAAACGTACCTACCTACATTGTTTAACTTTCATACTATAACTTTCCTTTTACCTACATTCTTCATTCTTAACTAAAAATTCAAACACCGATATCTTCTTTTTCCACCTTTCCTGGGTGAAAATTGAATCATTTATAGACTCTGTTACTTACGCCAAATTTTTTGATATATTTTTATTACTGTTCGCTTCAATTTAATTTCAGACATTTTGATGTATGGAGACCTGCCATTGTCCTTTGGTACGAAGTAACGTCTTATATCGCATATGAAGGAAAAATTGCGAAAACCGTAAATTTTTTGTAACAACATATAAAAAAATATTTTTAATAAATTTAAAGTTACTACCCCTTTCTCTTGAACGCGTGGAGGTATTAAATTGAAATTCATATCAAATACTCAGGTATATTACAACGTTAGGCTGCAACAAAATCAAGCTTCTATGTCAACGCGATTACTTGCAAGGGAATCAAAACCTACTTTTGAATTAACTTCGGATCACTGTGGTCAATTAGCTAGGTTTCCATATTACAATGATAGCATCGCACAGAGAGTGTTGGTTAGGCCATTACCTAGGCATAAGTTTAATGAATTCCGGAATAAAGTATTGATTGGAATGAATACTATGAATCCTGACTTAATAGAAATAGATTCGCCAAATAAGAATTTTAACAATTTATTTAATATAGTTAATAACACGTTTCAGAATACTTTTAAGACTAAGGGGAAAGTAATTAAGGAATCTCGAGCTTTTAATGAGTGGGCTACTGCGGGTATTTACAAAAGCAGAGCAAAAATGTTTGAGTTGTATGGTATGAAAAAATACAATTCTGATTTAAACTTCACTGAGTATGTTAAGAATTATTCTAAAATATTTAAAAGAGTGTGCAATACAGCTAAAGCTATATTCGTTAGGAATAAAATTAAACAATCTTCGAATAAAGTTAAGGCAACCTGGCGAGCTATTAATGAAACAACAGGTAAGACAACATTAAGAAGTAATAGTTTTAGTCTTCTTGATAATGATAAATTAATTCATAATGACGAAGACGTCGCACACACATTTAATAACTTTTTGCTAGCATACCACTAACTACTACTAGAGAATTAAAATCATCAGATATAGTCGCAGAAAACCTATTAGAGTCTAGTGTAGGAAATGTGAAGTAATATTTAAATTTCATAGTATTAGTTCTACCGATATTATAAATACTTTTAAGTCTTTAGAGTCTAAAAATACAGGTGATCTCTGAGGCATTTCTGTTAAGGTTTTGACAAGTATAATTGATGTAGTGGCTCCTTATGTAAGCAACTTATTCAATAAGTGTATTAAATCTGGAAGTTTTCCAGATCTTATGAAACATAGTAGAATAATACCTCTGTTCAAATCCGGCAATAAGACTGATCCTAGTAATTATAGGCCAATATCGATACTACCTGCTTTTAGTAAGATTTTTGAAAAGATCATATTCAAGCAACTACTAAGACATTTTAATCAAAACAGCCTCCTTCATGGTGAGCAATATGGTTTTACCAAGGGTCTCTCGACAACAGATGCAGGAGTAGCGTTAATCAAACATATCTACAGTGCTTGGGAGTGCTTGGAATTCCCAAAATGCTTTTGTGTGTTCTGCGACTTTTCGAAAGCATTCGATTGTGTCTGCCATGAGACGCTCTTATGCAAGCTTAGACATTACGGCGTCCAGACTAGAGCATTGGATGTCATTAAGTCGTACTTAAGTGACTGGATCCAATGTGTTGAAATAAATGGCTCAAAATCCAGTGGCTAACCTGTTGATTTAGGAGTGCCACAGGGCAGCATCCTAGGGCCTTACTTGTTTCTTGTTTAAATAAACGATTTACCTTTTTACTTGAGAAACATTTGTGACGTTGTATTGTTTGCTGACGATACTTCTTTGATATTTAAAGAAGATAAAAATAAGGAACACTTTAACGAAATAAACAGTGCACTCATTCAAGTGACTAAATGGTTTAATGTAAACAATCTAGTACTGAACGCCAAAAAAACAAAATGTGTTAAGTTTGCTCTGCCTAATGCCAGAAACCTTGGTCCTAACATAGTTTTAAATGACGATGTACTCGAAACAACTGAATCCACATTATTTCTAGGATTAACACTTGATTCGAAGTTACAGTGGGGTGCGCATGTTACATATCTCTCAGGGAAACTTAGCTCAGCTGCTTATGCCGTTAAGAAGGTTCGTAGGTTGACTGATGTCGATACGCCTAGATTGGTTTATTTTAGTTATTTTCATAGTGTTATATCATATGGCATATTGTTATGGGGTAGAGCTGCTGATATCCAAAATATTTTTATATTGCAGAAACGGGCAGTTAGGGCCATATACCAGTTAAAGACAAGAGTCTCACTCAAAGACAAATTTAAAACTATTGGTATTCTTACTGTAGCGTCACAATATATTTATGCCAGTGTTATGCATGCAAGACTAAATATAAATTCTTATAAAATGAATAGTGACATACACAATATCAATACTAGAAATAGACATAAATTATGTGTTCCGTATTTTCGTTTGCACAAAACGCATAGCTCTTTTATTGGGCTCAGTATTCGCATATACAATAAATTACCATCTTATATTTTAGACTTGCCATTAAGTTCGTTTCAGGCAGAAGTTAAAAAGAATCTTATAAATAAGGCATATTACAGTTTGAAGGATTATTTTGATGACAGGAGCGCTTGGAAGTAGTTGTTCGCTTTTGACTAGGTCAATAATTAGTGATATTCTCATTTCATACCATATTTTGCATTCATGTTCCACACTTTCATTATAACTTTGCGGATTTGTAAAATGTGGGTAACTCGTGGTCATGGGCTAACTAATAGGTTGTCGATTGCTTTGGTTTCATAAACCGTTACTTTCTGCTTCATTCATTTCTACCATAGTTCTGACCATGTTCGCGAGCTGCCTACATTAAAAAGACGTAAGTGGATGCTCCTGTTTCACCATATTTACTTTGGGAGGCTTACCATATGAACATCATTTACTGCTTGAGTATGATATCAATAGCTACTAAAAATTTTACTAGTAGATGTCTACAATGTGAAACAGTTGCAGCTCCTTACAAAAATAAAATGTACCACCATTATATTTGTTTGAAAAGAGTGGCCATGAGTTTTACTGCCCGATCTTTCTCGTGGTTCTACCTATTGCATTGCGAACGTGGCAGTAAATGTAAATGTAGAATCATTAAGTAATTAACTTAAATTTTGACGTTCATAAGCGTCACTTTGTGGCCTAGATGAATAAATGATTTTGATTTTGATTTTACAGGGTACTTCCCGTGAACTCAAAATCTTGAGATTTGATCATATAAGAAAAATATTTTTAATAAATTTAAAGTTACTACCCCTTTCTCTTGAACGCGTGGAGGTATTAAATTGAAATTCATATCAAATACTCAAGTATATAACACCGTTAGGCTGCAACCAAACCAAACATCTATGTCAACACAATCAAAAGAAAGAGCAATATAAGCATATTTTCAAACTCGCGACTACTCTCAAGGGAATCAAAACCTACAGGGTACTTCCCGTGAACTCAAAATCTTGAAATTGGGTACGAAGCAATGTCTTATATTACTTATAAAGGCAAAATTGCGAAAACCGTATTTTTTTAGTTACAGCATATAAAAAAATATTTTTAATAAATTTAATAAAAATGAAAATGAAGTAATGTCTTATAGCCCAGATAAGTGATGTGGAAGGCTGAAGACCGTGAGCTGTGGTGCGTGTTGGGAGAGGCCTATGTCCAGCAGTGGACTGCGATAGGTTGATTGAGATTGAGATTTCAAATAATTACATAGTCTTCAAACCTTTTTGCTAATTATTCTGTACTTTATAAGTATTTTTGTAACAGATTTCTAATAGTCACTAAAAACTTTGTAAATCAATAACTTTGATAAAAAATCTTACCATCATTCATCAGCAGACTTTTGCAAGGCTGCTGCAAGGCTGGTATAGGTATTTAAGTTATATTATAAAATAAGCGATGTATGTTAATATAAAATAAAGGACGACTAATTACAAACGACAAAGACCCCTTTTTCTTTAATTTATGCTCCTCCAGCTTTCCATACTGTAATGTTATGGATTTTATTTGGCAATAAAAATACCATAACTATGACTGGTGAACTTTTTCTTATATACCTACAGGTTTGTACGGAACCCTCGGTGCGCGAGTCCGACTCGCACTTGACCGTTTTTTTTTAACATATTCAAAGTTTTAAAAATATCTTCATAACTATTGGAATAGTAGTGATATACCTTAACAAAAAGAAAGTAATAGGTGATATTATCTTTTTCAAATTTATGTATGAATAGAGTGTTCTTTCTCTAGATAGAAATTCTTTAGAATCAGAAAGTTTTCTCAGAACATCTATGACATAATGGTTTGACTCATCTAAATCAATAGAAGTCGGTATGACGATGCATTTAGATTTAGTTTTAAGCAAATTTTCATTATATTCTTGGATCTTGGTTTTAAATGTAATTGATTTGTTATTTATAGTCTTTAAGCATTTAGAATATGTATCATTATTAATATTAATGGTTTTATTGGATGGTGGAGTAGAAATATCAAAATCTCCTGGGAGTTCTACATCCTCTGGAATTTCAAAGTCATCGGGTAGTTCGAGTATTTCAGGTAAGTCGGGGTTTTCCCTTATTATAATTTCAGGACTTAAAGGAGGAGGAGGACGTTCACGCTCTCTACTAACTACGGGTTCTTCAACAGGTAAGTCATAAGGATTTTCAGGATTAGGCTGGGATGAAACATTATCAGGTATAGTATTATCATTCTGTTGGACTGGATTTACTACTTATCGCGAGAGGCCATCGGCATTTGTATTAATTTTACCCTTCTTATATTGGATTTCATAATCATACTCCTCTAACTTTAAACGCCATCGTATTAGGCGAGATCCGGGGTTTTTACAATTGAACAGCCAGTTAAGAGGTTTATGGTCGGTTATAATTTTAAATCGACGGTCAAAAAGATATGGGCGAAATACCTTGGTGCCGTGGACGATAGCTAGACACTCTTTCTCAGTGACACTATAATTGCATTCCGCTTTATTTATTGTCCTGGAGGCATAGGCAATAGGTCTGTCTTTTCTGACTTCTCCTTGAGATAATATTGCAGAAATTGCATAATTAGAAGCATCACAATTTAAAATTAAGGGTTTTGTGAAATCGGGATATATAAGTACTGGGGCTGTAACTAATTTATCTTTAAGCTGTTCAAAAGCTAATTGTTGACTATTAGTCCAGATAAATGGGACATCCTTTTTTAGAAGAGCTGTAAAGAATTTAGCCAATTTAGAAAATTCGGGTATAAAGCGTCGGTAATATGAGGCTAGTCCAAGAAAAGACTTTATGTCTTTCGGACATTTAGGGACAGGAAATTGTACTATGGCTTTTATCTTTTTGGGGTTAAGTTTGACTCCCTCGTCGCTAATAATGTGACCTAGGTAAGCCACTTCTTTTCTGAGAAATTCGCATTTCTCTGGCTGCAATTTTAGTTTACAGGTTCTCAATCTTTCAAAAACAAAAGCGATCTTTTCGATGCTTGAAATCAAGGAATGGGAATATATAACAATATCGTCAAGGTACACAAAGCAGTGTGTGCCTTGTAAACCCGATAGTACAGCATTCATTGTTCTTTAAAACGTAGCAGGAGCATTTTTCAACCCAAACGGCATTCTGTTGAATTCAAAATGACCGTCTGGGACGCTAAATGCGGTTTTAGGGCTATCAGCGGGATCCACTCGCACCTGATGGAATCCAGATGCCAGGTCTAATGTTGAGAAATATTTGCTTTGACCTAGCTGATCTAATATCTCACTAATTTGAGGAATTGGGTAACTTTCTCCAACTGTAATGTCATTTAGCTTCCGGTAGTCTATGACAGTTCGCCACTTTCTCTGCCCGGATGAGTCTGTCTTCTTTGGAACTATCCAAATTGGCGAAGACCATGGAGATTTGGAGGGTTTAATAATATTTTCGTTTAACATTTTATTAATGTGTATCTTGACCTCATTTTTATGTATTTCGGGGAATCTGTAAGATTTTACACTTATAGGTTGAGAAGTTGTTGTTTTAATATCGTGTTTGATAATATCTGTGCAGGTCAATTGATCTCCTGGTAAATTAAATACATCTGCATACTGACTACATATATCTTTCAGAAGTTCTGATTCTTCTTCATTGAGGTGAGACATACGTAAGAGGTCAAATAACTTTTGAGTTCTTTCGATACTATTAATAACGTCATTGTTATTTGGATTGGCATTTAGCATTAAATTGTTGATTATAATCAATAGGATGTAAGGTAAGTAAAAATTAGAATTTATTTGAACTGGTTCCTCAGATGTGTTAAGTACTGTAAGGTTAACTCTGTTGTTAGTTTTTACTTTAACCAGACAGTTGGATATTAAGATTGAATTTGATATGTGTTGATCAAATATTATTCCTTCTTTTAGTTCGGGATTTTTAACCGACCACTCAATTACCTTTTCAGTGCGAGGTTCAACCATATAGGAAGGTTCAACAAATGATAATTTAATATTGGTATCATTTATTTCAAGAGATTCTAAATTATAATTAATTTAACATCCATGTTGCATGAATAGGTCGTTACCTATTATGCCATCATACGGTAAATTAATGTTGTCAAAAATATGGAAGGTATGTAGTAGTTTTACTTGTGGGTTAAATTGTAATTGTAACATTAGGCTGCCTATACTTTTCAAAGGATCATTTTTTGAATCTATTCCTTTAATTTTAATTTTCATTTAGCGTTATTTTGTTACTAATACAAATATTTTTCAGGATACAGATGGATGTACCGGAGTCAATGAGAAAGGTAAGTGGGTTTTGATTTATAGGTGTTTAAATTTTGACATAGGGTAAGTATCTGTTGTGAGTAACAATTTCATAGATCTGTGCAGATTTCAATGGATTAGGGTAACCTTGAGTTTGGGGCTGGTAACCCTGTCCATTGGTCGATTTGGTTGGATGACCTTGAGCTTGGGGCTGGTTACCCAGTCCATTGGTCGATTTGACTGGATGACCTTGAGTTTGGGGCTGGTTACCCGGTCCATTGGTCAATTTGTTGGAAATAGTATCGACTTGGGTAATAAGGAATTGCCCCGCGCGATACCTAGACGGGACATTTATTAGATTAAATTATTATCAACGCATTCATCCATTTCATCTTTACTACCTTCTTCATCATTTTCAGCAAAATTCACACGAGGATAAGGTTTAGAGGTAGAAGGTTGCATTGGGGTAAACGGTTGAGGGCAATTAGAGAATCTTTTATTATTATATTCACGTAATTTGCAGTTTTCAAGAAGGTGACCCTGCTTCTTGCAATATCTGCAAAACATTGAATCGCGAGAAGAAGATGTGTTTTGGAAGTTATTATTAGGTTTATGTGTTTGTGGGACGCGGTTATAAGAGAAATTTCTTTTATTAAAAGGTTCAGTAGTTTTTGTTTTGTTATAGTTTAGGGAGGTGTTACGGAAAGAAAACTGTTGTATTTTCTCTTCTGATATGGCGCAGTTTTTATTGCGTCATTCAGGCTCTTAGGATCTCTACTTCTGACCAGGTTCGCTATTCTAGGATGCAATCCTAAAGTGAAAGTATGGAGGGCTAGATCATCCATAGCGGCTAATCTGCCAACAAATTTGCTCTTTTTGGAATTATAAACGGTTACTTCTCTTAAAAGTTTTTGTAAACAGGTCTCTACACGTAGAGAAAATTGGCTGACGGTTTCCTGAGCGCTTTGTCTACAGTTTTGCAAGTTGGTAAGTAAATGAGCGTAATGCTTGCGCTCTCCAAAATGATTTTTTAAGAATTCTTTAAGTGATGACCATGTCTCAAAATCTTTAATTGAACAGGCTGTTTCGGCTTTCCTTTCTAGTTGGCTTAAAATATATTTAAAAACTACATCTTCCTGGGATGAAGACGCTAAGGAAATTGCGCTGTCGCAATTTCTCAGGAAAGCAGTTAATTTCTCTCTGTCACCGTTAAAAGGTTTAATGAATTTCAACACAACGTTTAAGGAAATTTCCTCTTCAGATCTTAAGCTTAACATTTTTCTTAGAATCTGATTTCGCCATTTTAATTTAAAAGAAAAGAATATGATATAACTAAATTAAAATAAATCGAAACCAAACCCGAACGCAAACGCTTGTATAGTATTCTGAACAGAGCCGATAACAAAGGTATGATGTACGTAGTTGTTACTGGGAACGGTCTGAGTAGAACTGTGACTTAGATAAGAGCCACTTCGATGCAACTTATTTGGTTTTATAATTATAAGAACGTTATAATGAATAAAAGTTATTTAACGTAATATAAATTCTACACTGGATTACTGAAAACACGAATGTTACACGGAGCGGACAAATAAACACTTTGATTTTAGGATATTTCGACGATTTCACCGCAGTCTCGAATCAAAGTTAAGGAATAGTTTCACTTAAAGCAATAGTTCACCACGCCTCATTCTCGTCACTCCCTGGTAAGTCCTGGATTCCTGGACCGGATGTAAGGATGATGCCGCGAAAATATCGCCGTCCGGTTGGTATTTTCTCGTCGGGAATGGTACACCGGTCACAGCGTTAGACTACGCGTGACAGAGGGTATACTTTGCAGGTTCAAGGTTAGAGACCGGCTGCAGCACGAACAGTGCGCAGCAATGGGCCTTTCGAGAACACAATCGCGACGTACAAAGAATCACCGAAACAACAGTACGGTAAGTATATACGTAGTTGGAGTCTGCAAGTACACTCAACACACACACTCGCGTATATTTTGGACTTTTCAGAGACGTATAGGGGACTCCTTCGGAATCCCACCGCTGCCACCAAATGTTATCCGGATTTAAACAAAAGACGTTTTTAAAAAAAAGATTTATTTCGTTAAGTTTAATGTTAAGGATTATTTATAAAAATAGACGAGTTCGGTAGACGTCTTGAACGTTTGGGGATTAGGGACCGACTGTCTGAAAGTGGGCATTATACTACAGATTAGAACGCGGATTGCTGACCAAGCATTTGGTCTGCATAGGGTAAGCACAAAGCCATACATTTTAGGGATATAACAGTACGTCGCCCGGTTAAACATGTGCAATACTGTTGGACAATATTATTTGCACTGTTGATCAATATATTACAAACATATGTTTTTATACGGACATGTCGCGACTGGATTCGTCCACGCAAAAACCAGGCATCTTCGTGTATGCCATAGTCTGGCAGGTCTACAAGTGCTCCCTCTCTGTACGTTTCAATTATATACAGACCATTTGATAAATGTTCGGCACAGTAAGATCTTGTTAGCTTGAGTTGGTATGTAGTAGAATTATATCCTCCTCCGTCAATGAAGGGAAGTTTTCTATCTGGCTCGCTTCCATCCGCTGAAAATCTACTCTTCTGTAATTAAGCCGTTTTCTCTCTACATACATCAGAAGATTCGGGGTATCTAGTTAAAAGGAGGGGTGTATGGCAAAGTCTTATGTAAAAGCGTTATTAATAGAAAACATGAACGAAAATGCAGAAAATATTACCTTGGTACTCATTTTCTTACATAGATAAGTGGTACCTAATATACTCGTATATGTATGTTTATCGCCGGGGCCACCGGACTGTCCAAACAGATTACCGTGGCCCTGGAACGCAAAGGGAAATCAAAGGAACAGGGTTTTAATAAGTTAGTAACACTGTTGTTTATCTCCAAACTCAATCAGTTTTGAGACTGGCGGCTTTAATAAATATTGTTTCTCTTGGTAAGACCTTTTAAACGACACTACAATCATATCTATTGGAGCCGGGTACCATTTTGCCCATTCTCCTTTATCTATTCTGAACGGTAACTTTCAGTTGTCAAAGACTGAGGATTCATGAAATTATCACGAAATACCGAGTAACATGCAAAAGCCCAGAAATGAAGATCCGTGGGTCTTTAGAGTTACAAGTAACTAAATAAATTTAACTTAAGTACATGCAAAATCAGGTCGTAATTTCAGATTTACCATGCAGAGACGTTATATCATAAGAACATGTTGGACTTTACAGTAATTTGGATATATTGTACTTATACACAACATTTTCTAATTTACCCCCTTAGGGGTGGACAATTATAAAAAACTTCATTAGTGTGTGCTTACGCCATAAAAGAACCCTACTGTCTTAATTTAATTTCTTGTTTTAGTAATTTAGGCCCTTTAATAATAATTGTTAGCCAGGATATGTGACATTATACCTTCTTACGATTTATGCAATCACAAACTAACATTTGTAATGAAAATTCTAGAAAGTGGAATTACGCATAAATAATATATTGGAAGGAAGACGACAACACTAGGTGTCAACAAATTATAATAATAATAATATAATAATAATAATATTCTACCACATACACACATCACCATCTAGTCCTAAGCTAAGCAGAGATTGTGTTATGGGATAATGGATAAACATACATATATACCTTATTTTTTGTAAATACATATATATTATACATAGAAACACCCAGACCAAGACAAACATCCATGTTCATGCACACAAGTGTTTGACTTGAGCGGGAATCGAACCCGCGACCCTCGGCGTAGCAGTCGCTTACACTCCCGCTGCGCCAACCGGTCGTCGAATTGCCTTGTGTAAAATGTTGCCAAGACGAGTACATATGGCTTAGCCTGTGAAATAGATATCAGATGTCACGTAGAGTAAAGCTTCAGAATATATCAGTGTCATCTATTCCTAACTTTACCCACCTTAGCTGCACAACTCTACATCTCAGTCAAAATGTATGGCTTCGATTCAGCAAGATTCGTTGTTCCAAAAATGAATAACTTAATTTAATAAGTAACCAGTCAATATCAAAAGGAACTACAAGATATAAAATTATCATGAAACGTGTTGTACATAACAATGTGAAAATTGATTTTCCCTACATTTAATCAAACATGCAGCAGTGTTAATATCATGTTCGTAGGATTAAGTCCGGTCTCGATGTCTGGGATTAAAGTCGAGCGAAATGTATTTTGTTAGCGACAGCGTGCTCCTGACGGCTTGCAAGCTATGCTCATGTTAGCACAACACGTTACGTTACACTAAACCGAAGGAAACGCAGTTTTAGAAAATATGGCACTCTATTCATATCAGAGTGTATTTTCGACGGAAAAATCGTAAATTTTGTTACAGTTTGAAGTGGCTGGGATTACAGTTTTGCGTCTATCGTCGATTAGTTAGAATTTAAAACAAATTGTTGTTCATCAGATACAACTTCATGTTACAAACTTGCAATAAAAACAGTAAAAAAGACGGATTTACATTAAAAGTGATTTCCAGGTACTTTCAACTGTATAAAAAAAAGATTTCCAGAATCTGCTATACTGGGGTTGAAATATTCACACTGAGCATAGTGTAAATTTGATGCTAATTGTTCCTAGTAAACAAAAAAATTGGTTGCCTGTAAAGTCGGTATACGGGCGAAAGTTTTACGTGAAAACGATTTTGAGTGGTAAAATAATTTTAATGTGAATATTCATTCGTATAGTAGGAAGAAGAAAGACGCGTGCCTTTCACTTTTTATGTCTGTCTCTCTCGCTCTTAGGCGGGACGCGTGCCTCTCACTCGCTCTCATTGTGAGCGCATAACGTGAGCGGAGCGTAACGCAGTTTCTTGAAGTGTCACCCGGCAAACCAATTTATAAGACGTTGTCACGTCAAAAATATATCAAATGTTTTTTGGTTCGTGGAAATGGAGAATATGATGAAACGATCATCGATAATTATATCCATTTGAAAAACTTAAATAGCCACTTTTCGGATAAATGATGAATGGAAGACGACGATTATTATACTATCTGTAATAATATATATATATATATAAACTGACTGTCAGACAACGCACAATCAAAATATTGTGGGGCACAGGAAGCTGAAGGAAACGAAATTCTCAAAGACCAGACAGAAATTTTACTTGAAAAGTACCTAAAATGTGCTGCCATAGCGGCGGGCATGCTCTTATACAGTAAATTATCACACAGTCATGGGACATTAAGGTCGCTAGTAAATAATCGCAAGTCCCCAGTATTGTGAGTCCGCAAGCCAGCCTCACAGCCCAGCAGCAACATGTTTAAAATGTTGTCCGGCGCGCCGCACAAACCCAAGCTTCGATCACAAAATGTTGGACTGATCCGCCAGTTGCGGCTGGCAGTTACAGCGTATGAACGTCAAAATGAACACGTGAAATTATAATTGATTTGCGCGAGTGTGTAACTGCACTATAAATTTTCACTACAAAAATTGTTTTCTCGTATAAAAATTGATGGAAAATGTGTATTGAATTGAACAGCCATGTGTAGGTGGACATCGTTCAAAGAGATAAAATATATTAATTTGAGAAGATTAGAAAGTGAACTTGTAGTTCAATTGGTCACTATATCACCACTATCGTGACAATTCTTTGTACATATCTTCTTCTATATATTAAAAGAATTTGTGTTTTATAAAGCGGGTCGGCCAGCCCGTTCTACCCAACCGATTCGCATGATTTTTTTTTAAATGAAAGCTCTTGCTGCATAGATTTGTCATCAAGCATTAGAAATTACCTAACTTGCACATTCATCAAGTTATATGCAAAAACAGTTTTCCCTCATACATTTTTTACGTTTTCGTAGGCGTAGTCAATGACTTTCTGCTTCTATATATCTGGTTTTCATTGACGTAGGCGTTTCGTTATAGGCCTATAACACGCGCTGAAAAGCTCTTTCATTTGATAGCATGCTCATTTAAATTCGGTAAGTTTGAAGGAGGATAGGTGTGGACATTGAACTTATTTTTCAATATTTTCCTATAATTTTTTTAAGATTCCATTGCTTTCTTTCTACATGGACGGTTCTAAATTTAAAAATATTTTATGTCGTTATCGCTCAGCGATAAAGCCCTTTAATGAAGAAAAAAAATTATGGCATCTAATAAGTTCCTTGCGGTAACTGCCAGATAAAACCGTTATGCCTCCTTAAGGTGACCTTCCCTTACTTTCATACGGGTGTGAGTGTGGTGGTATGTAAAATTATACCCGATGTTGGTAAAATTATCACTATAGTGAATTATCGCTGATTGCAGGTAATATTCCCCGTAATGTTACCAGTTATCTCTGATGTTGAGGAATTTTCCTTACGTTTTATGTTAGTAAAATATTTGTGTTTTTAAATTGCGGACTTTCTTCGGGCATCTTAATTTCTTTTTATGTGGAACATATTATATTACAGCGGTTCATAGTACTATTGTCATATAATTATATTATTAGTTCATTTCTTTTTGAAGTCGATTTAATTTTTAAATGGTTTTTTATTTACTCATTGTTAGTTATAATTATATAGACTGGAATAGGTATTCCAGTCTATATAAATAAATAAACTTCTAAAGTATGTTATATTTAGGTAAATATAACATACTTTAGAAGTTTTCCCTTAGACTGTTAGTTCGCATGAATAGGAAACACCGTCACACTTACACGAATTAGACTGTTTAAGTTTAAGTTGGAGTAAATGTTAGTCAATACAAGAAACAGTCTCATTCCGATCAGTAGTTTTAAAGATTTTCGTAGACAAACATACATCTTTGAAAATTTGTTTATTTATTTGGAAGTCAAACAGATTATCATATATTATATGAAAATTACGCAGTTCCAATTATATTACATACATACATATCAAATTGATATCTTCCTTATCTGAAGTCTTTAATAAGAGCTTTGTTTCAGTTATACATAATTATTATATATATCCCTATTGCGCGGCAAACCATTCAGTAATGCCAAGGTGGAAATTTCACGCTGCAACGCAAAGCCAATGTTGTGAGAAAAGAAGTTTTGTGATATACTTATATATTTTTCGAAAGAATATCATCTTTTTACTTAATAGATAAGGCTACAATGTACTCATTATATGTAAGAGCTTTTATATACTATTAAAATATGCTGTGGAGCAACACAGGTCCTCTAGTTTTACTTATTAAGGTACATAGGTTTCTAAAATACGGATTTATCGTGATCCTTTCAGTCTTGTTTTCCTGACATTTAATTCAAATATTCAGGTCACAAGCCTTTGGACATTTTCACAACGAAAATAAGGCAAAGCATCGGTCTTAACGTCTGAGTAGTTAATTTCCCTGGGGATATTACCAAAATAACTATGTCCTTTCATCGTAACTACTGAAGTCTGGCGGTGTCTCAAAAGGACTAAGCAAAATGACAGCCTCAAGTGTTAATAGCTGATGCGTATCTACATTTTCGTGTGGCAGACATTGCTTCGCGCCTTTAAAATCCTTTGGTTGGCTACCAAAGTCTTTCGTTTCGATGAAATGAACGCTTGCAGCCGACTAACAAGGGATAAACCTTTGAAATATTAGACTTTTTTTTAAACACACCTCCCGCATTACGACTGAATCCTGTGTCGCGGGGGACTTTACAAAAATACAACTATCGGACACAATAAACACCCAGATTCGAAACAACAATTAATGAATCACACAAAATGTTGTCTCGTGTATAAGCAATAGGTTAATCCTACTTATGAATGTATTTCTGTGACATAATAATGTAAAATTTACCTAATATTCAGGATAATTCAGCAGAGTGCCAATCATTGGGGGGGTGCCAACATTACTATAGTTTACCCTATTTTCATTTAATTATATATATATATATATATATATACGTATTTTATCTTCGTAATTATTATAAAAAACCAAGTAGTTCCCAATTACGCAATTTTAAGAATCATGTTAAATTCAATGAAAATAGGGTAAACTATAGTAATGTTGGCACCCCTCCAATGATTGGCACTCTGCTGAATTATCCTGAATACTAGGAAAATCTTACATTATTATGTCACAGAAATACAGTCATTCATAAGTAGGATTAACCTATTTTTTATACACAGAACAAATATTTAAATCTTAACTATGAACCATTTTTATTTATCAACTATTTTTAAAAAATGTTAGGAAAATTGCCTAAAAAATTAATGAAATTTTTAGGTTAGGTAGTTACTTTCCGAAGCGGAAAAATATATTTTTAATTAATTTTACACAAAATTACCTATTTATTTGTATCTGTTATCTTCATGAAAGCTTAATAAACGTTAGTTTTGCGCTATTAAATAGATGGATCGTCTTTTTCGATAGTGCCAATGACTATACTTAAAACTTGTTCAACAACATAGTCATTGGCACATTTTAGAATCATATATTTTTTTTATTTTTATTTGTTTTCCGTCAAATTCGCTTAAAAACAACTTATGATGGTATATTTCTTCGCATTTACACCCACCTTACTATAGTACGGTCGTACAGAAATAGTAACCTTTCTCTACAAAGTACTCAGAAATCAGGACAGATATCGCTTAAAACAAAGAATTTAGAATAGACAAAAATATTACGAACAAAAATGCTTGTGAGAAAATGAAACAGGGCTCATTTGCTACAATGTATCTAAGAGACAAGATGAGCTACATTAGAAAAATTTGCCGAAAGAAAGATTTAAAACGTGGTAAATGAACTAAACTTCTCTCAAATATAGACTTATGTAAGAAATATTAGAAGGTTACATAAACATTCATAAATATATATTTTGATTACGTAGAATACATGTATAAATTCAATTCAATTCAAAATATTTATTTGCAAGAATATGGTACAATAGATGTTACAATGATTGGAATTCAACATATTCTGCCAAGAGTGGCGTGCAAATGTATTATTATATAATATAATTACCAATTTATTATAATACCAATACTCATTAATATAACATTTCTAGATCCACTTAAACAGTTTCGTTAATTTTACTTTCTAAGAATTTTTTTACAATGTAATAATTTTTATCTAATAATATATTGAATAATTGTTTTTTAAATAATGTCAATGGTAGATTAATGAGGTTCCGTGGAAGGTGATTAAATATTCTTATACACATACAATTTACATTTCTATTATATAGTTCCAATTTAATTTGTGGTAAAATTAATTTATATTTATGTCTACAACGACTGTTTTCATAGTCTCCAAATTTTTAAAAAAAGTTGTAATTCTTTTTCACGAAGATACATATTTCAAATATATATAGGCAAGGTAATGATAAGATCTTTAGTCGTTGAAATAATGGTTTACAACTAGAGGGGACACTCCACATATTGCACGAACGCACCGCTTTTGCGCCTTAAAAACTCTTTCTATTTCTACAGAGTTGCCCCATATAATAACACCATATCTTAATATTGATGATATATATGCATGATAAGCCAACATTGCGGTATCTAAATTAACAGTTTGGCTTATTCTTTTTAACGCATATACGAACTTATCTATTTTGGATACAATTTTAGCTATATGTGGTCTCCAGCTACTGATATTGTCAATAGTTATAACTATTGACCCAAGAATACACATTCGCTGACAACATTAAGGTCGTTGCTATTGTATTTAATGTTTAAAGGTGTTGTGTGTGTGTGGGTTTTGGAGGTCTGAAATTTAATAATGTTGGTTTTTGACATATTTATGTGTAGGTTATTTCGTTCCAACCAACTGATAGCATTATCTAACGCGCGAGTAATGTCATGTTTAAGGCTATCATCATTATTGCTTTTTATTAATATAGTAGTATCGTCAGCAAACAATATACATTCCTTTTCTATCGCGTCAGGCAGGTCGTTTATATAAAGGAGAAAAAGAGAAGTGGTGATAATATTCCACCTTGTGGAGTACCATAACTGTTGTGCCTGTAGCTAGATCTATAAGATTTTTGTTTAGAATTACTGGTTCTTATAATTTCTACACATTGTTGTCTTTCCGTTAGGTAGCTTCTGATCCAGTCATTAGCGTTACCCCCGTATACCGTAGGCCGAAAGCTTAGCTAATAAGGTTTCATGGCAAACAAAATCAAAAGCCTTCGTCATATCGAGAAAGACGCAAGCAATTTTATTTTTAGAATTAAGAGCTTCTGTTATTTGTTTTATTAATGAAAAACAAGCTAGGGTTGTCGAAGTATTTTTCCTAAATCCGAATTGTTCCTCCTTCAGTATGTTACACGATATTACAAAGTTTTCTATTTTGGTATACATTGTTTTTTCAAATATTTTTGATAGTACGGGTATAAATGTTATTGGTCGATAGTTATTTATTTCTGTTTTCGGCCCTTTTTTATATATAGGCTTTACGATTGATGTTTTTAAATGTTTTGGAAATATTCCTTCTGTTAGCGATAGATTTATAATATAAGTTAGGGGAGGTACTAAGATGTGGGCGCATTTTTTTAGAACTTTAGTATTTAAGTCGTCATATCCCGTAGAATTGGTATTTTTTAAGCTTTGGAATATTTTGTAGATATCGTTATCGTTAACAGGTGTTAAAAATATACTTTTAGGGTTTTCCGAAATTTTTGTAGGATTTTTTGTAGTACGTTTATTTTTATCATTAGTCAAGGATATGTAAAATTTATTAAACAACTCACATATCATATTAGGATCATTAAACGTTTGATTATTTACTTTTACAGAATCAATTTCATGACTTATTGATGTGTTATTTGTCTTTTCTTTGATTAATTGCCAGGCAGCTTTACAGGCGTTTTTAGACTTACTTATGTAGTTTGTTGCTATTGATCTGTTGAGCTTTATGAATACACTTTTTTAATATTTTCGTGTAGTTGTAATATATTTGCTTATTACGTGTTGTATTATGGTTGTTTTGATGATATTTTAGGAATTAGATTCTTTTTTTAATGCAGCATCGTTTTATATTTCTTGTTAGGTATATATTTTTTACAATTTTACTAGAGATTTTTATCTCAATAATAGGCTAACACAGTTTATAAAATAAGGTTATAGTATCGTGGAATGCGTTGAAAGCTTTGATATATAATATTTAAATTTACTTAAATTTTCTTCATTAAGGTCCCTAATCCTTTTAAACCAAAACCGGGAAACATCTTTTATTTCTTTATTTACTTCCAGATTTACAGTTAGCGACTGTGCAGTTTCGTGATCTGATAGAGCTAAATAGTGTAAGGCTGGTTTATGATTCTGAATATTGCTAATAATTAAATCCAAACATGAGTTTTTACGCGTTGGTAATTCTATGTGATTTATAAGATTGTTATTCATCAGTATTGACTTTAAATCCTGAGATATTTTGCTTGTTTTCATGATGTCTATGTTCCACTCACCACATAAAATTATAATTTTCTTTGATTTTTTACATAGATTATTGACAAGTAGTTCAAAATTTTCCAAGAAAACGCTTGCGTTTGATGCTGGTGTTCTATATATGCATACAACAATGAGGTTAAATTTACTTATTTCAATAGCGCAGTATTCATAGTGAAATGGGATTGGTTGTATGTAGTTAATAATCCCCTTGTATTGTTAGTTATTTTTTATTAAAATACATGAGCCTCCGCGGCGTTGGTTGATACGTGAGAAAGCCGATACTAATCTATAATTTTTCAATCTGAGATTTATCTCGGTACCGCTTTTAAGAAAGGTCTCAGTAAAGCATACAATGTCGATAGTGCCTAGGTCTTTATGCAGATCCTCAATGGCTGCTTCAATCAACTCCTGTTTACTCAGTACTCCAGCAATATTTTGATGTATCAATGTAACAGATTGATTAGATTGACTTACGAAATAAACGCGCATCTCTAGGAATCGTAGCTTTAACAATTGTTTTGAAGTATGTTGTTATTTTAGGTTGTATCGTACGAACTCTATTTTGGTCTAATGTGGGCATTGTATTGTGTATGAATGTAAAAGTGGGTTTATATTGACACATTGATTGCTTTGTTTTTAAATTTTCGTATACTTCTTTTTGGTAATGTGGGTAGTCAATTTCACTATTCAATTTATGACAAAGAAATAGAAGATATTTTTTATGATATTTGAATGGTGCATATTGATTGTAGTAATCATGTTTGTATGAATTGTGTATTTTTAGGTATTTACATTTATTATAATTCTTCGTTAACATTTCAAGTTGGGTGTTTATCATATTTTCATTCAACCACGAGTTGTGTTGAACATTTGTAATAAATACAGTGTGAGAGCGACGTTTATGAAGAGCGTTACATATTTCAGATATATATACATAGGGTTGAGTGTCATTGGATCCTAATACTAATATTATAAAATCATCAGGGCCTAAGTCTCTTAAGAAGTCATCATTACAGTCACTTAAAATCTGTGCACTAGTAGCGTTAGGTTTAATTACTGATGATATATTGTACTTATAATTCCATTTGTTTTGTCTAGTTTGTATCATAGCACTAGACAATCCGCGAGCTTGTTGGTCACCTAGAATTATTATATTTGGAATAGATTTGCTTGAATTTTCATATATCTGTTGGGGTTCCTTTACTTGTGTTGGCAGACTCGTAGCGACATCTATCGGTTCTGCTGTGATGTTGTTGGAGTTATGTTTTACGGTTGTTGTCGTGTCAAAATCTGTCGGTACCAAGCTGGTATCATTGTCTTCCTTTTCAATAAATGGGATTGATTTAGTTACGATATTTCTACGAGGCCTATACTTCTTTTTTTGCGAAGAATTCTTTATCTCCGGCGTGCCAGTGTAAATTTCTTTGAACTGTGATATCTTTCCTGTTGCCCAGCAGATTGCTGTTTTAGTTCATTATTTTCAATTATTAGAGCTTCAATTTCTTTGTGTGCGCTTTAAAGTTCGTTGTTTAATCTAAGTACTTCTTCTTTGAGAAATTCCACATCGTTTATGTTATCTGATAAGTCTGGTAGGCTTCTACAAGACGGGTTTGATGTTATTGAGGTGTAAGACAGATTAAGTGAGTCAGAAGATTCAATAATGCGATTTCTACGAAAGGTGACGTTACTAAAGTTCGTCATGTTTTCTGCAATATCCATTTTGGTATTGGTGGTTCAGCTACTCAACTGCAGATGTCACTTTTTACCAAACTACTTCGATTTGAATGTTGTGTGAAGATTTTGTATTGTGAAGAGTATTTTATCACTAATGTTTCCTTTTAATGAATAGATAATTCACAAAAAGTGTCGTCTGATCCTGGGGTTTGATCTCGGTTACAAGTCATTCCATACGATCAGTATATCCCTTCGTCCAGTTTAACACTACGTAAGCACTTGAAATAAAAGTTCGCCTTGTAGATGTATTAGGCTAGTAACAATGTTAACGCTGATTGGTTGAAAGACCTTAACGTTTCGCGTTTGAATAAAATTAACGACATTGTTTTTTCATTTATGAGTAAACACTAACGGTCTTATTCATAAAAAGTTATCGTACGTTTAAAGGCTCGCTATAGTAAGATCCACGAAAAGTGTTATTCATAAACGCATTTTAGCACTAAAACGCTCTATAAGCTTACTATAAAGTTATAGAGCCCAGACCCCTACTATAACAGTACTATAGCGAGCCAAGATGGCCGACTCTCAACAGCTGATCAGTTAGAGAATCATATTTGACCTTCGTTGTTACAGATTGAAATGTTTGTATAATGTCAGTTCTGTAAACATCAAACTTTCGGTTCCAATTTAGGTACGTTTTAATAGCCGTAAATACAAGTTGAAGTTGAACTTTATAATAATTATTAACTTCGTTTATAATTAAAATGCAAGCCTTTAGAAGTTTAGATGCTATAGAAACGACTAAAGGAATTGAAAACAGTCAGCTTTGAAGAAAGGTATAGAAGTAATATTAAATATTATATAAAGTTATTAAACCTACTATCTCCTTGGGTTTACGCGAATGTTACACATTAGAAAACCTTTCAAAGTACGCGCAGATGACGCGCTGTAACAATAACAATGACGTAATATGGCTCGGGTATCACCGTGTCGTAGACAATAAGCTACTTTTTAGGCCGTAATAGTGTCTATGGGCACCTATGCTGGCCAATTTGTTGGCTGACTTCATAGTAATGGCAACATTTTGTTATTTAAACGAGTTATAACGCCATATTAGTTATGGAAGGTTTATGGAACGTTTATGAATAAACAATTTTATAGAACGTTTTATATGCTTATCGAACACTATAACTAATGAGTGCATTAAGCCTTCTATAAGCGATTTTTATGAATAAGACCGTTAGTTTTTGAGTTTATTATCACTTTAGAGGTGTACTTGTAGTTTGTTTTGCGAGCTTGTCCGTTATATATATTTGTTTGTTTATTGTTTTGACATGTATTCACAAATTGTACCTAAAAACACTGACTGTAAGTCACAACACTTTTTGTCTGATAACTTTTGTTTCGTTATTCGTATCAGTTCACTAACGCACGATGTTTATTATCAGACACTTAACTATTAATTAATTATAGTAATAGACTTTAAAACTGATGTTTACTATTCTTAATCACTTTATAATTACGGAGCCGATGTTTACACAGCGACCAGCGCCATCTATGTCCAAAAGATCCGGATATCAAATCTTAAGACTTTCTGGGTATCACGGCCTTAGGCCAACAGTGCCAATGATTGTACCTTTTGGGTACTGCCAATAACTATACCAGGGTGCTAATGATTGCACTTTTCTTAAGAAATAAGTTTGAGCACATTTTTATGCTAATAAAACGGCTTTATTAAATACGATGTTTTATTTTTATTAATGCCCATTTAAACACAATTCCGACAAAACCATAGAACATATTATTGAATTTGTATTTTCCTGAAAATTTGTTACTTAGTAGTAGAAACCGCTTAGGGTGCCAATCATTATACTGTTTACCCTACCCAGTGAGAAATTCAAAAGGATTTTCTTACCAGATTTTTTACTAGACTCTTTTAACTAGCAGTTCAGTATCTCATTAAAGCGCATATTAAACATTTTAAAAAGAATGGTCCCGCCGTTCAGGAGAAGTTCAGATTTCAATACTTACTTTTTTAACTAAGCAGATCGTTATTGCGAGCAACATACATTCGAGCCAGAGGCCCACTAGGTAGATGGTAAGTGGTAGCTTCGGCTCATACACCTGTAGCAGCGGGATGAGCGAGAAGAAAATGGGTAATGGACCTTCGGCACTCTCACTCACCAAAAGAAACGCTACAGTACAGATATTGTTAACTACTTCATGACGATATTTTGTGGCCTCCCACAGAATATCGTCCTGTAGTATATCCCCGGTCGAGCCCGAGCAACTGCAATCAGTAAAGGTCTCCTAAACTAGCCTACCTCGAACATAGAAGTTCTCTATATGTACATATCGTACCGTATTATTAAGCTTCGTTCGTTGTGTGACCACAGCGAGATCCAAATTTCTACTCAACCCGTCCACTTTGCTTTTGTGAGAGTGTTTTGTTGATATTTTGATTGTTAGGCAGAAGAAACAATATTTAATTGAATACCTTATTCACTAACATAGTTAACAGATCTCTACTTGTATGTATGTAACGTATATATACCGTGTAATTCGTGTAGTGACTGAGTAAGAACACAAAATGTCATTATCAAATTTCGTTTCATGGGTGGTGAAAGAAGCGATTACGGAATATACTCGAGGCAAGTAGTAGTCTTTGCGCAGTTGCGGTAAACTCGACATCACACCCTGTACCAATCCGTCTGGCCAGCGTGGTCTAGTAGACGAAATCCTCCCGTTAGCTCACAGTGCCACTGTGAAGCTTCTTTCGAGAGACTTAAGTTCAGCAGCGGACTGCGAATTCCTGTAAAGGATCATCATTCTCCTAGCGTTATCCCAGTTTGAATCTGGGGTCCGCTTTCTAGTCTAACCGGATTTGGCTGAATATTAGCTTTTCCACAGAGCGACTGCCTGTCTGACCTCCGCAACCCGAAGGGATAGCGATATTCCATGGTTAAGACTAGTGTCAGTTTACTGAGAAGGTACTGACGCCCTATAACGACTGTCAAAGATCTTCATGGCAACCGGGACCGACGGCTTAACGTGCTCTACGAGGCACGGAACGAGCGATAATTAACAATTCAATACGCACATAACTCCGAAAAGTCATTGGTGCGCGCCGTGGATTCGAACCCGATACCCTCTGCATGGCAGTCTGTTGGTATCTCCACTAGGCTATCGCTGCTTCCTGTAAAGGATATCGTCTCATTATTCGTAAATTCTGTGACTATGGCTGGAGTACCTAGCCCAAACCGAAATACCGAGGCAAATATTAGGTAAGTCTCCTTTATTTTCGAATGCTTTGTTACATAAATATGAGTAAGCTTACAGCCGTTTCAATAGAAGAGAATGAGAGAGATGAAAAAGTTGTTACCAACGAAAATAACATCGTAGCTTGGTAAACTTTGAATTCTGGTCTCGACACGATTTTAAAGACAAATAAGTTGGG
Organism: Euclidia mi; assembly: GCA_944739405.2. Taxonomy (NCBI): domain Eukaryota; kingdom Metazoa; phylum Arthropoda; class Insecta; order Lepidoptera; family Erebidae; genus Euclidia; species Euclidia mi. The sequence continues at coordinate 30,991,257 of OX123185.2, forward strand.
CAGTAAGTTGAGGAAGGAAGCTCAAACCTGCTATTATATAATAGTAGTATTTATCCTACTACCAATCTTAAGATAACGTTTAACATTAAACTTTGGAGAAACTGCTACAAAGAACAGACGCGAAACTGTTTTCATCGGAACGATCTTTGCTTAAAGATGTAAAGATATTTTCTTCAGGTCTTTTCTATACAATAAATACTTTTGTTTAAGGCTAATGCTACATAGTTTCATTATAGTAGTCTTGTATTACTAATATGGATATTTCAATCATGGATTTTTTATAATCCTATTTCTATGATGTATCCGAAATCACCCATTTTTCGCAAACTATTTAGGAATGATATTATAAATCTTATTATCCGACCTGACTACGGAACTTAAAGTGCCTGAATCGAAGGCTTTCACAAGCTACCTGTATCCCTACTATGGAGAAACCTTGAAACACACTTAATTACACAGGCACGCACGCAATCCTACTTCTTACGTTTCCTTCATGAATACATAGGTAGTGATTACAGTTGTGATCAACCCTAAAAGCTTCCCGCAAATGGAGGCGAGACGTGAGATCGTTTTGGTCGGCCACTTATCACACAGATTGATGACTACAGCCAGTGATCGGGTTGCTAAATGTTTTGTCAAGTGTTAGACGCCTGTACTAAGTACTAAAAGCCTTGCTTTTTATCTTGTTCTTATTTTGAACATTGTTTGTTTGGCTGGAAATATTGAAAGCCTTTATAGCGAGGTCTTTTTAGTCAAATCTTTCAAGTCCTTAAATTTGGACACGATTAAGTATACTTTGTCTTTAAGTATTTGGCTAGTAGAAGAATAATTTGAATAATTTGTGTGTGTGTGTTGATTTTTATGTTTTAATGACATACAATAAAGTAGTAAGAGTATGATGATTTCGATAATCGCCACTCTCTGTAATGTTCTTCTCTTAAATGTCTTCCAATCCGCACTTGCTAGGGTGGTTGACTATGACCTCCACTTTCTACCATGAGAAGAGACCCGTGCCCAGCAGTTGGATGTGTGGTTGGTTTGATATTTCTTATAATTAAGACATCAATATTTTCCATTCTGATCAATGGTGCATGATTCGACAAGTTTTAAAGTCATCCGTTTGTAAAATGTTGAATCACTTTTAAATTGCATGCTTTATACTTAATAATATATGTACGTAAGTTTGTTCTATATCAGTGGACGAGATATATTGCTCTAATATACCAAAAAGTTTTCTATGCATTAAGATGCTGATAGACTTGTACATTCACGCGTAACACAACATCGAGAATTCGTCGTTTTTAAAGAACAATGCCCATTTTTCTTAGAGACGCCGGCCCAGATGCGGACAGTCAAAAATTTTAGTAGTTATTATTGTACTAGATATAATAGTGTTAAACTAGAATTTTGAGATTGATTAGAGGTCCGCCACATTCATAATTTTATTACCAGACGTACTTTTATATGCTTTTTTATTGTTGTATTTGAATTTAATTTTACGAAATGCTCAGTTATGTCTTTTGGTGAAAACGAAATGCTCAGTTATGACCTTTTGAATGAAAAGACATAACTGAGCATTTCGTAAAATTAAATTCCATATTGTTATCAACACCCCATTGAAATATAGCATCAATATCATTCTGAATGGCAATGCAATCTGCAGCACATTGGACACTTACATACAATTTTAAGTCGTCGGCGTAAAGTAAACAATTTGCATGCTTGGGAATAACTTTAAGATGCTGATATACTTGAGCATTCACTTGTAATGCATTCTTGCGAATAATACATTACTAAAAATAAAACGACAATGTTTTAGCGAGCATTCTATCGAGCGTTCAGACGAGTCCTCTACCGAAAGTGACGTGACTTGATTGTCAGATCTGAGTGTTCGATAGATGGATAATGAAAATGTTCGTGGCGATGTTTGGCTCTTTGTCTGAACAGAGAACCCTGTTTAGTTCGACAAAGAACAATGCCCATTTATGGCCCAGTTAGTAACTCATGAACAACACAATAGAGTTTCAATTTGTTGTTGAATAATCATTTTTATTTATTACTTAATTTATAGGCATTACTAAAAGTGTGGCGAGTTTATTCAATAAAGATTTTTAAAAAGATGTGTTAGCGTCTAAATAGCCAAAACGTAATAGATCAGAAGTTGCCAGTAAAGAAATCATTATATTAAATCGATTATTATTTTAGTATCACTACTTCTTAATCGATTTGATATTTTTCAACTCAAAATTATTGTTGTGACTTGCAAATCCTTACTTGGCCCTTAAACATTTTTGACGTGTGTATTTTTAAGGTATATAGGTGATTAACTACAAATAACTTTGATTTTGGACCAAATATATAGATTGATAACTATGTCCAAAATCTATATCGATTAATCAATATCATTTACAAACTGTAAAATGGTAACATTTTTTTGACTGTTTGTAAATGTCAATAATGTCATAGTCTATTTATTTTGTTATTTGCTCGTGCGCATTGTGAATGCTTTTTTATGTTATTGGATCTCTTTTACGACTTTTGGCTTTTTCTTTCGGTTTTCTACCCTTACCAAACGATTAACTCCTTTTTACTCAAAACAACGAAATACTTTAACTATCCTAGTAATAGTATGTAATTACACACCTAATGTTTTTTGAGCATATAAAAGTACGTCTGGTAATAAAATTATGAATGTGGCGGAGAGGTCCGCCACATTCATAATCAATCTCAAAATTCTAGTTTAACACTATTATATCTAATACAATTGTCTAGAATTACCGTAGCCAGGCAGGAAGGTGTATCAGAAGTGCGCAGTGGAAGGTGTAATACATCTACCTGACCACGATAGACAATATATCCAGACACAATGCACTGCGTTGCACAGTGAGTAAAGTATTGAGTAGGTACATGAAAATTTTACCTTATATATCCTGGTGATGTTCTTGAAGTGGACCTATAGATTAACCTATAATTTTGGCCAAAATAACAAGAGAATCAATAGATACCAGTTTACAATTCGGCGAAGTCCTTCTCCAGACCACGATGCACGTTAGCAGTTCACAAAACTTTTCACAAAACTTCAATATGTCGTCAATTTACAACAAACCTTGCCGGAAGTCAAAAGCGGCAATTACGTATTAAGTTAATTACAAGTTGATTCAATTCGCGTTAATTCAAAGGGCGATCAATTTAATTTAGGTACAAGGCACGCGAGCTTGCAAACGGCGTGTTAATTTTTTCAAGCGTAAACCGGAAGTGACAGTTCAGTGTGACCATTGTCAGAAATTTTCAATAGACTAAACAAAATGTTACTCAATCGATCTAATCGATTTGACTTATAATAAAAACTAATTCTATTTCAAATATCCACCCGCCCCGGACCGGCCTACCGGTCCGCTAATCGGTTGGTAGACGTGACAATGTTGCAACCGCTCTCCTCAGAATCGAACCGTCCACCAAGACCTCAGCAAATCGGGGAACTCCATCAGCCCCAGTTACCAAATGAAGGATGCGCCCCCTGCGCCATCTGAGTGGCGGAAGGTTAGCCTCCTTGATCAAAACGAGGTCACCAATCTTGGGTGGATCGGTCTTGTCGGTCCACTTAACGCGTTGCTGGAGTATGTGCAAATATTCCAAGTTCCAGCGTTTCCAAAAGCTCTGAGTAATCTGGCGTACCAATTCAAAACGCGAGAGACGACCAGGTCTCGTATCAATATAGGGGTACTCAGGCAAGGCGACAAGTGGGCGACCAATCAAAAAATGGCCCGGCGTAAGGGCCTCCAAATCATTCGGATCTGAGGAGATCGGGCACAATGGCCAAGAGTTCAAAACGGCCTCAATCTTACAAAACACAGTTGCGAGTTCCTCAAATGTAAGGACAGACTCACCGATTGTCCTGCGCAAGTGTGTTTTGGCCGATTTTACGGCGGCCTCAAATATACCACCCCAGTGTGGACAATTTGGTGGGGAAAACAACCAATTTATCCCACGTCGGGAAAAGCCTATCACCTATATCAGCTTTGTTGGTTTCAAGAAAATTAACAACATCATTCAGATAATTATAAGTGCCCTTGAAGTTAGTGCCGCAGTCAGAACGGATCAAGGAAGGCAGCCCTCTGCGGGATACAAATCTGTCAAATGTGGCTACAAACGCCTCGGTCGTAAGCGAGGAGACCAGTTCTAAGTGTACGGCCTTTGTGGAAAGACAAACAAAAACACACAAGTAGGCTTTGACAGTCTTGCTGTTTCGAAGTGTCGACGTTTTCACCAAAAAAGGACCAGCGAAGTCCGTGCCAACACCGTCAAACGTCCTGCTTTCAGTTACGCGATCTGCCGGTAAGTCCCCCATCAAGGGCTGCATGGTAGAAGCCTTGAGCTTATAGCAAGGGATGCAGCGAAAGACTACACTCCGAATAATTCTTCGGGCAGACAAGATCCAAAATTCGCGTTGCAAAATGGCCAACAAGGCATTACAACCAGCATGCGATTTTTTAAGGTGACGGTCAGTTACCAACAAGCGTACCAAATGACCGTCCTTAGGTAACAACAGGGGGTGACGTGCTCCGTAAGGGAGGTTGGCGTTCTTGAGACGCCCTCCAACGCGCAAGAGACCCGTATCGTCCAAAAAGGGGTTCAATTTAGATACAGCGCCCGATAATTTCAATTTCCCCAACTTGAGGATAGCAATCTCCTTCTCAAAGTGCGCCAATTGCACAGAATGAACCCATAAGGTGAGGGATTCCTGTCGTTCCTGTGGTGAGAGAAACGGTGTGAGTCGTTTCTGTTGTGGGTGCCTAAAATTAAAAACAAAACGCTTTATCCAAGCAGTGACACCTAACAACTTGTCGAGGGAGCTGTAACGATTCAACAGGAAATCGGGGTCGAAGGCGCATTCCACCTTCTCAAGAGCGAGTGTTCGTAGACCCGGCAAATTAGAAGTATTCAAAACTGGCGTTCGAGGCCAATCAGTTTCTGGTCGACTCAACCATTCCGGACCCCACCACAGCGAATGACCTATCAAACTAGGCGTCAAGCATCCGCGCGAGGCACAATCAGCGGGGTTGAGCTCACCTGGCACGTGTCTCCAAACAAGTTTGACTTCGGATTTCTGAATTTGGGAAACGCGATTAGCGACAAATACCTCCAAGGTGTGGACAGAAGCCTTCAACCAACAAAGAACAATTTGGCTGTCTGTCCAGGCGTAGGTCCCATTAATGCAAATGCTTTTACCCAAGGTACTGGACACGTGATTCAACAAGCGTACAAGTAGGGCTGCTCCCGAGAGCTCCAATTTCGGAATGGTCAGAGATGTCCGAAGGGGTGCTACCTTGCTCTTCGCCATGATCAGGGAGACTCTCACCTGACCTGAGGCACTGACTGTGCGCAAGTACACCACGGCCGCGTGACCACGTTCCGAGGCGTCACAAAACCCGTGAAGGGTGGCCTTGTACTTCCCGGGAGGAAGGATGGGACGAGGCAAGGAGATCTCGTTGACGGTACGAAGTGAGGATACAAAGGAGGTCCATTCCTCAACAAGAGTGCCGTGCAGAGGTTCGTCCCAGGTCAATCCTGCTGTCCAAAGCTTCAACAAGAAGCATTTTGCCCAAAATATAATTGGACAGATCCAACCATTCGGATCAAAGGTTCTGGCGACAGTAGACAACACGAGACGTTTAGTCCAAGAACACGGCAATTTCAAGTCTGCGTTATATGTAAAGATGTCTTGGACTGGTCTGTACTGAACGCCGAGAACAGCCATCATGGCGGGGTTGTCAACAATCTCAAATAGATGTGGATCTTGCTGATGATCCTCTGGCAAGCCTTCCAAAAGCGCTGGTGAGTTGGAAATCCATTTGCGCAACTCATAACCAGCGGAGGCCAAAATACCTATCAATTCGTCCCGCAGGAGGATCGCCTCGTCCACTGTGGAGGCGCCCGAGCAAATGTCATCGACGTAAATATCGTCTTTCAAGATGGCGGAGGCTCGTGGGAAACGTAAGCCTTCTCGGTCTGCGAGCTCCCAAAGAGAACGTATTGCCAAGTAGGGGCTTTATCTTAACCCGTACGTATTTGTATTGAGCTCGTAGACGACCATGGGATCGCGAGGAGACTCTCTCCAAAGGATCAGCTGGAAGCGACGGTCATCAGGGTGGATAATAGTCTGCCTGAACATCATTTTTATGTCGGCCACAAAGACAACCTGATGTCGTCGGAAGCTGGTGATGACGTCACAAAGGTCCTTGACCAACTTGGGACCAGAATGCAAGCACTGGTTCAAGGATACGCCTGTTTAAGTCTGCGCAGAACCATCAAACACTGTGCGCAGTTTGCCAGTTGATGGCTTCAATACCGCATGATGCGGCAGAAAGTAGTGCTCCACCGAACGCAAATCCAAATTTGACACAGACATGTGTCCCAATTGTTCAAATTCTCTCATGAACTCAATATACTTCTGTCTGAGCTCCGGATCACGACCCATGCGACGCTCCATGGAGCGTTAATATAAAGATAAAAAGCAAGGCTTTTAGTACTTAGTACAGGCGTCTAACACTTGACAGAACATTTAGCAACCCGATCACTGGCTGTAGTCATCAATCTGTGTGATAAGTGGCCGACCAAAACGATCTCACGTCTCGCCTCCATTTGCGGGAAGCTTTTAGGGTTGATCACAACTGTAATCACTACCTATGTATTCATGAAGGAAACGTATGAAGTAGGATTGCGTGCGTGCCTGTGTAATTGTGTTTCAAGGTTTCTCTATAGTAGGGATACAGGTAGCTTGTGAAAGCCTTCGATTCAGGCACTTTCAGTTCCGTGGTCAGGTCGGATAATAAGATTTATAATATCATTCCTAAATAGTTTGCGAAAAATGGGTGATTTCGGATACATCATAGAAATAGGATTATAAAAAATCCATGATTGAAATATCCATATTAGTAATACAAGACTACTATAATGAAACTATGTAGCATTAGCCTTAAACAAAAGTATTTATTGTATAGAAAAGACCTGAAGAAAATATCTTTACATCTTTAAGCAAAGATCGTTCCGATGAAAACAGTTTCGCGTCTGTTCTTTGTAGCAGTTTCTCCAAAGTTTAATGTTAAACGTTATCTTAAGATTGGTAGTAGGATAAATACTACTATTATATAATAGCAGGTTTGAGCTTCCTTCCTCAACTTACTGCCCAACTTATTTGTCTTTAAAATCGTGTCGAGACCAGAATTCAAAGTTTACCAAGCTACGATGTTATTTTCGTTGGTAACAACTTTTTCATCTCTCTCATTCTCTTCTATTGAAACGGCTGTAAGCTTACTCATATTTATGTAACAAAGCATTCGAAAATAAAGGAGACTTACCTAATATTTGCCTCGGTATTTCGGTTTGGGCTAGGTACTCCAGCCATAGTCACAGAATTTACGAATAATGAGACGATATCCTTTACAGGAAGCAGCGATAGCCTAGTGGAGATACCAACAGACTGCCATGCAGAGGGTATCGGGTTCGAATCCACGGCGCGCACCAATGACTTTTCGGAGTTATGTGCGTATTGAATTGTTAATTATCGCTCGTTCCGTGCCTCGTAGAGCACGTTAAGCCGTCGGTCCCGGTTGCCATGAAGATCTTTGACAGTCGTTATAGGGCGTCAGTACCTTCTCAGTAAACTGACACTAGTCTTAACCATGGAATATCGCTATCCCTTCGGGTTGCGGAGGTCAGACAGGCAGTCGCTCTGTGGAAAAGCTAATATCCTTTGAAGTGGCAGGCAGACATATTATGTCTGAACAGCCCAAGTCGTTAAAATGGCAAGCAGACATAATATGTCTGATTACGAATGGCACAATATTTGCCCGCCACTTTACGCCATATTGGCTCGGAAATTTTGCCATTTGAGCGGATATTCAGCCAAATCCGGTTAGACTAGAAAGCGGACCCCAGATTCAAACTGGGATAACGCTAGGAGAATGATGATCCTTTACAGGAATTCGCAGTCCGCTGCTGAACTTAAGTCTCTCGAAAGAAGCTTCACAGTGGCACTGTGAGCTAACGGGAGGATTTCGTCTACTAGACCACGCTGGCCAGACGGATTGGTACAGGGTGTGATGTCGAGTTTACCGCAATTGCGCAAAGACTACTACTTGCCTCGAGTATATTCCGTAATCGCTTCTTTCACCACCCATGAAACGAAATTTGATAATGACATTTAGTGTTCTTACTCAGTCACTACACGAATTACACGGTATATATACGTTACATACATACAAGTAGAGATCTGTTAACTATGTTAGTGAATAAGGTATTCAATTAAATATTGTTTCTTCTGCCTAACAATCAAAATATCAACAAAACACTCTCACAAAAGCAAAGTGGACGGGTTGAGTAGAAATTTGGATCTCGCTGTGGTCACACAACGAACGAAGCTTAATAATACGGTACGATATGTACATATAGAGAACTTCTATGTTCGAGGTAGGCTAGTTTAGGAGACCTTTACTGATTGCAGTTGCTCGGGCTCGACCGGGGATATACTACAGGACGATATTCTGTGGGAGGCCACAAAATATCGTCATGAAGTAGTTAACAATATCTGTACTGTAGCGTTTCTTTTGGTGAGTGAGAGTGCCGAAGGTCCATTACCCATTTGCTTCTCGCTCATCCCGCTGCTACAGGTGTATGTGCCGAAGCTACCACTTACCATCTACCTAGTGGGCCTCTGGCTCGAATGTATGTTGCTCGCAATAAACGATCTGCTTAGTTAAAAAAGTAAGTATTGAAATCTGAACTTCTCCTGAACGGCGGGACCATTCTTTTTAAAATGTTTAATATGCGCTTTAATGAGATACTGAACTGCTAGTTAAAAGAGTCTAGTAAAAAATCTGGTAAGAAAATCCTTTTGAATTTCTCACTGGGTAGGGTAAACAGTATAATGATTGGCACCCTAAGCGGTTTCTACTACTAAGTAACAAATTTTCAGGAAAATACAAATTCAATAATATGTTCTATGGTTTTGTCGGAATTGTGTTTAAATGGGCATTAATAAAAATAAAACATCGTATTTAATAAAGCCGTTTTATTAGCATAAAAATGTGCTCAAACTTATTTCTTAAGAAAAGTGCAATCATTAGCACCCTGGTATAGTTATTGGCAGTACCCAAAAGGTACAATCATTGGCACTATAATACAGTCAAGTTAAACACTTTTGAAACGTCGTAACTAACTCTAGGTAAACGGTTGCAATGGCGTGTCCATGGACGGTTGCAATATACAATTAATCTATTGCGACAAAGTCTAAAATATGCATCTGTATGTAATAATGTAATTAATTATACCGACTTCAAAAACTAAGTATTTTGTATAAATTATATACTATGTATTAGCTTATGTAAAAATTATTTCGTACTTTTCAGTGGGTCGATTTTTTTAAGGCGGTTCTCTTTTTTTAAAAAAGAAACTAAATACCTAGTAAACATTTTTGGTGCGATTTTTAAGTTTTCCTTTACGTTTTGTTTTTTACTTACTTACGTTAGGTACTTCGTTCGTTTACTTGGTTTTGTGTTAACTACTCTTTTATTTATTTCATACTTTTTAGTGATAGGTACTCCATTTACTTTAAGTTTTGGGCTAATTAATAGTTTGTTTATAGTTAGAATCAATTATTTTAGTGATAAGATTTCTGCTAGTATCAGTTTGTTATCATGATTTTGACGTAGGTACCTACTTTTATTCTGTGTGCCTATAGGCTTAGGCTTCATGCTGGAAGAGAGAGATGAGCCTAGGGAATCAGCCACATTCGAAAGTACGATCCAAACAAATGCGGTGGACTTGTACATACTATTAAATGTGATGTGAGCTCTCGTATTATGCTCTGGAGAAATATGCCAATAACGGATGGCTTAGTGAACGGGGCAATGGGTGTTCTTAAAGGATTTAAATGGCCAGCACTAAGAAGAGATCAACTTGAGCCAGGTGAACTGCCTGATGCCATTTTGATATTATTTGATGATCTATCAATAGCATTGCGTCTTAAAGATGATGATGGATACATTTCCATAGCTCCAGTGCCAGCGACCTATCAAGGCAATCTTGGTTATGGTGATATTGAGAGGCGGATGTTGCCAGTCATATTGAGTTGGGCTGTGACGGTACACAAGTTGCAAGGATGTACACTTAGTTCCGCGGACTTAGGGCCTAAAATCTTTGCTATAGGCCAATGCTATGTTGCCTTGAGGCGGTTCAAATCCCTAAAAGGCATGGTTTTAAGTGATATTGACTCGAACAAATTACTCAATCATCCCCACGACAACAGAGCCTTATCCGAAATGACAAGAATGAGAAATATGCTCTCGCAATAGATTCTTTCACCGACTTTCTTTGTTTTTTGTTAATCGCAGAGACATAGACACGTACACATGTACACACACACACACACTCGTACACACACACACAAACACTTGTATACACACACACACACGTACACATACAAATACACACACACGCGCGCGCGCGCGCAAACACGTACACACGTACAAACACACACACATAATACATACAAACATACTAAGAACCAATATATGTATACGGTTCAAACTGAGAACCTTCTCTTTTTGAAGTCGGTTAAAATACTAAGACTTTCTCTAAAGTGTAACAAGTACTTTTTTTCTGAAAACCGCATAAAAATCGGTTCAGCCAAACTCGAGTTAATCGTGGGCAAACTTACATATATTCGGATCAAACTCAGAACCTTCTTTTTTGAAGTCGGTTAAGGGCCTAAAACCTTCTCCTAAGTGTAAAAAATACTTTTCTGAAAACCGCATCCAAATCGATTCAGCCAAACGCGAGATAATCGTGGACAAACATACATACATACATACATACAGGTCAAACTGAGAACCTCCTTTTTTTTTGAAGTCGGTTAATAAATGGTAAAAACGAAATGTTATTGCATATTTTATTTCTATGATATGTGTTATTTACTGAAAAATATGGAGAAATTAGATTATTATAATGCCTTTTATCAAAGAAAGGAAAAAAAGAAAAATTAATTAAATGTAACTTAACCAAAGCAAAATTTCTTTTAAATAATACTTGTTGGGATCACAGGTAGTGGATTGATGCTGTTTGGAATGGAAAAAATCCGGATGCTGCGGAAGATCAGTCCATGTGGAGAGCCTTGGGGGAGGTTTATGTCCAACAGTGGACGTCTATCGGCTCATAAGTTACTGCTAATGATAATGATATTTGCTACTGAGATAAGGATTCTTCTGCTTCATAGCTTTCTAAATTTTCGAGTTGAAAAGTGGATTGATAAAAGTCAACTTTCGAATTTGGACTCGTAACTTCTTGACTAATATTTTATCACCGTCTCATAGTTTTCCGTACAAATGAGTAATTGGCATGTACTAGTTAACTATACTGATTTTGTAAAAACAATGCTTACAGAAACTTTTAAACACTCGCGTTGCATGTTTAAGAATATATATATATATATATATACGGGAATTAACGCGAACATGCATTAGGTATTTACATACCTTATTTTGCTTGGCGTTTCGAGACGGTTGCACGCCCCGTGGTCGCAAGCTGACTGGTGTAGCGGTGTCACGTCTCCGAGTGCGAGGTAGAAGGTTCGCATTCGCCGACTGCGCATTAAAGTGGGGTGTTGTTAGTCGAATCACTGGATTCCACGCCGATGACAATTTGAAGCCCTCTTCCCGATTGAAATTTTTATGTCTTCTGATTTCGATCGCTTCACGCACAACTCTTGGGTAAAAGTGGCGTTCCGTGGAGAGGACTTGGGGACGATGAAATTCAATCCAGTGATTGGTGCCCGATTGAAGTAAATGTTCCGCAATCGCCGATTTGTTCGTTTCACGGTTCTTTACAGCTGCGATGTGCTCCTTTACACGTTCAGCGATAGTCCGCTTCGTTTGCCCTATATAAGAGCTACCGCAGTTGCAGTTGATTTTATAGACACCTGGGGTTTGTAGCGGTAGAACATCCTTTGGTGTGCCCACCATGTTGTATACTTTGGCCCCTGGTGTGAATACGGTCAAAATGGAGTAGTATGCTTACATTTTACACAATTTTCGTATAGTTCATGTGTTACTAACTGGTATGTGATATTGGCGCCCAACTTGGGACTATAATTATATCATTCGTGAAATAGTCTTTTGACTATTTATTATAATTATATTAATAATTGACTTAATATTAGTGCGTTCCTCTTACGAAAAAACGAAAAATACTACAAAACGAAATAAACTACGTGACAATACATTATGAAAACTTATCTTAGACATTACTTTTGTTCGCCAATGGAGGTAAATTGAATAAGTTGTGAATCGATGTTATAATACTGTAGTTTCAATTTGCTACTACTGACGATGTTAACGCTATCAGTTGGCAAGTCAAGTAACCAATGACCAGCTCAAATAGTTGTTTATTACGCCACAAATTCCCGTCTAGACAAGTTGTCAACATTTCAGATAGTTACCTATCTCTTGTTTATGTACGGTATTAATATCTACGTGGGCTAATAATTTACTTATTTGAATAAAACGGTTTACAAAACCAATTACATTAATGAAAATTAAAGTGAAAATGTTTTATTTGCCTAGTAAATAAAATAATACACCTAAATAATACACACATTTTATATATATATATATATATATATATATATATATATATATATATATATATATATATATATATATATATATATATATATATATATATATATCCCCTTTATCACAATGTTGATCAAGCGTGCCATATAAGTAGTTTTTGTTTGATCCGTTTTCACTTGTTGATCCGGCCATGATTTCTTGATCCATTGCGAGCGCCCAATTCTCATGTGGTTCCCTTCGGATCAACTAACGCCAACGTCGTTGCTAATAATAATTACGCCATTTTTATACAAATCCACACTTTAGATACTTTAGATTTACTTGATCCGATTCAAATGGGCCAATCGCTTGATCCGATTCAATTAGTCTTTTTTATGTATTATTATTCTGTATTTCTTATCAATTCTCATAACTTGCGGAATTTCTTACATTAACTTGGTTTCTATTTCCATTTTTCCAGCAGTTTTTTTTTACTTCGGAGATTTTTGTTAAATATTTGTAGTAGGTAGGTAGGTACATTACCTACCAGAGGGGCCCGTGACAAAGTGGCGACCACTCGAATATTTAAAACATTCGCGAGGTAAAACGCGTTCGTCACCGTCTGGTTTATAGATGGGTCATCATCATCATCCTCTGAGCGTTATCCCGGTTGCATCCAGGCCTTTGCCTTGGAGCCCGGGCTCCGCTTTTTAGTCTAACCAGATTTGACTGAATATTAGTTTTCCACAGAGCGAGTGTTTTCTTACTATAGCATGTATTACCATTTAATTTAGGGCACGGACGGTGTGACTTTTTGTGGCTGGTCACCCATCTATAAACCAGACGGTGACGAACGCGCTTAACCTTGCGAATCGATAGATTCGAGCGGTCGCCACTTTGCCACGGGCCGCTCAGTTTATACGCCACATGTGCGTACTTATTTGAATCCAAAACTGTATAATAAAGACCTGCTGGTCACTATTATGTGGCTCCAGGATTATGTTACTTGAGTAGTTTTGTTTGAATATCTTAGCTTACTATTTAACGCATAATTGTATACCATAATCTGTATATTTATTTGGCTCCTTTAAGACATATATACACCCGTCAATCAATACTTAATGGTTTCATATTACAATTATTTAAATTTTAGTTTTCCTTACATAGGATGATCCAGTGAGTTTATATTCATTACATCCATGCATTGTCAAATCCGAAAATATAAACTGATACTGATAATCTTATGCACAATAGCTTAAATGAATATTATGTGGCTCCATTACGTATGTACGCCACGCCATATCTGCGTACTTGTATAAATTCGGGTCGTTTGGCTGATATGAAATATCATCATCATATCAGCCAAACGACGTCCACTGCTGGACAAAGGGTGACCGGCCAGCACACGCAGCAAGCACGTAAAGCCATCGTTTTCGGTTATCATCTTTGACAGTCGTTAGGGCAATCAGTGCCCTCAAATATCTGGTCTAAACCATAAAATATGCCTACGCCTCCGTGTTGTAGAGGTCACATGGCAGTCGTTCTGTGAAAAACCTCATATTCTGTCAAGTCTAGGCATCTATTTTGAAAATGTTTCTGAAATTTCTTTCGAAACACAATACCCACGATGGAGTTCCTTCGGATATCTTTTTTATTAGTGTGAAACATTTACAGAATAGAAAATAATAGTTTATTTGTTGGAATACTGTTTACAAAGTTGTTTACTGTTTTTAAGTCCATAGTATTTTGCCGTCACTGGCGTACAAATGTTCCTTTACCATTAAATATTATAATCTTAAATACTATAATGCTATTAGCTATTACATAAGTCTTACTGTTCATCACACTGTATGACACATATTAAATCAAAGGTCAACATTAAGAAAACTTGCACGTCATAAGTTCTATTGAATATAATTTTATTTATAGACTCACGCCTGTATCCCCGAAGGGGTAGGCAGAGGTGTAATATTACACCCAGATTTGAAATGAAATGAAATGTAATGAAAACTGAAATGAAATGAAAAATGATTTATAACGTATCATTAACAATAACATTTCGCCATGATTTTTTAGGTCCCACGTAATAGGGGGCGAGCCTATTGCCGTACCGAGCACATTACCAGACTCCGAGCTGCTATTGAGAATTGCCTAACGAAAAAACCCAATAACACTTTGCCCGACCCAGGAATCGAACCCGAGAACTCCCAATCCAACACGAGACCAACGAGGCAAACGAGGAATTATATAGATAGAGTACTAATATCATCATTTAAAAGTGATAGGAATTAAGTATTTGGTAGAAAATTGTGACTGGCAGAACTTGTAGCTTTGGTAGAAAATTTGGCAGAATCTGTGATAGAATATGGTTACTTTGAAATAAATTGTAGTTTTGGAAGATATGGTTGTTTTTGTATGAATAGTAGTTTTGGTGGAAATTGTAGTTTTGGTAGCAATAGTTATGGCACAAATGGTTGGTTTGAGATAATGGTAAGTTTGGTACAAATTGTAGTTTTGGTAGAAATGTTAGTAATGACACAAATAATAGAAATCCTTGGTTTGATAACTTTGAAATAAATTGATTTTTGGTAGAAAACGGTAATAGTAGTCAATCAAAACTACCATATTACCGGAATAACGTTCTGAGAACGATGATTGGTAGTAGGTGCTTTATTATTATTACAACGCCTGCTATTGTATATAAACTTCTTTGGTGTCTAAATGCTGATCGGATAGTGTAGGAAGGTACTCACAATAAATTAATGATGCCCTCTGCAGTCCACTACAGGACTTAAGCGTCTCCACATGGTGGTTTTGGTAGTAGGACAGTAGTAGATAAAACAACACGCTTATAATGTCTAGTTGGTATTATTAGTATTACATGGCTATGATTAGCTGCTTACTATCAGGCGGGCAGACAGTAGCTTGTTTGCCACCTCTACTGTATAAAAGCGGTCAAGTGCGTGTCGGGCCACGTTTTTTACGTTTTTCAGTGTTATGTAGTGTACCCATGGGAGCTACCCGTTTACATAACTTATTTCAAAATAATTTATTGTACAGTTTTGTCCGCGTGGTTACAATGCATAACCATGGCAAATTTCAGCTCTCTAGTGCTTATAGTTTTTTCGTAAAACCGCGGACGGACAGACGGACATGGTGAAACTATATGGGTTCCTTGTAGTTTACTACGTAACCCTAAAAAAGATTATTCATGTATTTATATTTATGAAAATCATATCAACATAGTACGGTAAATTTTGCAAATTCTTAAATGTGGTAGGGCCACGCTGGTTACAACATGAATTGCTCGACCGTGGCAGTACTACCCTGACACAGACCATCGACGTAAAGTGACAGTATTGTAAATGCTGTTGCGTTTCGTTAGGTGAATAAGAGTACTGGAGGCCCTAACCCGTCTTTTCACGCTCTTTTCCTTTTCTATAGGGAAAGGAAGAGAGAATGAGAAGGGGAGGGAGTTTGGAGGGGAGAGAGCCAAGAAAACTAATATTCAGTCAAATCTGGTTAGACTAAAAAGCGGAGCCCGGGCTCCAAGGCAAAGGCCTGGATGCAACCGGGATAACGCTCAGAGGATGATGATGATGACCCATCTATAAACCAGACGGTGACGAACGCGTTTTACCTCGCGAATGTTTTAAATATTCGAGTGGTCGCCACTTTGTCACGGGCCCCTCTGGTAGGTAATGTACCTACCTACCTACTACAAATATTTAACAAAAATCTCCGAAGTAAAAAAAAACTGCTGGAAAAATGGAAATAGAAACCAAGTTAATGTAAGAAATTCCGCAAGTTATGAGAATTGATAAGAAATACAGAATAATAATACATAAAAAAGACTAAGAACCAATGACTGCCGACCGTGAAGAACACTGCGCTGCGATTGGCCAATTTGAATCGGATCAAGTAAATCTAAAGTATCTAAAGTGTGGATTTGTATAAAAATGGCGTAATTATTATTAGCAACGACGTTGGCGTTAGTTGATCCGAAGGGAACCACATGAGAATTGGGCGCTCGCAATGGATCAAGAAATCATGGCCGGATCAACAAGTGAAAACGGATCAAACAAAAACTACTTATATGGCACGCTTGATCAACATTGTGATAAAGGGGATATATATATATATATATATAGGATAAAGAAATTGGATGAAAAATAATAAAATATATAGCATTCTTAGTAAATAATATATAAACTGTATCAATATATTTCATAACTAATATATACATATATATATACACACGAAAATCACGCACGCTTCGCAGAACAAAACCCAACCTTTTGAATGACTCATCGTCATCCAATTCACTACCAATATAAATTAAATAATAACGTTATGTCTAGACTAACAACTGTGAAATATTTGGGAGTCACATTCAAACAAAAACTGACGTTTCACGACCATATCAGTGCACTCAGTATGGAGTCATTCAAAAGGTTGGGTTTTGTTCTGCGAATCGTGCGTGATTTTCGTAAAGAACATGTAGTAAGAATGCTTTACAATATGCTAGTCCGGAGCAAGTTTGATACAAGTTCTTGTGTTTGGAATCCACATAAATTCACTTATAGTCTTATGTTGGAAAAAGTCCAAAAAGCGTTTTTACGATTTTTATACAAGCGATCTCTGGGTTACTAACCATATCTCTACCCTACAAAGATTCTATTAGGATGTCTTGGATATCACAATCTAGAAACTAGAAGAGCTTATGAACATTTTAGAACCATGTTAAAAGTATTACGAGAACTAATTGATGCTTCAGATCTTCATAATGAGCTGATTCAACTTTACACACCTAATAATTATCTGGCAGAGGACACCGACTATTAGCCATACCCTCATGTCGAACAGTAGCGCGCGCTTCGTCTCCTATTCCTCGCGTAATAACAACATTGACTCGTGCAGTTCTACCAAGACTGCGATTTATTTGCTGATAAATATAATGTACTTATGAGATTTTTACTTAATTATTGTGAACGCAATGCTCATTGAATGTCGCTCTAATTTGTGTGTATGTAGGTAATATATTTTTCTTTATTTTTGTGTTAAGTATTGATTTACAGCCATTATTATCAAATCTATTTCATCTTCTACTTTCCCTGATATATGGAAGACTGCTGTTATTAAGCCAATACCAAAAATTGCCAATCCAACCTTAGCTAAAGATCTCAGGCCCATTAGCTTGCTTACTTGTTTATCAAAAGTATTGGAAAAGGTCGTAAGCAATCAGCTCAGGAAGTACCTTGAGAGATATTGCATCATACCACAAAGGCAATCAGGTTTTCGTCAAGGTCACAGTACAACCACCACCCTCCTAGATGTGGTTGATGATATTCTGGATGCTAGGGATAAGGGTATGGGTACCCTGCTTACCCTGCGTGCCTTCGAAACAATTAATATTTCTCTTCTTCTTTCCAAACTTTCTTACTATGGATGTGACCCGGACACAGTAAAATGGTTTCATAGTTATCTAATTGACAGATTTCAATTTGTCCAACTGGATAATGCCAGCAATGGTAACAAAGCGACTTCTTCTTGTCGTCAGGTGACCCGGGGTGTCCCTCAGGGATCAGTCCTCGGCCCTCTTCTCTTCTAATTGTACAGCGCAGATGTTACTAGCCATATACATAATACCCAGTTTCATATGTATGCCGATGATCTCAAATTATATATATCATTTCTGCCCAACAACTGCAGTGAATCTGTAAATAAAATGAATGCAGATATTTTAGACAGGATATCTGACTGGGCTAGAAAAAAATGACTTGTACTTAATCCTACTAAATCAAAATTTTTAATTTTAGGCTTAAATCAGAAATCGAATCTGATCGAAAATGAATATTATTGCTGTGGTATTTTGGTGTATTATATAGTAACTATGTATTTTGCATTATTTTTGTTATTAGCGCGTACGCAACGTAATGATGGACAGAATAGACGCTTTCTTGACAGTCGTGACAGATGGAACTAAATAACTTTATAACGATCAAGTGACACCTACCAGTTGCGTTCGGAAACACGAGAAATGGTTCTTTCAACATAATATCATATTTCTATAAATATTTATATTAAGTATATTTAAGTGTGTGTATATATATATGTATATATTAGTTATGAAATATATTGATACAGTTTATATTTGAAGTTTCAACTTTTGATAACTTTGACTTTGTTTTATGTCAATATATTTGAAACTATTAATTTTGTTGGGCAGTAAATACCTGTCACTTGCTTGTACCAGCAGTAAACAGGCTAATACTTTGTTGGATTCAAAGAATTAACAAATATTAAGTTTTAATTGATAATATTATTTAACGCTTGTCCGAGCTCTTTTGGAACTTAATTATGTCAGCTATCAAGGACTTGCGTGCGGCTGCTGGTGCTATTGCATCAGATTTGCGCTGGTTTGCCTCGGCTAGTGCCTTGGTGAACCGGCCTACGAGCGGATCGATGATCGCCTGGAAAGTGTGGAACAGCGATTCCGCACTTTCAGCGCTTGCTGTCTCGAAGTGTCAGTTAATGAATTCACCGCTGACCAGCGAAATAAGGTCAGCGAAGATTATGCCCAGGTCTTAGACCTGTATGATGCTGTCTCCAATAGTGCGAGACAACTAGTTGCCGATGGGAAAGGGAAACCCGGCTTGAAGCAGGAGCTTCCTAGGTCAGCACCGAGGCTGGTGAGTAGGCTTCCTACCTTAGATTTCCCCCATTTTGATGGCTGCCTAGGAAGCTACCTGGGCTTCGTTAATTTGTTTGACAGCCTGGTCAATGACAGGGCTGACTTTCGGCCGGCACAAAAATTGGCCTACTTGATGTCGGTTCTAGATGGGGAGGCCAAGGACCTCATCCAGCATCTGCCCGTGTCTGACGAGGCGTACCATACGGGTCGGGACCTAATTACCCGTGGGTACCATAACAAGCGTCGCCTCGCCGACACACATATTGAACAGATTTTGGGATTGCCCACGCTCACCCGGGTCTTTGGGTTGTGCACCCAACTATTGATCCCGATTTTGGTGGCAATCAATGCACTTAAGTTCCTTGACCTGCCCGTGGACCAATGGTCCTATCTATTGGTGCACATTGTGCTGAAGAAGCTGCCTGCCGACCTGAGGTCGCGTTTTGAGCAGCGCTTTGGTGGGGATAGCGCGACCCATCTGCCCCCCTTTGCTGACCTGGAGAGGTTCCTCGAGGATGAGTGCCGGGTCTTGGACAACCGGGTGTTGGTGACACGCCGGCTAAGTCGCAGCCGCCCAAGGTTAAGGAGCAGGCTCGCGTTTACACCCGAGCCAATGTTGACTGGCGCCCTCCTCGCTTTGCAGTCACGCAGAGCCCAGTGGAGTGCTCTTACTGCAAGGTCACGGGGCACAGAACGGCCAGTTGTAGGGCATTCTTGGACCTTCATGTTGCCTCTCGTAGGCGCATCGCGAATGCCCACCGCCTTTGCTTCTCTTGCTTGGGGTCCCACTACCAGCGAGACTGCCCAAACTCTCGCCCCTGTCCTCACTGTGGAGGACAGCATTTGGACATTCTCTGCATGAATGCCCGAGAGGTAGGCCGCTTGTTTTGAAGGTGGCAGCCGAGGCTCACCGGCACGTAGCCGAGAGTCGCCTCGCTCACTTGATCGCCGCTCACCCCGCTTGGAGAACCGTAGCGTGCGCACGCCTCCTCTCTCTCGCGCACCTGAATGTGCGAACGCGCAACGTCACCAGCACCATGACTGCTGCCCCAGATATTCCTCTCCTTTGGCGGAGCGTCCCCGCCTTGACTCGTGCCCACCTCGTTTTGGGCGGGTGCGTCATTATGACCCCCCACAGATGGCGCGCGGATCGAGTCATCGCGCTTTTGAGGACTTCAAACCGCACCCTCATTTTGACTTGCCTGGTCCTGGCCAACGGTCGCCGCCCAGGCAACAATAGGTCATTGACCCCTGCGCTATAACGCCAACCACCCCCATTGAGACCGTAATCCTACCAACGGTTGCTGTTAGGGTCTGGGGACCCACGGGGACCTCTGTTGTTGTCCGTGCTATATTGGACACAGGTTTACAAGGTTGCAGGCAGGTTAAATTAAATATGGGCTCTTTTCCCAATTGTATACGGGGAATAGGTGACGTAGCCTCTAATGTTGAAGGGCAAGTTAAGGTTTTGTTTGGCCCTGTTAAATCTTCACACCCGAGGATTAAAACCTCGGCTATTCTGCTGAAGAATATCTTGGGTATGCATCCACAGAAACAGCTACCCGCTGCTGTGGTGAATTTGACATCGGGATTGGAACTGGCAGACCACAAATTTGACACACCGGGACAAATCGACTTGTTGATTGGCTGTGATGTCCTCGGTGGAATTTTGATTGGTGGGAAACGGGTCTTGGTGCCAAATGGTTTGACTGCCATCCCGACCATATTTGGATTTGCTTTGATAGGACCTGTACCTAGGGACCCCTCTCCACCTGAACTTGACAATTTGTTGGCTGTAGGCTCTGCTCTCTCTGATGCGGTTCAGAGGTTTTGGGAGGTAGAGGAGCCCCCTCAAGCTGCCCGTTTGAATCCAGAACATGAGGAGTGCGAGCTGTTCTTCCAGAACAACACGGGTCGACTCCGTTCTGGTCGGATCATTACGAGGCTACCTTTTCTGTCTGTTCGGCCTCCGCTTGGTGAGTCACGACCTTTAGCCGAAAAGAGATTGTTGGCTATGGAGCGTCGCATGGGTCGTGATCCGGAGCTCAGACAGAAGTATATTGAGTTCATGAGAGAATTTGAACAATTGGGACACATGTCTGTGTCAAATTTGGATTTGCGTTCGGTGGAGCACTACTTTCTGCCGCATCATGCGGTATTGAAGCCATCAACTGGCAAACTGCGCACAGTGTTTGATGGTTCTGCGCAGACTTAAACAGGCGTATCCTTGAACCAGTGCTTGCATTCTGGTCCCATGTTGGTCAAGGAGGCCTACCATGAACTTTTAACAAGCGATTCAGTTTTGGAGCAATTCAGTGTAGGTTCTTAAATTGAATTGTTTTAAAACGTACCATGAGGTGGTTTAAACTGAATCGTGTTTGGATTGTTAGAATGAATGAATGATATCGCTGGATCGCAATGACCATAGCCCTCTATTATTGTTGTAGAGGGCTATGCAATGACGCAATATAATCACATTGACAATTTGACAGAAAGAGACCAAGCTATACAGTTCGTGAATAATGCGGTCTCTTTCCCTTGTTTGCGTTCAGAAACTTGTACGCTACAACTAAATTAAGATTCTTTTATAACAAAGCGAATATATTTTGTACTAAAAATAACTACAATATTGAATAGTAAATTAAAATACGTTACGTTACGTTATTTTTTTCTCACAAAAATACCTAGCAAAACGGTGCAAATACTGACTCGGTGGAAGTTACAAACGTACACACGGCGCCAAGTCAAGCTAAACAGTTGCAGTACGATTTTGATACTTATTTCCTACACCATAAGAACGGTACAAAGGTCAAAGTGTATAGCTTGATAAGATAACAACGAGCCCAAACTCGTTACAATAACAACGAGCCCAAACTCGTTACACCTAGCTCCATTCGTTTATCAGTTCCAGCAGCAGTCTTTAAGGTGCACCTTCAGATCGCTCCATCATGTCCTTAGGTAAGGTCTCATCATAACTAACACAACAAGCCCAAACTCGATACACCTAGCTCCACTCATTTATTAGTTCCAGTAGCAATCTTCAAAGTATACCACCGGGTCACTCCATCGAAACCGGAGGTAAGGTCTCATCACAACGAACACAACGAGCCCAAACTCGATACACCTAGCTCCATTCATCTACTAGTTCCAGTAGCAGTCTTCGAAGTACACTACCAGGTCACTCCATCGAATCCTGAGGTAAGGTCTCATCATAACGAACACAACGAGCCCAAACTCGATACACCTAGCTCCATTCGTTTATCAGTTCCAGCAGCAGTCTTTAAGGTGCACCTTCAGATCGCTCCATCATGTCCTTAGGTAAGGTCTCATCATAACTAACACAACAAGCCCAAACTTGATACACCTAGCTCCACTCATTTATTAGTTCCAGTAGCAATCTTCAAAGTATACCACCAGGTCACTCCATCCAATCCGGAGGTAAGGTCTCATCACAACGAACACAACGAGCCCAAACTCGATACACCTAGCTCCATTCGTGTACTAGTTCCAGTAGCAGTCTTCGAAGTATACCACCAGGTCACTCCATCGAATCCGGAGGTAAGGTCTCATCACAACAAACATAAAGAGCCCAAACTCGGCACACCTAGCTCCACTCGTTTACTAGTTCCAATAGCAG
Source organism: Euclidia mi (assembly GCA_944739405.2). Taxonomy (NCBI): domain Eukaryota; kingdom Metazoa; phylum Arthropoda; class Insecta; order Lepidoptera; family Erebidae; genus Euclidia; species Euclidia mi. The sequence goes on from OX123185.2 coordinate 31,014,196, forward strand.
TCTTGGAGGTACACCATCAGGTCTCTCCATCAAGACCCGAGGTAAGGTCTCATCATTACTAACACACCCAGCCTAAATTAGGTACACCTAACTCCACTCGTATATCGGTGCCAGTGGCAATCTTCAAAGTATACCACCAGGAAGTCTTTGAAGTACACCTTCAGGTCGCTCCATCAATTTCGAAATGGAATGTTTTATAATAAGGATTATTCAAAATTATGAAACAAAAAAAATCTTACCTTGTTGGTCCGTAGTCCGCACAAAACACGTAAAGTATCAACTTAGGTATGTCAAATATTTTGTATTCCTACAGCGATCTTATTCCACACGAGCGGCTGATAACAAGCGACACAACGTCCACTCTCGACGGCGGCCGAGCGCAGACTAATATTTTTATTTCTATTTTTTATGCAACTCAAGACATTGACCAGTAAAATAACCCTTAAATTAAAGCAATTAAGATTCACTCGATAGAGATAAATTTGTTGAAAAACTAAAATTGATTAGATTTTTTTTCTGAGAGTAAATGGAACATTTTGGTAGTTTTTTTTATACCTTTTTGAGTTGATCATGCCTCCTTACATAAAATATTTTTAAATAAACAAATTTCTGTTATTAAATGGAAGAAAAATGCACCTAAACTCAATACGATATCGTCAATTTTGTGTGAAGAGGTACCGGAAATGATTTTTACAGTTTTATTAACCTAATTTTTCGAATAAAAATTAATACCATTTGAAGATGAAGGAGAAATCTATCTATGGAAATAATTATTTACATTTAGTAAAGTTTAGTTCTGCAGCAAAATGTACCAAAAAACTACCTATTTTGCTCAGATTTGTAAACGCGTCCTTAAACAAAACGGCGAAAAAGCGCGCGCGCCGACAAAGCTGGCGCCGCGGTGTAAACACGTGACAACCCGTGCGTCATCGCAAGAGTAGGCAATTACCTCGCCGAGCGGCCTTAGCTAGCTTACTATTCTGTTTTACTATGCTAATGGCAACGCACCCGATGCCCGACTATGAAGTCCCAGCTCAACGCTCTGGCTGCGAAGATCTCGAGTGCACTGGAGACAGTCGCCACCGAGTCCTGGCACCGCACCATCGAGCGAGCAGGTGAAGACTGGTCAGGCATCCACCGCCTGTGCCGCCAGCTCTCCGGGAAGCAACCTCCGATTAGGCCCCTCCTGGCTGGTGACGGTACCCCACGTTACCGCCCCGAAGACCGAGCGGAGATCTTTGCCGACCACTTGGAGACCCAGTTCCAGCCGAATCCAGCTTCCGACATGCAGCATGTAGAAGCTATCCAGCAGCGTCTGGAGTCCTACTTTCAATTGCCGATAGCCCCCACTCAAGACCCAGTAGTCTTTTCCCCGGTTCAGGTGCAGCGAATGATTCGCCGCACCAAACTGCGGAAAGCCCCTGGTCCCAACCGGATCACCAATGAAGCTCTGCGTCAGCTACCTCCACGACCAATCGCGACGCTGACGCAGCTGTGCAACGGCATCCTCCGCACGAGCTACTTTCCGGCAGCATGGAGACTCGGCCGAGTCATAATGCTGCCAAAGCCCGGGAAGAACATACTGAAGCCCGAAATCTATTGGCCCATCACGCTGCTGTCGACACTCTCGAAAGTCTTCGAGAAGCTTCTACTGCTGCGTCTTGTACCGCACATCCAAGCGACGAACAGTTCAGGTTCCGAGCCGAACACTCCACGACGCACCAGCTCACGAGAGTACTGCACCACATGACGGTGGCCCTCAACAAAAGGGAGAGCGCTGTTGCAGTACTTCTCGATATGGAGAAGGCATTCGATCGCGTCTGGCACGCCGGCCTGGTCTACAAGCTGTCCACGTCTACTTCTCCCCGCCGAGTAGTCAAGACTGTGGCCACCTTTCTTCAGGACAGGCGCTTTCAAGTGACAGTTCACGGCGTCCTGTCAACAGAGCGGCCCATCAGAGCCGGCGTACCTCAAGAGAGTTGCCTCTCGCCCGTGTGCTACAGTAGGTACACGGATGACATCCCCGTCGCTGGAGGCGCCATGCTGGCGCTGTACGCAGACGACGCTGCCTATATCACCACCTCCCTTAACCCCACTCACGCGGCGGTTAAGATGCAGCGCGCCTTGGATGCACTCCCGCCCTGGCTTGAAGACTGGAGACTGACGGTCAACGTGGCGAAGACCCAGGCAATCTCCATGGGTGGACGGAGACTGCCCCCGCCTCTCACCATGCTCGGACACCACGTAGACTGGTCCCCGAAGGTGAAATACCTCGGCGTGACCATCCCCTCCGCAAACGCCTGCGTGCGCAGCAGTCGCTCGCCCTACGCGCCGTCGTAGACGCCCCTCGCTACGTGAGGAACGACGTCATCTCCAGGGACCTACGTATGGAGAGCCTCGACGACTTCATCGGTCGCCTGAGCGCTAACATGTTCGCCCGCGCTGACGGGTCATCTTTCCGCAACCTGCGGGAGCTGGCACATTACATAGGCGCCCACCGGACCGACCACTGCCACGGGACCTGATCCCCGCAGCAACCACACCGGACTGACTCCAGCTCACTCACGTCGGCTGACGGACGCTTGTCGGGAGCCTCCCCCGGCAAGCTCGAACTCGCCAACGTAAGCGAAACTCCCACCAAACAAGCCGCCGCTGGCTCGTAGATCGCTCACCGGACATTCCCCTCTTGAAGTACACCTGAAGTACACCCGGACAAGACGCCCGGATACGACGCCAGTGGCAAGGACCACACCCCCGTGACCCGTCTGCAGTTGCAGGCGGCGGTTGATACCATTGAGACAGGACAGCACCTGTATCAGTTTCCCCCCGGTTGCCCTAGGGGAATCGTGAGAAGACCCAGATAGTTAGTAGTAATTCTAAGTTGATTCATCCCACTTCTGAAATAGACTCTTAGATGAGTAAATTTTTTTTAAATCACGGCAGCTAATTTACGGCTTTTGCTGTTGTGGTGATGAAGAAAAATGAACAACTGCGTTTATACGGTTTACTGTTTAGTAAGCTTTAATAGCTTAGCAATATGATAAAAGCAAGTTGATATTCAGAAATTCATTGAAAAGATTAGCAAAGTAGCAAAAAGTGCTCATTAAGTATATTTCGTTATAAAATCCTTAGTAAATACAACAAAAGTTATGTAGCAAACTTGGCAAAGGTGGTTTGTATTAATAATTAATCCAAATTGGATTTACAGCTGGCGTCATGATAGATGGCGCTGTTGTGTTACAGAATATAACCCGGATCTTACAGCGGGGAATAGTTAGTTATTACATAAGTACGAGTATTATGAGCTCGTTATTTGTACTTTTAAATTATTCCAGTCTATACTTAAAGAACATTAATGTAATTTAATTAATGTAATCGTTAATGTAATTTGATCGTTTTTGACATCTTTATTTTACGGCAATATTTTATAGGTATTAGGTACTTAAGTAATTTGTCGACCAATTAATTACAGTAATAGTGAGTGATATCATGCTTAGCGGTGACATTTTGAACAAACATTATATTATACAATTCTCGCTAGTAGGTACTGTTTTTCTCAGTATTAGCCATCCTGAAGTGGTGGTATTAGGTACCTACATTTTGTGGACCAGACTTCACCTGTTCAGCCCAGCGATATAGGCATTCCATCGCGTGCTCTCGTACTTGCCCTTGTACTATAAGACGTTCTATAGACGTGCCCTGGGCGATGGAAGAAAGCCGCTAACGTACACAATACATAATATATCGGACCGCCGCCGGCGGCCTCGCTATTATTACTCTCGATATGCTAGCCGATGCGCGGGGCCGCCGGCGGTCCCGCCGGTGCGATGCATTTAAGGCGCTGTTATACCTCAGAAGCCGTGAAACACCTAAATTTCGTCGCGCATCTAGCCATAACGGTACATATTACAAACTAGCAAAAATAGAGCTTAAAGTCAAAAGTCTGGACAAAAGACTTTTGAAAGAATTTTTCATGTATGTAAAATAGAATCACGGTAAAAAAATCACAAAATCGAGGCAGAAAATAATCTTTCGTCTCACTGTTTGCAATATTTTGATCGTAAGCTGTCATATTTTATTTAATAATATTGTAGGAAATCTAATGAACTAAATAATTACCCTATTTATTTTCATATTATACGTGTATATTTTGTAAAATTAAATAAAACTTGCCAAACGTCTATGATTTTGACGCTCGGTAGATCCCATCAATATCAAACGCTTCAGCAATTTAAACCTTATTAGCATAAGCGGTGTACTGAGTGTCAGTTGCTGGTTTACGCCCCGCCCAGACCTCATCATTCGGCTATGAGCCCTGTGAGAGATAGGTCATGTCGCTTGCGTCTCCGCTGCACGAAATTTTACGTAAACCTGTTTGTTATTATAATACGCATTTGAGTTCGTAATTTCATGTTTTATGTTATAGACTGAATACTTTGAATCAAATAGGCTTTTCATGTAACTATGGGCACATATAATTAGGACCTAAGTTAATACTCTTGTTGCGTTTAATGTGTTATTGTTTCTGTGCTTATAAATATATAATTAGAAGAATAAAATATGGAAAATTAGAGAAATGAAGTTCTACGAAGGATTTGTAAATAGAAATTCGTCCATGGCCAAGTGATTATGAAATATGTAACATTTTTAAACAAATTATTTTCATAAGAGTCTTTTATGACTAACTATGTTATAGATTATCGATTATGCATAATATAATTATATAAATTATTCTCACAATACAAAGCACAACAGTTTTTATAAAACCGAATCATTTTATGTACCTATATTTCAAATTCATTAGCTTGTTAGAGCGCCTGGAACGCTAAGATGCCGCCACGGCGAACAATAAACAGCGCTAATATGGCGCTCCGCAATCCGCACACAAGCGGTAACGAATGTTGTATTATTGTGTTGTGAACATAAACCTATTTAGGTCCATCGGGGAAAACTTTGATTATTCATAAACTATTAGGTATGTCTACATCTAATATCTTTTTAATATCTAAAATCAATTTTTATAAGTAAGGAGGTGACTTCTCTGTTTGCTATAACACAAGATATAGTATTTTTTTAATAATAAAGTACCTAACTAATTATCATTATTGTAATTACAGTGAAGTTTAACATAACAGTTCTGCAACGTCTTACACACATTTGACTGAAGTCATTCCTAACACGATCTGTTCAAGAGCTAGCCAAGAAATGCCAAACAATTTTTATAACAAATTTGACTCAAATTCCGTAGTGATAAGCAAAAATTACAAGAGGGATAGCAGTGACTGTTTCGAATTGGGTAAGAATATGTTGACAGATTGAAATTTTGGTATAGTGGTAAAAAGAAGAGATAACAGCAGTAAAGCCAACTTAGTAAAAAATATTTTGTACAAATAAAATATTTGCAATGTAAAATCAGTTGCGCATGGAATCTAAAATGAACAAAAACTGGCTTTGCAACAACTAGCGAAGCAAGAAAATGTAACAATCGAGCCTTGTGGATTATCTGTTTATTGGTGCCACGCCAGATGGATTAATAGGTCCAAACACGATTGTGGAAATTTAATGTTCTAAAGTTGCCTATAAGAATGGCCTAGAGAATAGTATAAGAGCAAATAAAATACAAATGTGGAAACATGATAAAAAAGTGAACTGACTAGTCTAAACAAATATTGTAATTGTTATTACCAAATTCAGGGGCAACGCCACGTTACACGCAAACAAAAGTGTTTATTTGCTATGTGGAGTGGCGAAAGTATACCACTAAAAATAGAAATTATAGAAAGAGATGATGTTTTCTGGGAGAAGCTTGTGGCGTTTTATATGAATTGGCAGTTGCCTGAAATTGTTGATTCTCGTCAAGCTCAAGGGATGGCATTGCGAGATCACGGAGAGGAAAATGTTTCATCAGTGCTTGAAATTTCTACAATACCAAGCCGTAAAAGGAAAGTAAATGAAACTGTGCCTCGTGAACAACAGCAAATAATAAGTATTGAAGCCGTATCACCTCACACACTGCCTTTAACATTCGATGAGAATAAAGAAAACCTGCCGGGTTGTAGCAGACAGCTAACTTTTGATGATCTGTAAACTCTGTATTTCGTTAATAAATGATAAATTAAACTAAATAAATATGTTTTAATATTTATTTTCTTTGAAACAACACATATTTGAAGCGAAAGATTTTTTTTTATTTTTCCATACAAACATGTATGAGGAGAGCTAACGAAAAAGCAGTTATTCAAATTCTAATTCTATAATTTTCTAAGCGACATAGCAGTATCTCATGAATAAGGTATATCCACATATATTTTTGATCTTTCTTCTATTTTGAAAAAATAATAATGGGTTGGGTTTCGAAACGAGTCGCCTGAATTTGAGGGTATTGGTAGTGTAGGAGGCTTAAGGGAGTTCGTTTTAATCCCCTAAAAGTAATTTTGGCTGCCGGAGTTGCGTCTAAATATTTTTAAACAATTTCCAAAATTTCATAAATACTTCGGCAAATATGCAAAACGGAACGTAGTTTTTAAACTATATTACAGTTTTACAAATGTCATTTTAAGGTTTTATGTGAAAAATGTGAAACGAAACCCAAAACTGCCATCTTGGAATGATCATATTGACAGCTAATGTCAAATTTGTGCGTCATTGCTTTCGAGTGCCTAGGGTTAGGTGCGACTGTAATAAGTAACTAAATAGGTTATGTTAGGTTCTCTTTTGACCCTTAATCCGAAAATAGGAGCCCTTCGCAGGGCTCCGTCAACCTTAGTTTATTAAACTAGTGTGATGAATGTGGAAGTTGGCAGTGCCATACACACCGATGTTTGGAGATTTTTTTTCAGAGGAAACCAAGTATTTCCGGCAAGTGAAAATGTTGAGTGGGGTTTCAAGACCTCCCCTCCTCCCTCTCCAATCACTCAGAATCCCTAAAAACGGCGACGTATTTCGAAACCTTTACCATAATAATTATACCTATAATAACAATAAACATCCATAAATAAATAAAAGAAATCAACTTTTACTAAACTTCAAGTATCTCGTAACTCGCTTTAGTTGAGATACGGCTTTTGCGCTTAGTAGAACAGTATTGTGTTTTTTAGGGTACCGTAGCCAAAAATTGTAAAAATGGAACCCTTATAGATTCGCAATGTCTGTCTGTCTGTCCGCCCGTATGTCACAGCCAATTTATTGCAAAACAGATTTGAAAACTGGCAGGAATGGAATTAGATGTAGGTATTCTATGAACTGCTTCACTATTTTTATACAAAAACAAAACAAACATAATAATGGCCTCTCCATACATGGAACTGACTTAATTATTTTTATCATCTTACGGCACGTAGGTATTTACCTACTTTCGTCAACTATTAATACCTATAACGTCTAATGTAAACCAGTTTTGCTCATGGCTGCACTGAGCACAAAAATTGCGCTATGCCTATATTGTAGAAACAGATTGATGTATGTAATATAAATTTTAATATCAGTATCTCAATTCAATATGCTAAAACGTTTTGCTTGCGATTTTGAAATATTGGAATATGGATGTTGCCAGAATACGGCCGCACGCGACGAGAATGAAGGGGGCGCCCCGCAGTTGACGGAGCTAAGCTCCCTTCACCTCCCCTGCTTCACCCCCTCATTTACCAAAACAGTCGCTTAGGACAGCGCCTTAAAACCCAATTTTTTTATACCTTGGGTTGATTTTTGTTCAACGATTTTTTTTATTGAGACTTTAAATAAATTTTGCTTGTGTTTTAAAACGAATATAAGAACTGGCACCTTTTAACGCGCCAAAAAAAAAAAAATATGAAATGTCACATTTCATTTGCGTACGAAGCGTGTTTGCTTCTAGTGCAGTGATGCAGTTATGATCGTTACCGCTATTGCAATATGGGTCATAATAGGGTGAACATAGAAGAGCTTTTTAATTTGATCCATTGCTTAGTATATTTATTTATACTAATTTCGTTCATTTATTATCAGAGAAGGTATTTGAAATGTAAAAAGTAATATTTTACCTAGACTTTCATAGTACTTCTGTATGTCGTAAACCATGTAAAGATTATACTCATGGCTTTGAACTTGCGACGTGTACACAACCGTCGCGTCGGCTTATCTCGGTATCGTATTTCAAGGTCTGATTATAGAAACAGTGAGACTGAACGTACTTTATTGTTATTGTTTATTGAAGAATGGTTCTTGTTCATGGTATTATAATAAATAGTTACGACAGTATTGGATAAAACATTCATTTATATCGTCCTAACCTTTTAGAGACCTAAAAACACATTTACGAAATCTTATAAGATCTTGTTAGAAATTTATGCCGATCCACTTGTCATCTTATTGATATTTGCAATTAGAAAAGCTATTCACAAAAACAACACAGCTTACAGAACAACGATAGGTGGTCTCATTTGTTTTTTATGGATGTTTATCTGAAGTGAGTCATAAGTGCGCGATAGCACGTGCCATGTTTATAAACATCCGATAGTAAACATCGACGTCATAAAAAGTGACGTAAGGAGTTTCGCAACGCAAGAGGGTAATATAATTAATGTAATCGTTAATGTATAGTTCGTTCGCGTTAATAATGCAGTAAATAAAATAGACTAAAATATGATATTAATTATTTAATTTTGATTTTAAACTTTTAAGTGTATTTTTATAAATTCATTAAACATAATCTTTTAAAATATAATTTGTTTGAATTTAACACCACTGATAATACACTTTTATCTTGCAGTTGCACTGATCACTCACTGCATTCTTAACGCGAACGAACTGTAATTTGATAGTTTTTGACTCCTTCATTTTACGACAGTATTTTATAGTAGGTACTTTCGGGGGGATGGGCCTCGTTAGCCTTGGATGGCAACCCGTCTAGGAGAAGGAAAACTCCGAAATTAAACCACTCTCTTTGGGGGGATGAGCCTCGTCAGCTTTGGATGGCAACCCGTCTAGGAGAAGGAACACTCCGAAATTAAACAAACATTCAGGGAGCATACCCGAAAACAAACCCCAATCCAAGGTGTCAACCGACACGTGCCGAGGGATTCGTGGCCAGGGGGCAGCTGATCGCAAACGGAGGGTGCATGTGTTGGTGGTCACAGGGCACACCTGGGATTCCACCTTATCCCCGTAAAGGGCTCTGCGGGGACGGACATTTTAAATCCCTAATGCTCGTGGGAACGCTATGGGAACTGAAAATTATATTTCTCCAGACAGCGGCGACGCGGTTTGCAACCCATCACGTCTCGTTTCCCGCGCGGGCGAAAAGCGGCCCACGGAAAGCCGGTTTGCAACATTAAATATTGGAGGAGGAAGGGATGGTAAATTGAATGAAGTATGCCAGATGATAGATGATAGAAAGATTGATGTTCTATGTGTGAATGAGACAAAAAGGAAAGGTTGTGGCCTCACCAAGCATGACAGCTACACGGCTTATTGGTCTGGGGTAGACAGTACCACCAGAGCCTGCAAGGGAGTTGGTTTAATACTGTCTGCGCGAATGAATGAGTGCGTTAAGGAATTTGAATGTGTAAATGCTAGACTATTGTGGATGAGAATGAAAGTTGGACTTACTCGTCTCTTTATTGTAGGGGTTTATGCCCCGGTCAATATAGTAGCGGGTATGTCACAGCGAGAACAAGACGAAAGGCAGGAATTCTGGGAGAATTTAAGAGCGATTTTGAGGAAATGTAAGGATAACAAAAGATTGATCTTGTTAGGTGATTTCAATGGATGGGTGGGAGTAAAACGAGATGGATTTGAAAGGGTTTTAGGTGGATTTGGTGATGAGAGTGTGAATGAAAATGGAAAAGTATTGCTTGAGGTTTGTTTAGAGTGGAGCCTTTGTGTGACAAACACTATGTTTGATCACAAAAGGATACACATGTATACGCGTGAGGCTAAGAATGTTAGAAGAAGCATGATTGATTTTGTAATTGTAGATGAACGTTTGAGAAAGAATGTGTTAGATACAAGGGTGTATCGAGGGATCGCCACCCACACAGACCACTTCTTGGTGATGAGCCGGATAAGTGGGCTCTTTAAAGGATGGCGACACCGAAAACATAATGAAAATAGGGTCTTGGAAAGAATAAAAGTAGAAAATCTGCAAGAGAAAAATGTGAAAGATGAGTATAAGCGAAGATTGATAGCAAGATTTGAGAGATTCGATGGCATAAGTGATATGGAAGAATTATGGCAATCTTTTAAAGAAAAGATAGTATGTGTAGCGTCTGAAGTATGTGGTGTGATCAAGAGAAGGAAAATACGAAAGGTTAAGAATACATGGTGGGACAAGGATGTACAATCAGCAGTGTCAGGGAAGAAGAAAGCTTGGTTAGAATGGTTGGCTGCTAGAGCAAATGAAAGAATGGGTAAAGCAACGAGTGATGACATAGATGAAGCAAGAAAGGAGTTTGTTATGTCAAAAAGAATTGTGAAAGAAATTGTTAAAAGGAAAAAAGAGGTAAAGAAAGATGAGTTTGATAGCAGACTATCTGAAGATTTCCGGGGAAACATAAAGTTTTTCTGGAAATCCGTTCGTGCAGTTCGACGAAGAACTCAATCCTCAGAATACACGTCAATCAGAGATAAGAATGGAAAGATACTGAATGGTGAATCATGCGTGCTGAAGAGATGGAAGGAGTATTTTGAAAGTTTATTTGAAAGAACGGCGATAGAGACATCGATCGACGAAATGAATGGTAATAATAGCAATGATGAAAGCGATATTGGTGTGGATGAAATTGTGAAGGCGTTGGAAAGTATGAAATTAGGTAAGGCTGCAGTTGATTACAGTTGATATGCTGAAGGCTGGACAGGGCATCATTGGTGGTTAGCTGCAGCGCTTATTTAACTTGTGCTGGAGCAGCGGCCGAGTACCTGATGACTGGGCCACAGCGGTGGTTGTGCCTCCTCGAAAAGGCATAGCCGAAAAATTCTTGGCCAAAGGTCAAAAGGTCTATTGCGCATTCGTGGATTTGGAAAAGGCTTACGATAAAGTGTTGAGGAATAAAATGTGGTCGGTACTGTCGATGTACGGGGTGAACAGCAGCCTCATACGAGCTCTGAAATCCCTTTATGAAGATTCTAGAGCTTGTGTGAGGATAAATGGGTCGAACACGGATTGTTTTACCATCGAGACAGGTGTTAGACAGGGATGTGTACCATCGCCGTGGCTGTTCAACCTCTTCATGGACAGTTGTTTGCAAGATTTGAAAAATAGTGACTGTGGATTAAGGATGAATGAGTTACTTGTCAAATGCCTCCTTTATGCTGATGATCAGGTTATACTTGCGTCTTCAGCGGAGGCGTTGCAGGAGATGGTAACAATCATGCATGGTGCGTTAGAGAGGAAAAGAATGAAAGTGAATGTAAGTAAAAGGACAGTTATGGTTTTTGAAAAGGAGGAATGCGTTACGGCTTGTAATTTTATGATCGATGGACAGCGAGTGGAGCAAGTGAATGAGTTTGTATATTTAGGTACGTTGTTTACAAGAGATGGTGAGAATGTAGAAGATATGGAAAGAAGAGTTAATGCAGGTAATAGAGTGAATGGAGCTCTTAAAGCGTTTATGAATAGCCAAAACGTGTCCAAAAAGGCACGTTTGGCTGTGGTTATCAGGCTAATGAAACACAAGAAGGACAAAGTCACCAGAAGACATCAAGACACAGTGAGCACATTCTGCGTAGATAGTAACACCAATAGTTGAAAAATGTTCGGGTACTTCGAGATAACTTTTAAATTCAAGACAAAGACAAATATCACCTCAGTCTGCCGTGAACATTAATCCTGTAAAGAATTCGAAACGTTGGCTAGTTATATAAAAATGTAGTTTCTAGATCATTCGTTTTAAATGTAATAACTAATAACCAGTGAAACCAATATAACGCGATAAAATCCGTAAACTGTAGTTTAATTTCAATATATTGACAATATTTTTTTATAGTAATATTATTTTTCATCTGGTGTTACGTCTATATCGTATAGATATGGTACCTATAGTACCGACACTATAGACTGACACTAGTAGAGATGACTATTTATACTACTATTGTTCTTGGTACTCAATGAGATGAGCCTTGTCTTTTAACAAATGGTTTCTTATGAAATAAAATCTTCTGTAAATATACTTGCGTTACTAACTGACTGACAGACAATGTAAAGCCAAAATCATAGGTCGCATGAACCATAATTTGGAATGTATGTTCTTTGGGGACCGTAAGTATGCATAAAGAAATGTGCATATTTCGAAATTTCACGGGATCGGGCAGAAATAGGTAATTGAAAATCCTCTACAACAAAATAAACAGCTTTTTTATATTCTTTCAACTTACTTAGTGGTAATTAGAACTGACAAAAATCTCATCAAGGATCTTTATTTAATGAAGTTTAAAATGCGTTAAATGTTGAAAGGATGAGTACAGCCCTAATCATTGTTTCTGCTACATTACTTAAGATTTTTTAATAACTTTGCTTTTATAATTTCAAATACAAAGGGTCACTACCTAATTCTATTCCGTGGGTGTCGCAACTAAGAAAATATTTTCTTTGTAAAGGGACCGATAACTCGACATCAAACCTTATAAATACCAACCCGTCTGGCCAGCGTGACCATAATGTAATTTAAATCTCAAATTTGAAGAAGCCTATGTCAAGCAGGTACTGCAAAAGACTGTATTATGATATCATGCTTCAATTTATTTTGTGCCTAATTGAAGAAGAATTATCGTTTCCAGTTGCAAACAAAACAATTAAAATATCTTTATCATTTCCAATTATTATATTATATTGCAGTGCAAAACTATAAAGAGCATTGTTGTTTATATTTTATAAATCAATAATAAAAAAACCACCTTAATATCAGTTAGATTAATATTAATTTACCCCGCCATATTTCATACGAACGCCCACGTATTTTTCTTCTCCAATAACGCGGAAAAACTGGTACAGATATACGACACATCAAGCCCTGGGGCCATTAGCAGCGTTCACGCAAACGCCGTCCATATTTTACGTGACGGTAAAGAGAAGCACGTTGATGCGATTATCACGCTCTATAACGCAATTCAAATACCTAAATTTCGTTTAGATGGAGATAATTTTTTGTTTTGTTTTGATAACGTCATATCAGAAACTAAAATAAACGTGTGATACATGCGGTTCAGTGATTTGATTGGATGGATGGTGCAATGTTAAAGTAGCTTCCTGGTCTACTCAGCAACGAGTGTTGTAGTTCAATCGCAATTGTGCATCCTCTACAGATTGTGCTAGGTATTAGTTACGTGCGTTGCCAAGCCAAGGAAAAGATGGATGGACTGGTGAGGATGGATATGAAAGAGAAAGGGGAAAACGATTGGATGACTGGTGACAGAGAAGTACGGGAGCGAAGGACATACTGCGCCGACCCCAAATAAATTGGGACCAGGGCAAGACAATGATGATTAGTTACGTGCGTTGGTGGAATGCGATTGAAGATTTATTCCTAGGGTGAACTATCAAGGAAATATGAATATTAAACTGAACCATACAATTTCGTCGGTGCATCAAAATAATGCATTGAATAGTTCTACTCAGAAACTTTCATTCACAATAATGAACGTAATTAGAATTGTTTAGTGTAACTTTGTACTTCAGACAAATTTTACGTCATGGGCTTTATTAGCTTATCCTAAAATAACATAACACCTAGAAAATGGGCTTCTTGTATAATCTATCTATTTTTTCTTTTTAGACATTTCCTGATGTCATCAAAGAGGATGGAAAAAAATATAGCTTCCATCAAAGAGAAAATCTGTTTTCACTGATTAATTTGATCCAGACCCGTATCGGCACTTGTTTATAATACAAGACTTAAGTAAACGTACGAATGCTCGCTTATTTCATAAAAGTTAGTTCTGCCTTGAAAATTAGCATTCGAATTTGCTTTGATGATGCGAAGTGCTTATAAATATATAATAATTACAACACGCCGCGCCGCTGTGCGAAAATTTCAGTTTTTGTTAATACTTTTTTATTTGTTAAAAGGTTTTAGAAATGCAAATCCCTTGATATTAGCTAATATAAAATCACGATCTAAAAATATAACATAGCGAATTTAATTTGTAAGTAGGTAGATGAAAAGCAAGCGCAAATTGAAAGAAATTGCAAAAAGACTCTACAAACGTAGGCGTAGCATATTAAAAAATATTCCATCTGTATAGCTAAGACTTATGATACCACGATCAAAGATGGCGAGGTTGGTGGATCAGTAAATGAAAAATGCTTTTTCTGCTATCTGGGGCACAATTTACAAACGAAATCGAGTGATTTTACTAATGAATGTTTATTATCGGCTCCGATGGCCTAGGAACGTGGCTTCTAACGATGTGGGAGTTGCGGGACGCTAATATTTAAACAATATCGGCTGTAGAATTGTAGATGCAATAGCTAAAATTTAAAAATTGTCGGGTCATAATTTTGTGTACAATTCTCTATTATAGTTAATCATCTATAATCCATAAAATATAATTCATATCTTACAATGTTCTAATATATTTTTAGCTGATATGCGTAATGAATTCCCGGTTACACTTCTCCCCTAAACAGAAACATAATTACAAAATTAAAGCTTTGTAGTTGAAATTTAAACACAGACAATACTTCAATACTAACATTATCCACGATGAATACACTGAATATTTTAATAATTTGAAATTAACTATATTCTACGAATTTTATAGTGGGCATTAAATTCATTACAACGAACTATAAACAAAGTACCTCGCAACACAATGAATAATATTACATACTTATATTAACTACTAATATTAAGGCGCTGTGCTAAGCGACTGTTTTCGTAAATGAGGGGGTGAAGCAGGGGAGGTGAAGGGAGCTTAGCTCCGTCTACTGCGGGGCGCCCCCCTTCATTCTCGTCGTGTGCGGCCGTATTCTGGCGACATCCGTATTCCAATATTTCAAAATCGCAAGCAAAACGTTTTAGCATATTGAATTGAGATACTGATATTAAAATTTATATTACATACATCAATCTGTTTGTACAATATGGGCATAGCGCAATTTTTGTTCTCAGTGCAGCCATGAGCAAAACTGGTTTACATTAGACGTTATAGGTATTAATAGTTGACAAAAGTAGGTAAATACCTACGTGCCGTAAGATGTTCAAAATAATTAAGTCAGTTCCATGTATGGAGAGGCCAATATTATGTTTTTTTTTGTTTTTGTATAAAAATAGTGAAGCAGTTCATAGAATACCTACATCTAATTCCATTCCTGCCAGTTTTCAAATCTGTTTTGCAATAAATTGGCTGTGACATACGGGCGGACAGACAAACAGACATTGCGAATCTATAAGGGTTCCGTTTTTACAATTTTTGACTACGGTACCCTAAAAAACACAATACTGCTCTAATATGCGCAAAAGCCGTATCTCAACTAAAGCGAGTTACGAGATAATTGAAGTTTAGTAAAAGTTGATTTCTTTTATTTATTTAGGGATGTTTATTGTTATTATAGGTATAATTATTATGGTAAAGGTTTCGAAATACGTCGCTGTTTTTAGGGGTTGTGAGTGATTGGAGAGAGAGGAGGGGAGGTCTTGAAACCCCCCTCACCATTTTCACTTGCCGGAAATACTTGGTTTCCTCTGAAAAAAAAAAACTCCAAACATCGGTGTCATGGCACTGGCAACTTCCACATTCATCACACTAGTTTAATAAACTAAGGTTGACGGAGCCCTACGAAGGGCTCCTATTTTCGGATTAAGGGTCAAAAGAGAACCTAACATAACCTATTTAGTTACTTATTTCAGTCGCACCTAACCCTAGGCACTCGAAAGCAATGACGCGCAAATTTGACATTAGCTGTCAATATGATCATTCCAAGATGGCAGTTTTGGGTTTCGTTTCACGTTTTTCACATAAAACATAAAATAGACATTTGTAAAACTGTACTAAAGTATTAAAACTACGTTCCGTTTTGCATAATTGCCGAAGTATTCATGAAATTTTGGAAATTGTTTAAAAATATTTAGACGCAACTCCGGCAGCCAAAATTACTATTAGGTGATTAAAACGAACTCCCTTAAGCCCCCTACACTACCAATACCCTCAAATTCAGGCGACTTGTTTCGATACCCAACCCATTATTATTTTTCAAAATAGATGAAACATCAAAAATATATGTGGATATACCTTATTCATGAGATACTGCTATGTCGCTTAGAAAATTATAGAATTAGAATTTGAGTTACTGCTTTTTCGTTAGCTCTCGTCATACATGTCTGTATGGAAAAATATAAAAAAAATCGTTCGCTTCAAATATGTGTTGTTTCAAAGAAAATAAATATTAAAAGATATTTATTTATATTCATTTATAATTTATAAACGAAATACAGAGTTTACAGCTCATCAAAAGTTAGCTGTCTGCTACAACCCGGCAGGTTTTCTTTATTCTCATCGAATGTTAAAGGCAGTGTGTGAGGTGATAAGACTTATTATTTGCTGTTGCTCACGAGGCACAGTTTCATTTACTTTCCTTTTACGGCTTGGTATTGTAGAAATTTCAAGCACTGATGAAACATTTTCCTCTCCGTGATCTCGCAATGCCATCCCTTGAGCTTGACGAGAATCAACAATTTCAGGCAACTGCCAATTCATATAAAATGCCACAAGCTTCTCCCAGAAAACATCATCTCTTTCTATAATTTCTATTTTTAGTGGTATACTTTCGCCACTCCACACAGCAAATAAACACTTTTGTTTGCGTGTAACGTGGCGTTGCTCCTGAATTTGGTAGGTAATAACAATTACAATATTTGTATAGACTAGTCAGTTCACTTTTCATCATTTTTATCATGTTACCATATTTGTATTTTATTTGCTCTTATACTATTCTCCAGGCCATTCTTATATGCAACTTTAGAACATTAAATTTCCACAATCGTGTTTGGACCTATTAATCAATCTGGCGTGGCACCAATAATCGAATAATCCACAAGGCTCGATTGTTACATTTTTTTTGCTTCGCCAGTTGTTGCAAAGCCAGTTGTTTATTTTAGATTCCATGCGCAACTGATTTTACATTGCAAATATTTTATTTGTACAAAATATTTTTTACTAAGTTGGCTTTACTGCTGTTATCTCTTCTTTTTACCACTATACAAAAATTTCAATCTGCCAACATATTCTTACGCAATTCGAACCAGTCACTGATATCCCTCTTGTAATTTTTGCTTATCACTACGGAAATTGAGTCAAATTTGTTAAAAAAATTGTTTGGCATTTCTTGGCTAGCTCTTGAACAGATCGTGTTAGGAATGACTGAAGTCAAATGTGTGTAAGACTTTGCTTTAACTTCACTGTAATTACAATAATGATAATTAGTAACGTACTTTATTATTAAAAAAATACTATATCTTGTGTTATAGCAAACAGAGAAGTCACCTTCTTACTTATAAATGATTGATTTTAGAAATTAAAAAGATATTAGATGTACTGAGACATACCTTATAGTTTATGAATAATCAAAGTTTTACCCGATGTACCTAAAAAGGTTAATGTTCAAAACACAATAATACAACATTCGTTACCGCTTGTGTGCGGATTGCGGAGCGCCATATTAGCGCTGTCATCATTATTGTTCGCCGTGGCGGCATCTTAGCGCTCCAGGCGCTCTGACAAGCTAATGAATTTGAAATATAGGTACATAAAATGATTCGATTTTATGTTATTACTCTTTCAAAAATTGAAAACTGTGGCAGCTATGTATTGTGAGAATAATTTATATAATTATATTATGCATAATCGATAACATATAAGTAACATAGTTAGTCATAAAAGACTCTTATGAAAATAATTTGTGTAAAAGTGTTACATATTTCATAATCACTTGGCCATGGATGTATTTCTATTTTATTACGACGCTTTCTTGTACAAATCCTTCGTAAAACTTCATTTCTCTAATTGTCCATATTTTCTTCTTCTAATTATATATTTATAAGCACAGATACAATAACACATTAAACGCAACAAGAGTATAAACTTAGGTCCTAATTATATGTGCCCATAGTTACATCAAAAGCCTATTTGATTCAAAGTATTCAGTCTATAACATAAAACATGAAATTACGAACTCAAATCGGCGTATTATAATAACAAACAGGTTTACGTAAAATTTCGTGCAGCGGAGACGCAAGCGACATGACCTATCTCTCACAGGGCTCATAGCCGAATGATGAGGTCTGGGCGGGGCGTAAACTAGCAACTGACACTCAGTACACCGCTTATGCTAATAAGGTTTAAATTGCTGAAGCGTTTGATATTGATAGGATCTACCGAGCGTCAAAATCATAGACGTTTGGCAGATTTTATTTAATTTTACAAAATATACAGGTATAATATGAAAATAAATAGGGTAATTCTTTAGTTCATTAGATTTCCTACAATATTATAAAAAAAAATACGACAGCTTACGATCAAAATATTGCAAACAGTGAGACGAAAGATTATTTTCTGCCTCGATTTTGTGATTTTTTTACCGTGATTCTATTTTACGTACATGAAAAATTCTTTCAAAAGTCTTTTGTTCAGACTTTTGACTTTAAGCTCTAATTTTTGCTAGTTTGTAATATGTACCGTTATGGCTAGATGCGCGACGAAAAATTAGGAGTTTCACGGCTTCTGAGGTATAACAGCGCCTTAAATTTTAGTAAATTCGCGAAATCTACGTCATAATCATGATTTCATTTTGTTGTGGGTTTTGAAATAGAAAATTGAAATCTATAGGATTATAAATGTTTTTGTTGCATTTATTAGTTTAACAAGAGCCAGTAGCGGGTACCATGATAGTATGCGATGTCCTTAGTTCATATGTCCAAAGGAAGAAGCTTTACCAGCTGGATCAAAAACTAAGTGGTAGCAAGCGAGAGGATCTTAAAGCCGCAGGCATTTTCAGATCTCTACCGAGGCAACCCAAGCATACAACTAAATACCCTTGTAGTAGCTACACTTTGTAGCTTAGATTCACATTAAAACTACCACTAAAGATATTATGAATAATTTTGAAAATATGAAATTTGTAGACTTATTTCAAAAAGGCGAACCAAAGAAACCGTGCCCAAATTTAAGCCAAGGAGTAAAGCTGATAATAGTAAAAGCCATAATTTTCAGATGGACTTCACAAATATTACTTATAAACTCAGTCTGATTTTGAATGTTTAATAAAATAATCGAAATCTTCGCCGAGAGACCCAGACGGTGAACAGAACTTTTTTTGAAGTTAGATATTGCAATTTTTTAAAGTATAGGGAGTTAATATCGATTTTCTTTAAAGGACTTGTCGCCGATAAGTTTTTGTTACGTTCGTTTAGGGCATTATACTTTTTTAGAATGGTAGAAAATATTTTTTGTAATTTGCGAATATAAATTATTTCTCAGATTTCCGTACTTATGATAAAAGTTGATTGGTTTATATATCATACCATAATATATTGTAATTAACGACCGGACCTAATATCTATCCCTGGATTTGGCGATGAGAGACACGTTTTTGGCATGTTTTGTTTTAAGCTTATGTCAACTATGTATCTTTTTTATAGACAGCCTGTATCCCCGAAGGGGTAGGCAGAGGTGTAATATTACACCCTTTTCGACATGAATTTTTAGGTCCCACGTAATCAAGGGCGAGCCTATTGCCGTACCGGGCACATTACCAGACTCCGTGCTGCTATTGAGAAGAATTTCATAACGGAAAAACCCAATAACACTTTGCCCAAACCGGGAATCTAACCCGAGACCTACCGATCCCTCGCGCACATTTATGCCGCGAGACCAACGAGGCAGACTATGTATCTGTAGTAACCTAGTCCATGCATAAATCGAACATTGAGCCTGGCCTTATGTGTATGTTCAGTTTTAAAGACTAAAAAGTTTATCTTTAAAACTGAACAGCTACCAATTTGAAACAAGTTGAGACATTTCACAACTTGTTTCAAAATAACAAACGTTATATTGAAATGCCTTACTGCATTAAAACAGAAAACACCGTAATCCGGGTATCAACGTCCTAAAACATACACGGCGTCACTTCGCACACTGGAAAAATAAAATATTTTATGAATAATTCACATGTCATACATCGACAACACTGAATAAGATCGTCTATTCGTGTACGGTGCAACCGCAAGCGGGTTACGATGCGTTTTAATATTAGCGCAGTATGTAAATTCTATGTACCACTGCTGGGCATTAGCCTCTTTTCGTTACGTGAAGTTAGGCCATAGTCCACCTCACTGGGCAAGTATACGTTGACAGACTTAACAGGTCTTCCGAGAACATTGTAGAGTAAACGCTTCGACATAGAGGTTCCCATCGTGACATTTTTTTCTTTTAACGTTTAGCAAACAATAAATAACAAATTGAAGAAACATGCCTTATCGCATAACTACAAGTAGTCAAAGTGCATCTTTGATCCGAGATCCTCAGCGGAGCACTCTGTTAGTCTTTCCATAGACGCAAAAACAGCAGTGCTGAAAGGTAATTGCTCGACACCTTCACTTTATCCTTTATTTTTTGTTTCACGAGGTGGAAAATCCCTTCGGATCTCCGACTCTTGGGGAAATGAGAGCCTGAGTACGTGGTGTTACCACTAAAAATCACCTCGACTTTCACATGTACCCGTGTGTCGGAGGGTCGGGTATCGCCGAAGCATTCGTTGCAACTCCCCGACGGGTATTGGCCCGCCAGATGGTCAGGCGGGACCCAAACAAAACCCCTTGGCGGCGGATGAAAATGTTGGGCTCCGCCGCCAAAACACCCAGCGGCCGCAGAGGATAGGGAGGACGGTAACGCAACACCGCATCTCCTCTTCCTCTGCAGCCCCACCGCGACGCAACAATGGTGCGCCCCCATTTGACGGGAGGAGAGGCGTCCCGCGACCGCACATGACCGCGACAGACACTGCGGGACAGACAGAGCTGTCCCCCGCACCCGCACTTTGGACGCATCCTACGCAGGCCTCACCGCTTAGCTTCACCATGGGTGTACTTGAAACCCACGGTTACTGAGCCACCACGATAAGGTAGAGATCCCAAGGGGGGGACCTTCATTTTATCTTTGTTGTGCAAAATTAGATTAAATAAAACAATTCTAACTTGATATCTAGATTTTAATATCAGTATCAGTTTGTTGCTATTATTTTTGAAAGACAGCATTTTTCCCACCTCATACATAGTTCGTACCACGTGACTAATACACTGAATATAATTGTATGTTACATTTAATCACTGTCGTCTCAGTAGATCACTACATAGTATAAAACAAAGTCTGTCTTCTGTCTGTCCCTATGTATGCTTAAATCTTAAAAACTACGCAACGGATTTCAATGTGTTTTTTTTTAAATAGATATAATGATTCAAGAGGAAGGTTTATAAGTATTATTGACGCGGGCGAAACCGCTGGTGACGTCTAGTATCCTATAATTGCATGTCCAGCATGCACGGACAGGTTCAATATGCGTTTTGCGTAGTACATAAATAAATAATTAAATAATACAACTCTAAATTCTACAACTGACTCTAATTTCGCGACTTAAAACGAATCATGCGTCCCGGAGAACAATGGACACATTTAAACAACGGCACAATGGCCCAAAATATGTCATCATTTATAGACCGCGTAAGGTTAAGTCACATTAAAGATTATACCGATCATAATATAGAACCCAGCGATAAGTGGCGAGAAAATCGCAAAAAGGATCAGCTTATAGCTCTTTGACAATCGTGACAGGGAATTAATAGCATTAAATATACTGACTCTACGGATTTACCGTTAGACTAATCTCTTTGGATTGCAGAGGTCAACCGGCAGTCACTCTGTAGAAATGCCTACAAGATTCTGTCAAATATAGTTAGGTTAGAAAGAATAACCCATACTCCAAGGCATCTTGAACGCTACTGGGTTTTCAGTATGATGATGATGATAAATTAAAATGTTCTTTACACCTATAACTAAAATTGTATTGCATAACTACCCGCCCGCTGTCAGTCAGTACTAGCACCGATGTCGCCCACCTCGTCTCGTCAATGTTGCGTCAAAAACCTTCAGTGAATACTTTTTGGCTCAAACGCGTTCAGGTAATGTTTACTTAGATATATAGCGTGGATATGTAAAACAACCTAAGTGATTTATAACATTTTTTCAGTGCGTTTCTTGGGATGTTAGTTTTTCCTTATAGATTAATGTAAATATTTCAAAATGAAGAGGTCTTCATATAAATGAAAATGTTGGGTACACCCGAGGATGTGAGAATTGTCGTTTTGTTTTTATTTGTGTCAATGAAATAAACTTTGGGGTAATCTAGACATAAGCAGCATAGATCACGATATCTTAATATATAAAATCCTTGCGTTACTGACTGACTGACAGGCACGCTACAGCCGAAACTATTGGGCGCTGGAAGCTAAAACTTGGCATGTATGTTCCTTGGGGACCGTAGGGGTGCACTAAGAAGGAATTTCCCGAAATTCCCAAGGGATCGGCCAAAACGGGTAAATTTAAGAAAAATGCAGGCGTAGCTGCTGGCGTCCTCTAGTTAACTGTATAAAAATAAAAACTAGGTAAATCATTTACGTGAATGAAAGTCACAGCTTCAGTGTGCTGACTAAACCAGGTATAATCTTTTCTCAGAAGATCGTCGTAAAGAAGTAAAAGCTACGCAATAAGTTTTTGTAAGCAAAACTTCTCACTCCGCGAGTTATCAATTCGCGAATATAGTGTTCAATCGAATCAGATTGCATTAGATGTTTTAATCGAATCAGATTGCATTAGATGTTTTATCCAATACTTTATTTTCTTAGACTGCCGATAATAATCGTTGCATATAGCTATAGTGAGACGTAACCAAGTAAGATTGTAATTAGAATATCAGAAACTATGTGCCTTTCCTGTCTTCCTTTTGTGGTTGGAGGAATAAAAATAAGGATATAGTTCGGACGAGAATAATTTTAGAAGAAAATAGCCAGTTTAGCTATTTTGCCTCTTTCAGCGGGTTGGCAACGAGTGAGCCTGTCAGATATCGCATGGTCTCATTAAAAAAACGTTCACAAAATTAATTAAATAGTTATCAAACGCTTTGAAACATAAAACAACGTGTCATGAACATAAACGATATTGGTGTTTATTAGTTTTTAGATGTTTGACAAAACATCTAGAGACTAATAAATGGAAACTTCCATATGTGGAAGCTTGTTATTAGCATATATTAACTTATATTCATATCTGCTTTGTAAACATAGTCGTAAGCTCCCCAAATAAAATAAAATAGTAAACATAAATATCGTTACTGCCTTTAGCAGTACGACTACAATAAATAGAGTCCTCGGTTCCTATGTAATTTATAGCCGACTAGTCCATAGTCACCAGCCCAGCGGTTAACGACTGAAGTGTAGGCACAGCCGGGTAACAAGTATCGTTCAATATGTCTACAAATTGCCGTATAATTTAACCGGAGTCCCTTTGCTGGTAAACTTAAGGCTAGCTTCATTACAAAAGGATAAGCATTAGTGCAATATCGGTATGATATTGATTATCTGGATGTGATACATTAAAAAATGGAATGGTAATTGTATAATTTTATTTGCTTATTTAAATGACAGATATCAAAGACTGGCGAAACTGACAACCTAAAAATAGCTTACGTAAAATTCTGGAGTTCACTTCGAATGTACAAAAAAACGCAATTCGCAAAATGTAAATGCATAAAAATGTAATTATTGTATCAGTTTTGAATATTTTAAATAAAATATTTGCTTTTCTTGCTTTTACAAATTTACATTACTATCACAACACCGTATATTGTTTTCATTCTTAACCATTTGTTATCTCTTCCCCAATATAAACAGAGGTCGTAATACACGCTCTGTTAACGTTCAGGGGAGGATATATTTAATAGTAACTGAACTTCACCCACGGCAATTGAAACGGTTCACCGGAATACACTCTGGTGCATTTCGAAGCCAAAACGACATAGTCAAATATTCAAACTGTTCAATAAATGCAATAAAAGCTGTGCATTCAATGATATCGACTAACATTGCCACATAGTTTGTATGAATAAGGTAAAGGCTCTTAATACCGAGGTAGCCAAAATCGGCTCCTAATCCCGAGGTATTTTTGTTTTCGCTCTTATCTTTTCAATATTATTATGTAACTACTTAAAAACAGGATTCACTCATTCCATGTTTCAAACTTGCTCACATACGTGCCCTACCCGCTTAATTATTTTGTATGACACATACGTGAAGTTCGAACCCTACAACTCCTAAAAATAATTGAGTCTACCAGTCTACACACTCTTCCTCTAGGACCCACTCACCACAATATCGAAGGTCATGACACCTGGTTCGACTTAATTATTACCTCTGCCCCATCCTTAGTCCATTCCCATGGCCAATTCCTTGCTCCTGGTTTTTCTCATCATGATTTGATTTACCTTTCCTATAACCTCAAACCGCCTAAACCTCGTCCTAAGGTTCTGCATGTGCGTTGTTTTGGACGTATGGATGTTGAAAAACTGCAAAAAGACGTCTCCGAGATTGATTGGAACCCTGTAATAGCAGCCTCCACCATTGACGAAAAGGTTCATATCTTTAACAGTATTGTGCTTAATCTGTATGACAAACATGCGCCTGTTAAGAGGGTCAAATTAAAACGTCCGCCGGCACCATGGCTTTCAAGAGGTGTCCAAATGGCCATGAGGCGTCGTGATCGAGCCTTCCGGCGGTTCAAAAAGGAACGATCTGATGAGAATTGGAGCCTGTACAAAACTGCAAGGAATAAGTGTAATCAGATGAGTCGTAACGCTAAACGCCGCCATATTTTCGACAATATTAACTCTTCGTCCCCTGCCAGTATCTGGAAGTTCCTCGGGACTCTAGGTATTGGCAAACAACTGCATAGTGATCTCCGTGTGACGATTGGTCTGGAGGATTTAAACATCCATTTCTCCACTACTTCTGCACTAGATCACCAGACCAGGCGTCAGACGGTGGAATACATAGCTGCTCTTCCCCGTCCCAAGATAGATCCCTTTAATTTTTCTCCAGTTACATTGGGTGAGGTCAAGAAGATAATCCTCTCCATCAAATCTAACGCTGTGGGGTTCGATTCTCTTAGTCGCCGCATGATTACTCCGATCCTCGATCATCTCTTAATTCCCATTACTCATATTGTAAATTTTTCCCTGGAAAGCGGCTCTTTTCCCTCCCTGTGGCGTAAAGCCTTCGTAATCCCTCTTCCTAAGATCTCGAATCCTACCCTACCTAACCATTTCCGTCCTATCTCCATTCTTCCTTTCCTCTCCAAAGCCCTGGAAGCGTGTGTGCATAAGCAGCTGTCTCAATTTGTGTACCATAACAAGCTCCTTAGTCCATTACAGTCAGGATTCAGACCTGGGCACAGCACGAGTTCCGCCCTCCTAAAAGTGACTGGCGATGTTAGGGCGGGCATGGAGAACACCATGGTCACTGTGCTGACCTTGGTTGA
Organism: Euclidia mi; assembly: GCA_944739405.2. NCBI lineage: Eukaryota > Metazoa > Arthropoda > Insecta > Lepidoptera > Erebidae > Euclidia > Euclidia mi. Next base: position 31,039,747 of record OX123185.2, read on the forward strand.
CTTTTCGAACGCCTTTAACACCGTCAGTCACGATATCCTTCTATCAATCCTTTCCCATCTCTTGACCTCGTCTGTTGTACTGGAATGGGTCTCATCCTATCTTCAGGAACGTCAGCAGTCAGTACGCATTGACGAAACTAAATCGAGTTGGCACGACATTCACTCTGGCGTTCCTCAAGGCGGCATTCTCTCTCCTTTACTTTTCTAAATTTTTATTAATTTCTTAACACCTAATCTTCGATGTGCGTATCATCTCTATGCTGACGACTTGCAGTTGTACGCCCAGGCGAGAGTGGATGATATATCAGTAGCGATCGGTGACGTAAATAGAGATCTCGAGTCGTTGATGGATTGGTGCAAAAGATTCGGTCTGGACGTAAATCCAGCAAAATGTCAGGCCATCATTGTGGGCAGTCGCCGTTTAATGCCCAGATTCGATTTAAATACTCTGCCGCCCATCTTGTTTAATGGTCTAATTATTCCATATAGCTCTGAGGTCAAAGATTTGGGCCTGCTCATTGACTCGACTCTCGGCTGGCAGGCACAGGTGACCAAAGTTAGTCAGAAGGTTACAGGATCACTCAGAGCGCTATATCGCCTTAAAAATTTCCTGCCATCCAGGACCTATAATCGACTATGGTGATATGTGCTATTATGACTTGAATGCAGAATTTCTCAATAAATACGACCGACTTCTCAATAACTGCATTCGATTCATTTATAATCTTCGTAAGTATGACCATGTCTCTACTTATCGTTCTGAACTTAATTGGCTACCAATTCGTCAACGCCGTAGTTTGCGTGCTCTCACTACTCTCTTCACGATTATTAAGTCCCCTTCCTCGCCCACTTATCTTACTGAATACTTCCAGTATCTATCTTCTACACACGAGAGAAGTCTCCGTTCTTCCCATAATCTACTTCTTTCATGTCCCAGTCATTCTTCTGGGTTTGTCTACTCTTCCTTTATTGTCCAGTCTGTTCTACTCTGGAACGTGCTCCCTCTTGAAGTCAGAATGTCCACTAACCGTTACGCATTCAAAATGAAAGTACGTGACCTCTTGTTTAGGAGATTGAAGAAATCAGCACATCCCTCTTATCCATTATTATAAGTATGTATTTATATGTATTGTGTATGTATATATTTATACGTATGTATCATATTATTATATAATTTATTATTATATGTTATTATTCCTTATCTATGTACTTTATTATTATATTATGTATAGTATCCCATGTTTTAGTTAAGTATATTGTTATAACCAATATTATCTATTATATTTCATAATTACTGGAAAACGTGTAAAAAAAAACACAAATCTCTTGTGCACCTACCACATTTATCTCTGCACTACCTAAGGGTCGACAGGTAGAGAATGCCACAAGGCATTATGTCCACCATTGTACAGTTTGTATGTGCAAAAAGTTAAAAAAAAAAAAAAAAAACAAAAAGTTCGTAAGTGTAACCGCGGAGCAACTAGCTAAAATCTATCAGTCTCTGCCACGGTATCGACGCGAGTGGTTTTTTCATACAAACACGGATCCTGTTAGGTAAGTGAGCTCATTTTTTTAACGTAAGTTTTTGTTGTGATTTAAACCTAAGGTACTGAAGGTAAGCAATTTGTTAGTATTTTGTGTTATTTTACTTGCCATAATTATCAAGATAATTTATGTTTTAAATTGATTTAGTATCTAAAAATATAAAACAAAATACCACGGTGTTAGGGTACGTTTTTTAAACGTAGTTCCTAATTCGGAGGTACCATCGGTAATAGGAGAAACACTACATCGTATTCACTTGCTTATTACTTAGAATACAATATTTTTTTTAATGAGGCGTTTGTTCATTTAAAATTATTAATATTCTTTCGAAGTAAAAACCTAATTCCGTGGTATGTTTTATTGGATAGAAATCTTATGAAATGTTGTAAAACATGATCCAGAAAACAACATTTTCTTTGAAAGGCCTAAATAAGAAGTAGCTCTTTAGTCTAATAAAATGCAATTATTTTGTACAGATTTTGACTGATATTAACACTTTTCAATCACAGAAATGTTGGTACCAGTAAGAATTGAATAAGTTATTTATTCGGCTGAATTTTTATGGGTCGGAATTAGGATTACAAAGTACAGGAATTTCTCCTAATTCCGAGGTAGGATTTTTGTATACCTCGGTGTTAGGCTCTATGAGCTCCTAATACCAAGGGTATGCCTCCGTATAAGGATCTCCATAGAGCCTTTTACCGAGTTATGGCAACCACAAATAATATTTTAGGGTTCCTTAGACCAAAACTTTCGCGTCATATCGGAATCCTTTATACACGCGCCGCCGCCCCGCTTCAATTTAGCGTTTGCGCTTAGCCGCATTTTGGATTATCTTGATACCTACCTACTAAGATATATTCAAATTTTATATGAACGAATATGTGTGTTATTAATAATTGAGAATAAGTAAACTATCTACTTGAAATTTAATCAAACTTTTTTAAACATTTATTATTTTATTTAAAAACTCCTTTGTGACTAGAGTAAGAGCATATTTTTAAGAAATAGCACTACTATTTTACTATTATTATTTAACTTATAAAATTGCTATACGGAACCAATTAACTCCTTTTTATTCTACCTCGGAATTAGGAACCGACTACCGCGGTATTAGGTTTCAAGCCTGAAAATACCTCGGAATTAGGGAAAATCGACTTTGCTATAAAACTATTTTTTTCATGAACAAATCTTTTGAAAAGTCACATAATAATAGAAGTTATACAAAATTTAATGTCCATTTTAGCTGAAATAATATTCTTACATAGGCAAAAATATTTACAAATGCTTATTTTTCCTGCTTGCTTCCGAATGTCACGAAATACCTCGGTATAAGGAGCCTTTACCTTACCTACTGCTAACAGTTTGCAATCATCCGCTCTCCTAAATTGCATAGAAAATGTAAGAAATTGTATAAAAAAATCCTCAACATGATCCCAGCGTTGTATCGACTACGATCGCTGACCTTCAACTCCTTCGAGGTCCAAGGTTTGCTTTCTAAGCCTATGAAACATTATTGCCCTTCACGAATTTTTTTACCACACGATTCGAACCGGCTCGATTTTTCATTAATAAAATTGGGTCCGTGAAAGGAAAATAACTTGGCGAATATTCGAAGCAAAAATTCCTTAACCTTTACATACTAGAGACGTATTAGAGTATTTTTTTTCCAGAGCTAACGCAAAAGGTAAAACATATTATAATCAAAAGATAAAAATCAAAGTGATTAGACAACTGCCAGTTGAAGCGTAATATCCTTCTTTAGATTTAGTTGTATGAGTCAGTCTGGTTGAACTACTGATAAGCGTCTAAAGGGGCAAATAGATTTGTGCATTTTCTGGCACTAACTATAGAATCAATGAGCTCAGAGTGCCTGGTTATAGAACCAGCTCTAAAGTATTTCTATTATTAAGAATTAAACCTTTAATGACCGAAATGTAGGACTATTGAATTTTGGAATATCGTTTCGAATTATTGAAACTTTTATGTATCACGTGATCATTATCAACATCTCTTTTATATCACAGGAACATATGTGTGTGTAGTGCAGGACCAAAGTTGAATTTTATTGTGAAGCTTGCTGCCAGATCTGACTACCATGGTCTGTCTGCTTAGATTGACGGAGTCCGAAGACAAAGAAGAGGAATAATATTTACATATAAGTATATTGGCGTAAATATTCAACAATAAAAGCTTAGTACATCATTCTTACTTCCCCTAGAGTACCAACCTAAAATTAGCCTATTATCTTTTCAATGGCATACTTTTTTTGACCACGAGTTAAAATTTGGCTATGGGCTAAAAATACTAGAACAAACAAATATTATTAGTAATTGAAACCTTATATAACTGCCTCCGTAGCCTATCTAACAATATTATTTTACTACAATTTATTTATCGCATATTTTTCGATGCCGGTATCGAGAAACTAAACTTTCAAACCAATACCTACCTATGTTTGTAAAGCACTGTAATCAATATTTTGTGTTTAATATAACATCCAAACTTATTCATACAACCAACCTTTTCAAAAAACCCACAACCATTTGTGCTCGAAATACCTTCAAATTTTATTTGATGATTACAATGAAAAAGCTTTAGCACCCGTCCCTGCAAGCGTTTGATGAAAATACAGTATTCAACAGTCGAGTCACGATTCTGTTAAATTTCCCTAAAGATAATAAACATTTCCGAGGTAAATTAAACAGTTGTTTCGTAGCGTAATATTTTTTTAACCGCAAAGGTCATTGAGTTCATGTGTTGTTTTAATGTACCTGTGGTCCTTATTAAGAGATGATAATGACTTCGTAAGGCAATGTTGATATTAATTACTTTTTGACAAAAGTCAATATGTTCGTAATTAAATAGGGGAAAGGACAGTGTAAAGTAATTTAGGTGGGCTGTTACTTTTGTTCAAAGAAAATACGACTCAAAATTGACTTTACAGAAATATATGAGTAGAAAAAGACCAACATTAGACCAAAATTAAAACATCGTACAATGTAGATACATGATTCAAGCCTTAATAGGCTAAATCACAATTGTCCCGGCTATTGCCGGGACAATTGTAAAAAACTTCAAATGAAAACTTAATTACGTGATCTATTTGTTTACTGAAAATATTTGTTTTTTAAATTTTATGTTGTCATTATGAATAAGGTTAAGCTTAAAGTCCCACACGCTAATCAAATGGATTACAATCATGTCTTTCGAGTACAATACTAGAACACGTAGACATGCAGGTTGCCTCACGATGCCATTCTTAATCGTTTAATAAATATGAGGAAAATAAAGTATTCAACATGCACTTAACTTCATAAGTCAGTAGTGCGCGTTAGAAGTCAAGCCCTTCTCTTAGTCTCTATACTAGGCTGCCGCTGTTGTCCCTGAATAAAAAAAAAATACACACCACTGCCCTTGTGAAAGCTTACCTAAGCGCTTACTTTGAAGGCCGTACTGGCGGGCTGTTTAATTAAAATAAGGCACCAAAAACCCACCGATTTTTTTTACCAAGTGAACGAAAAATAATTAAAAAAATGGGTGAAGGCAATTGATCTCTTTAAATTAGGGTAAGCTCGAATGTAATAACATCTAAAGGTTTAAATTAATTAATTGGGGCAGCATTTTTCGCAGGTTATACAGTTACTATGGCTGGTTTTCGTTCTGTTTAATTACTCATCATTATTATAACTTGTTTGTTCTTTTAATTTTGTTTATAGACTCGTACCTGTATCCCTGAAGGGGTAGGCAGAGGTGTATTATTACACCCACATTTCACCATTAATCTTTAGGCCCCACGTAATAGGGGGCGAGCCTATTGCCGTTACCGGGCACATCACCAGGCTCCGTGCTGCTACTGAGAATTCGGCCAAACCCAGTAACACCAGACTTGTTTGCTTATTGTAAATATGGTCAATATACTTATACGCTTCCCTTCCCATAAATGATTAACGGTAACGATAATACACTGAAATTTGCTGTTTATGGATGTCATTAGATCTCTCGATGTATGGCTTGAGTGGTATTGGGTACGTGTGACAAATAGTGCTTTAGTTTACAATATTATAATTCATACTAGCTGACCCGGCAAACGTTGTTTTGCAAATTTTTTTTTTTTTTGAAAAATAGATGTTGGCCGATTCTCATAGATACCGGATAAGCACAAAAAATTTCATCAAAATCGGTCAAGCCGTTTCGGAGGAGTATGGGAACGGAAACTGTGACACGAGAATTTTATATATTAGATTGGGAGAAGATGCCCGACGAGGCAGCGAAAGCCTTGTGGAGATACAGGGGGTTTAAACTCTAGATTTTTTAAAGGTATGTGCGTTTTCAGTTGGTCTTGGGCCCACCCAGGGAACACCCATATAGACCGTCAAAGGACAGTTGTTATGGGTGTTAGAATCCTGGAACATACTGTTACTGGTCCATGATGATACATGGACATTTAGGACACTGCGGATATACATAAAACCGTAGTTGCTTGTGCCATTTTCTTAAGCTTTCAATCTCGTTTGGTATAAAAATATTATTTATGTTTATTGTTCTATTTATAGCCAAAGGTATTCAAAGTAGTAGCTATACATCATGCGTTAAATGTAGTTCAGTTCGTTTGGTAGTGCCTAATTATCTTAGATTATGGACGATTATTATTATATGGGCATTTAGTAACAGTTTATAAAAAAGTAATGTTCCAGATCACCCGAAATACGGAATAAAAAGCAAACTAAATAACAATTTTCGTTTTCCAAAAGTTTTTACTCAGTGGCCTTGATTTGTCGACTTTTGGCTTGTTTCACCGCTATCTGATCAGTTCCTGGTATTATGATTTCCCCCTGTCTAGGCATTTGGCTTTTCGTTTCGAGCAAGACTACCCTTGCTCTAAACAAAAATTTTATTGGCTAAGCGTTTTGTCCGTCCATGTAGTGACGAATTAAGAATACGAAGTCTCACTACCACATTTCATTCTGTGGGTAACGTAAGAGACGATTAGGGCAAATACACAAAGATAATAACTATTTATAGGAAGAGACAGAAAAGTCGACATCAAACTTTATACCCGACCGTCTGACCAGCGCATGATAGTATACGAGTAGTAGGCCAAATCCTTTTTTTGACTCACAATGATATTGTGACATACCTCTCTTGCCTCATTCACTCTCATCAAGTTTCTCATGCATGCTCTTCTTCTAGAGAGGTATGTCAAGATCGTTGCAAATGGCGTTTCGTAGTCTTTGCTATCCCTTCGGGCAACAGGCGTGAATATATATGTATGCATGTATGATATTGTGATGCCAACTAGGTGAGGTTTATATGAAGCAGTGGACTGCGAAAGGTTGTTTGGTAGGGTTCAACTAAACAACTGACCAGTCCACGGAGACTAACGACCCACGGATGCCCCTTAAACTAAAGGGAAAAATCTACAAATCCGTTATAAGACCTGTCGCACTATATGTATCGGAATGCTGGGCCGTGAAGAAGACGGATGAAAGAAGATTAAATGTAGCAGAGATGAGGATGTTGAGATGGTAGTGTGGGGTCACAAGGATGGATAAAATTAGAAATGAGTATATTAGGGGAAGTTTGAAAGTTGCACCGGTGCAAGAAAAGCTGAAAGGAAATCGTTTGGCGTGTTATGGGCATGTAATGAGGAGGGATGAAAATCATGTAACTAGAAAAGTGATGAATTTGAGAGTTGAGGGACATAAAGCAAGAGGAAGACCAAAGAAAAGATGGATGGATTCTGTAAAGGATGACATGAATGATAAGGGAGTGAATAATCAGATGACGGCTGATAGGAGAGAATGGAAGCGAAAGACATTCTGCGCCGACCCCAAGTAATATGGGAATAGGGCAGGCATAAGAAGAAGAAGATATCAGATTAGTAGGTAGCTACATAAAAGTATATTACCTACGGAAGCGTGCGGAGGTGACCACGTAATGGGTATGTTAATGGATTAGGAGTATAGCTAGGTGCTATAACTACCTAGGTAGGTACTTCTAGAAGATACCTACGCGATATAAACGAGAGGTTACGTATAAACGCAAATGAATGCGGCTTCGTACGGACCAAAAATATGGTGCGGCTTTGCACCGAAATCGCCTAGTACATAAGGTTGTATGTACTAGGCGATTTCGTGATATGGAAAAATATTTTTGATTGTGGACTGTATAAAGGATGGCTGGTAAATCGCCTAGAAGATGGGTGAACGGGCGATCCCACGGCTATAAGATATAGGAGGCACGCCTTACCTTGCAAGATGGCGGCCGCCGGCTTCTTCGAGAGTCCTGATGCTGCAAAACTGATCACTCCTTCTTGATCTAGCCTGAAGCTGCAGAGATCACTCCACTATACCCGCGGGCGGTTTAGTTCTCGTTTATAGTATGAAAAGCGGTAACTATTGCGGTATTGCACTCGTTCGGCGCGGCGCGGGGCTGCGTAAGCACGCGACCGATCAGCGTGACGATTGATCTTCGACTCCGATCGCAGCGTCGTTGAATTCCGCGACCAATTAGAGCGAAGTGTGCCTTTGGGAATGGAAGAGATAAAATATCGCTCGTTTTGACACTGCGGTATGCAAAGGAATTTATTAGCTAGGTGTTGACATAATTAACTATCAATAGAAGAGATAGGTGGCGCTACCAGACCCTAAAATATAATGAACCGTTGTAGTTTACCTCGCGCCTGTAATTGTCGCATAAACTTGTTACATCGGGGCGCCCGCGTTCGACGTCTCTGCAAGATGGTTTAACCTAGGCCCTATTCTCCAATTATATTTATTCAAAATGCATCGATCTAATGTGAGTGTCACACTTTAATCAAAAATGGTATTCTTCAAAAAAATATTTTTAAATAAAAAAAAACCAACTTCAAAAAAGACTAAGGAACTAAAAAACAAAAAATAATTGGTTTTGGGGCAAAAGACTAAAAAAGAAAGAAAAGCACTATAAAACCTCTACAATTTTTTATATAACTTTCGTTGTTGATAGAATAGGTAGTTTCTAATTTAGTAACTTTTTACGTAAGGGCTTGGCACCAACTTCAAAAATGTTTGCCCCAAAACCAATTATTTTTTGTTTTTTAGTTCCTTAGTCTTTTTTGAAGTTGTTTTTTTTTTATTTAAAAATAATTTTAATTTTTTGCTTTTTAGTGGTAAGTAGGTACATAGGATAGTGTAGGTGGTACATGATGGGGAGGCTTTCTTTACGTGCCTCAATTCTGAAATGTAGACCTGTACCTTTCTGACAATTTCAAGTATTTTTTTGTTTTCAACTAACTAGCCTAAACACGTTCGTTTCAGTTCCATCATCAGATCCTGGAAATCATCCAATACCAAAGACAAAACAAACGAGCCTAAACACGATGATATTGTGTTATTGTATTACAAAGATCCCATGGCCACCTTCCTGCTCCATCATCAGAGTTTGGTAAACATTCAGCACTATAGTCTATGTAAAGACGAATCAAACAAGCCCAAACTCAATGGGATTGCGTCTTTGTATTACAAAGATCCCAAGGCCACCTTCCTGCTCCATCATCAGACCCTGCAAAACATCTAGTACTAAAGTTCATGTAAAGACGAATCAAATGACCCTAAACTGGATGAGATTGGATTATTTTATCACAAAGATCTCGTTGTTACCTTCCAACTCTATCATCAGACCATTGAAATCATCCAGCATCAAAGTCCATGTAAAGACAACTTAAACGAGCCCAAACTCGACGGCATTGGGTTGTTACCGTCAAATCGCTTCAAGTGTGCTTATAAAATTTGAAGAGTTCCTTCGATTTTTCAGGATTCCATGATCAGATCCTGACCTAATGATCATGGGACCTACTAGAAGGTATACTCTTTCAACCAAAACAAGAATTTTTGAAATCGGTCCAGGTGTCTTGGAGAAATCGGGGAACATACATAAAAAAACAAAGATTCCGACGAATTGTAAACCTCCTCCTTTTTTTGAAGTCGGTTAAAAATTAACTGATACCTGAATGATATCGTGACTAAATCGTTAATTGAACAAAATGTCAACTTATATGTCAACGTTGAACTATATTTAATAGTCGCGAAAATATTTAATCGCTAGCAAGTTATTTTATTAGTTGCAAACATTTAGTCATCTTTTAAGTTATTAGTCACTTGGAAAATAATAAACTTTTTTTAATTCGCTGTAATTCATACAGGTATACACCGCTATTTTTTAATTAGTACAAAAACTTTAAGGACAGATTAGCGAAGATATTATTATCATATATGTGACGTAAGAATTTCATAATATCAATAAAGAGCAAAGTTATTATCATTTGTTTATTGTAGAAAATCTCACTTAAATCATACTCATATTTTACAATACATTCACTAATTCATTGATATTATTCCATCCTGCTCATTCGCATTCACTCTGTCGCACTTATGATTTAGGTAGCCATAGAAAATTAAATGAAGAAAAATAATAAATGTAAGTAGTTATTTTTTAATTTTGTTAATTCTACCCTCTCTTTCATACTTCATTCGGGCTTAGGACCGGTAAAATTTATCGTTTAACAAGTAATTAAATACGGAGTATCAAAATAAAAGATGGTGATCTGGACTAAAAGAAAAGAGTAATTTTGGCGTATTTATGAAGTTAGAATCATCTGCTTTTTACAAATTATTTTATCATCATCATGTCAGCCTAGAGACGTCCACTGTTGGTCATAGGCCTTCCTCAAGGTGTTTGGAGAACACAGACCGATTTTGAGCCGCCCGCATCAAATTATTATTTACTTAAGTACGTATTATTTACTAAACTTACAAGTATTTCCATTGTCCTTCGAAATGTCCACCACCGTTGTCAAAAGCATCCAATATGCACTGTTTTAATTGTTAGACACTGACCCGGTCACTTTTGTACACTCACAATACGATGTCCATGGGTACACAGCTGCACTCGCGATTTTTCCACTCAAAAAGTACGCACGAAGCATAGCTACATACTCCCGTGATATGAACTGATATGATAGGCCATCGCATCGGACAAACGTAGACAAACAATTAACTTTTGCAACGTAATTAGATACGCTCACTTTCGCTAGCAATTTAGTACTGTTTGTCGCATCGTCGGGGCGTGGCGCAGGCCCAGAGAGGTGGGGGCGGCTAAATTTATCAATGGTTCATTTTACTATGATAGTACACGGGTCGATTATAGTATTAGTATTGCATTTACCAATTATCACGCATTTTTGTGGACAGTTTTGAGACAGTTTTGGGACTTAGTGTTTTTATTTTTCAGCTACATAAATATGATCAGCCAAAGATACTTAGTGCCCTGTTAAATTTTTTTGTACTAATTAAAACATAGCGGTGTATAAGGATGTCCATACTAACAGAGAGGTTCAAATCCACGGCGCGTTCAATGATTTTTTGCTTATTGAATGGTTAATTATGCTATACCTACCAGTATTTAAATTGCGAAACGATAACATTATGCAATTCGTTAGCGCATCGTACGACTAGAGGAATGCAGGATTTGGTAATATTAAAGATTATATAAAAGTAAAGTGATCCTTGATTAAATTAACATTTTCATCCATTGGACATTTATAGTTTCCCTAATAATGAGGTGCATCCTCGGAAAGATTTTTAATTATTAACGATATTTTAATATTGTCGACTGGCAATATAGTGGATATAATATGAAGCCGACCTAAGTGACTGGCGTTTGCTTTGGGGAGAAATATGTGGAATTGAAATTGAGCATTAGAGCATCGCTACCCAACGATCTAATTTTTTAAGTTTACAAAACACAGAACGTTAACCATGAACAAAAATTCTAAAAATCTATGAAATTACTTTGCATTTAAATTACACTGAAGAAAAACATATGCTAAGATTTTCCGTCGAAAACTTTTGAGCATTCATATTGTAACTTAAACAATATCTAACCATTACATATTCTAAAATTTTATTTATTGTAGCGAAGAGAGAATAAATTTACGAATCGTCTAAATGTTGCAAACATTTTAATTGAACTTCGCACGAGCGATATAACAACAACTTAAAAAGTTATATAGCGTATGCGTAGAGAAACATTTGTTATACTACTAAAAGGCACGAGCAAGTTAAATTCAAGTTAGTTTAACTTTAGTGCTTTAAGTGCTTTAAAAATAATTTGAATAGTACGTACATTTTTTGTACTTAGTTATGATCTGTGTTGGTACTCAATTTTACAGCATAGAAATATTCTTATGCAGAGATATGGATCAGCGATAGCTCAGTAGTGAGACCAAACTTCAACAGTTCTCAAGAGGAGTCCCCACCCAAATATCCGTACCTACCAATTGTCTAAACCGAGAGTTTGACATATAAAAAACGTCGGCATTGGTATCTCGAACCTCGATCACATTTGTCGTCTTATCATAGTAAACTCTGGTTAAATGGTGTCACTTCACCTATTGAGGCATTGTGCAATATTATCTTTTTTGACACTAGTATCATCATCGTCATTCCCACTGATGTTTCAAACAACGAGTTTTTACACTCGAAAATTCCAGGGGAAAGATTAACTGTATTGGAACTCGCACCGAAAGATTACCTATATAAATAACTGCAGTAACTCCAATCTATTGAACCGAAGGTTAAATACTTCAACCTTGCTGGTTGACCTTATACATATTTCTGAAGGGCGTCATATACACGGCAAAGCTGTAAAAGGCAAAATAACTTTGAAAATATACGCAGTAGGCGGCTCGAGCTTATTTCTACAATCTTCTTTGCGACTACACTTTAATCCAAGCAGGGTCCCGCGATCGGTCGTAATTCTAAGCTCCAAGTTATGTGACGCGGCCAACGAGCGATAAGATTCTGCTAAACGATGTAGCCGCTGATATTTATTTGCCAATCTAAACTTATCGATTACCTACTTATGTATCTTCTACGAAACCAAGAAAGTAACTTTGCAAGTTTAAGAAAATAGAGACAGACTAAAAGTAACTACGTAAAACTCAAAGTTGCTGAAGCGAATGTAAAGGAAACTTAAACGAGCTTCTGAACTCCAAACCTCTAAAGTCACGTAAAGAGGTAGTTATATGAAACGGCGACTAATATTAGGCACTATCTACCTTTCTACATATAACCGACATACTTATCTACAACTTGGTGAAAGATAAAGGCGTCAGTCGTCCTGATTTTTATGACCTCCTTAAATATATTTTTGTTGTTTTGATGTCTTGTTAAGTACTTATTGTTATTTGAGTAAGTATAATTATGATGGTAGTCAAGGTATACTTGATTTATGATGTTTCGAATATCAGTATATTTATACTATTAGACGCCTAAGCACATTTAAGTTAGAGACATTTGATAACCAATATAGTTAGCAAAATAGAGCGACAGGCTTATACGTACAATGCGTCTTATTTAAGTAGATGACCGCATATTCAATAAATATGATTCTGCACTATAAACCACTGAATAGATGTGGCTGTATTTTGTGCAACTTCTATAATTTGTCAGTTATGTGTACGGATATAGTGGCACTATTTTATTAATAATGCTTCATAGTAAAATAAGAACATAATCAAAGGCAGAAGAACTTATTCGGTCAATAATAATATCTTTGATATCAGAATTCTGTGCCCATCGATAGATTTTCAAGCTACAAATTTAAGATCTATTTTCGAGAGAAAGGTACATTAAATCCACCTAAGCTGACAGAACGACATCGCCCTAAGCAACCGATAAGATAAAGCTATTCACTCAAACTTAAGCCTAGGGAAACGGTCTTATCTTAGCAGAAATATAGATTTTAACTTTTTTCTGATATTCTTCGATATGCTACGGTTTCTGCTGAGCGTAGACAAAAATTAAAACATTACGTCTTAATCTTTTATGGTAGTCTTGACTGTGCTCGCGTTTTCATAGTGCGTCTTCAAATCAAGCGGGATTTTAACAAGTTTTACCCTAGCGGATTCCCAAAAACCCTTTCGGTAGTATTTGCCTACTTCACAAAAGGAACCCGATTGGGTAGCTTTACCTACCCCTCCACAAAAGAGGTGATTCTTTGTATATTTTGATGATGATGATGATGTTTAAGTAATGAAAACTTAAATATTAGATGTCAAATGTAAATGAATAAAGTTTTGAAAAATCTCTAATTAGTAAAATCATATGAATATAGTAATCTTGCAATGTGCTCTCATACTAACTTGTCTGGCCGCAACAGCAACTTGAGTTTTACTCACCTTCATAAAAAAACACTCTAAAATGAAAGTATGAATATTTCGTCTTTGGCTACCAACAAATAAACATTTCTAATATTAAAACTACTATATAAAACAATCAACGCAAGCAACCTTTGTAGAACAAAACCACACTAGATAAATTTCCGCGTGACCACTTTGCAATTAAAACTTGTATGGTGAATGCGATTAGCAAAAACAGTAAATGAGTATACCCATAATGACGAACTTAGATAAATGACGTTAAGTTTTAATTGCTTGCCGATGGTACTGAGCACGTTAATGTTTGTTATGTAAGCCTTTGCCAGAAGCTTCTACTTGTACTTGGTAAAAAGTTAGATATGCACTTTTGTAGTTACTGCAAGTTGGTTTTGTTGATCTGGTTCTGGTAATTATATTTGCTCTTTTTATAGTTGTGGACATCTGGATATGTTACAACTTACTGCTATTTAAATAAACCGGACAGGAGTGCGTCTGAATCGTGTGTAACATTTTGTATACATAAAGTATCTTAAATCGTAACCTGTCCTATTCCTTGCCAAAATTACTAATCGTGGTATTTGAGAGTCAACTATTCAAAATACACGTATCATAAAGTTTTAACATAAATGAAAATCAATATATTAAATCATTATGAATACCTAAGACTTTCATTTTTATTTAACATACTTTGCTTCACTTCTATGCAAATATCTTCGAAGGAAATTATTTTAATAGATAATCTTTACGGCACATAACATGCGTTTTAACAGTCTATGAAAAAGTAATAATCTTGAGTTTTGTAGCTTTACTCATCTCATGACTCTTTCGTTCTTGTAGAAATAGCTGAGTGAAGGAATGAGTTTCCTCTAACTAGAAAAAAATGCTCCGACCAGTCGGTGCTGGTAAAAAATACTTTTATTTTAACTCTATTATTTTGTGGTCACAAGGTTTAAACATTTTTAACCAAAATATTTTGTTAAATAATTTGGTTAACCAAACCATAACAACGAATCGCAGTGTTTATTTCAGTGAAATAATTAAAACACTTTTAACTGATATTGTTTCAAATGAAACACTTATAAAATTAAATACGCACATTTAAACTGTCGTTAATTTTTAATTGATGCTTTATCGGGATAACTTGTTGTGGTTTGGTTGCATTTAGAACAACTATCAAAATACAGTGCAAGAGTTTAATTTGTCAGCTAAATCGTATATATTTTGAAACTCGACACCCTTATAGAATCACTTTGTTGTCCGTCCGTCTGTCAAGACCCCATTTTCTCAGAAACGCGTGAAGGTATCAAACAGAAATTTATATCAAATAGTCAAGTCTACTGTCCCATGAAGCTGTAAAAAATCAAACTTCTATGTTAACGCAATCAACAGAAACAGCAATTTATGCATATTATCAAACTCGCAAGGAAATCAAAACCTACAGGGTACTTCCCTTAAACTCAAAATCTTGAAATTTGGCACGAAGCAACGTCTTATAGCACAGATAAAGGAAAAATTGCAATAGGCCGTAAATTTTTAGTTACATCATATAATTAAAATATTTTTAATAATTTTAAAGGTAAATACCCCATTCGTAGTGAACCCGTAGAGATGTAATTGATATAAAATTTAAATTCATATCAAATGTCCTAGTCGATCTAGAATCTTGAAATTTGGCATAAAGCAACGTTGTATAGCACATAGACTTTTTTTAGGCACTTTAGAGGGAAACAATTCTGTCGTACATGATTTTCATCGTACGTTAACTTTAACTGTTTACGCAGCGCACGCAGCGGAAGCTCTCAAAAGGAAAAAGAAAACCCGATTTTTAAACATTCTTTATTACTGCTACTTTCCTTTTTGTCTTAGCGAGATCATATATAGCTTATAGCCTTTCGCGCTAAGTAGCCTATCTAACACTGTAATAATTTTTCAAATCGGACCAGTTGTTCCTGAGATTACCACGTACAACAACAAACAAACTCTTCAGCTTTATAGTATACGTATAGATAGTGCATAATCGTGCAGTGTCCCAGTCTTTAGAATATAACGACGAAAATATAAATACTCATAGTCAACAAATACCTCAAAATGTGAATGACTAAATAATGTTTAGGTAGGTACATAAAACTAAAACGTAAAAAATAAATGACGACAAAGCGTTTTGGCACTTTCGCTTTTGTACAAACCTTAAAATATACTGCAACAAGCGTATATATTTCTAAGTTTCATTAAAAAAATTTTTTCTGTCACATACGCAACCCCTTGCTTTTTATCCGTACCTACTTACTTTGAATTATCAAAAAAAACTACCTTAATGCTCGATAAATGGCGTTGTGCCAGCCGGCTGAATCGCGCTATGGTTTCGTTACCGCGACAAGTATAATGTATAATGTCCGTGGATACCCGTTCTAAGTTGAGAAGTACGGGTTGGTGGTCCGAAAGTAGGTGGTCGTCCAGGACGTCGATTGATGCTGCGGTCGGCAGGCCGCGGATGACCGTCACGTCGATGACGTCTGGTGTGAGGGCTGCCTGGTACGGATAGTGCGTCGGGACTTCTGGCCCCAGCACGTCGTAGCCGTTGCGGTCTGCATCATCCAGTAGACGGCGGCCGTTAGGGCAGGTGGTGGTGGAGTTCCAAGCCGTGTGTTTGGCGTTGAGGTCGGAAGCGACTATGGTCGCGTTCGGCGAGTCCAGCAGGGCGTGAACATCAGCCGTCGCTAGTCTGTTGTTGGGCGGCTTGTAGAAAGCCAAACACACGGATGGGGCTGCTATCTATGCAGACTTCTACGACGACTGCAGCGTTGGTACAGGCAGCGGTTGGTGAACGATCCTTCTCTTCACTAGGACTGCTAATATATATATATACGCAGTCCCAGCTGGTGAGATGTGATCCTCTCGGTACACGTGGTACCCTGGCATCTTGAGGGGGGAGCTGGCCTTAAGGTGCGTCTCGTTGATGAGAGCAATGTCAACCTGCCGCTGGGAGAGCAGCAACCTTAAGAGCCTGGTCTTCTCGGGGGACGCTCCGTCGGCTTTCCAGTATACAATGCGTAGGTTACTAGCGGCCATAAGCGCATAGTTCGCCTACGCATTTGAGGATGAGCGGGACCAGATCCCGCCCGTCCTGCAAGGCCTGTAGCACGGCGTTGAGCGCGCCGATGGCCATGGTGATCACCAGGTCTACTCGAGCCGGCGCCGGCGTGGTGGGCACCGGCGCTGGCGCTGCAGCCAGTTTCGCCTTCGTCCCCCTTGAGGGCGCAACGACCACAGGTGCAGTAGACTGCTCCTTCTTCTTGGTCTGTTACGTGGTTGTCGCAGCAGACTTGCTCCGGGTTCTCCTTCGCCTCCTCCTCTTCCTACCAGCTGCCGCCTGGTCAGGGTTGGCAGCGGCCATGAGAGAGTCGGGGGCGTTTTCGTCGGCAGCTACAGTGGGTGTTTGTGGTTTCGTGGCTGCGGCGGTACGAGCCAAAGCGCCGGCTCGTTTGTTCCGCGCCTCCTTGCGGAACACCGGGCAGGCAATGTTGTTCGCCGTGTGTGCTCCTCCGCAGTTCGCGCAGGTGGTTGGCGACTTGAGTGGGCGTGGGCAGTCCTTCGCGGCGTGCTCTTCTCCGCAGCGCACACAAGCTGGGGGCCTGTGGCAATTGTGCGAAGAGTGCCGGAACAGTTGGCATCTATGGCACTGAGCAGGGCCTTTCTTGCCGCGCCATGCCTCGATTTTAACGCCGGGCATACAGAGTAATTCTGTGTCGTCATATATGCCCGGCGTGATGTCTGGGGTCTACTGCAGCTGCGCGTGGAACAGGCAGCCGGAACGACCGGTGCGCGCCAGTATGGCGCGGACGTACTCCGGGATGTATCCGAGCTCCCGGCGTTCCCTCTCGATGTCCCCGGGGTTGGTGTTTGATGGCAGGCCTCTTATTGCTACCTTCACACTCTGCTCGGCTGGGAGGGAATAACAGTACCAGGATATCCTGGTATCCTTCTCCAGCTGTGTGAGGTAGCGCTAGGTGGTCCGGTATTCGGCCTCCGACTTCAGCATGAAGCGGATGCCTTTCCCGTATGCGCGGCTGTTCGGCGCGTACTCAAGCCGCTTTATAAGCTCCTTGAGGTGCGTCGGCCAGTCCGGTAATACCTCTACCACGAGTAGCGGGTACCTGGTCTTCGCAGGAGCGGGGGTGGTGGAGGTCGTCGCAGTGGCGGTGGTGGTGGCCACTGGGGTGGGCAGTAGTGCTGCGGCAGCGGTGGCGGCAGTAGGTGCGGCAGAGGTAGACGCATCCGCTGCGGTCACGGTGGCATCGGTGGCGTAGGACGGCCCGGTCTCCATGGGGGAGACTGAGGTCGTGCTGTGAAGGCTAAAGGGCGGCGTCGTGAAGATCACCTGCCTCTTCTCGGACATCTGGGGGGGTGAGGGGAACCTCTCCGGAGAGATGGTCACCGGAGGCGCCGTGTATCGCGGCGCGCAGGGTGGCTGATCCAGCCTATGCGGTGGTGGTGGTACACTGCGTGCACTCTGTGTCAGCGACCCCTTCTCTCGCCGCTGCTGAGGCGCCATCTGCAGGAGGGCAGCTGACATCGCCAGAGGGACGAGGTGTGGGGGCAAGGCCGCGATGCGATGTTCGGGCGAGATGCACGATGTGGCAGCGTTGATAGCGGCAGTGAGTGCCGGAGCGGCGCCAGATGAAGGCACGGCGCCGGACGGTTGCTAGGCACCGGTCGGTGGCGCGGCGCTGGTGCTCGCCTGTGGCCACACAAACGGGTGCGCGGCGCGGTTGGGCTGCGCGGGTCGCGGGGGGTCGGCGGCTGGGGTGACGCCTATCGGTGGCATCGATGGCGCCGACAGCCTGGGTGGTACCGGTGACGACCTTGGGGACGTCCTCGGCGTCGGCGTCGTTGTCGGCGTTCCGGGCAGTGGACTGCCGGCAAAGTACTCCTCACCCCCAAGACCGGGAGTTATGTTGAGGGGAGGTGGGGTGGTGCGGGGCGCCCGGCTGACCTGCTGGTCACTGATTTGGCGCTCAACGCCCGCCTGGATGGTGGCGAGCGGAGCGATACGCGAACGTCATATGCTCCATCTCGGCGGAGGCGGGCGGGTTGTCTTTCTTGCAGGCGGGTATTGCTGCTGTGGTGGCGGCATGCTTCAACGCCGCATCCTTACCGCGGCGAAAAGTAAACACCGCGGTCGAGACGCGGTGGTTGAAACGCGGCGGTTGGAACGCCGGTCTGCGTTAACGGCACGACGCGGTTGCAGCGCAGTGCGGTGATACCGCGGCGCGTTAGCACGTGACGCGGAGGCGACACGCGGACGGTACGCGACAGTCGAACGCGACGCGGATGGCAGACCGAGGACTGAAATCAGTAGTGCGCCGTGTGATGATTCTCGAAAGTCGGTAGATGCACAATAATAATAATGGCGTCCCCGCGTGAGCGTGTTGTGATGCACACGGAATTTAAACTACGCGAGACCCGAGCGCTGCGAGAAGCGACGTCCTCTCGCTACGACGGCCGGCGGGCGAGTGGGACTGTCGTGTGCTCCAACTCGAACAGTGACGCCACCCTTTCGACACCGCACGGATTGGCAAGCATTCGCTGATTACATGGCAAAGCACGCGCCCTATCGCCGGATCGAGACCCACGCAGACGTCGACACACTCGCTGAGCAACTCAGCGCTGTGATCAACACAGCGCGTCGAGTCTCGCGTCTGGACGCTGCGTCGACACGCCGGCCTCCCCAACTCCCGATCCACATCATGGCGATGATCGAGAGGAGAGGAAGCTGAGACGCTAATGGCATAGTAAAAACAGAATAGTAGGATAGCTTCATACAAATCGGCCGCCGCCGCCGCGCTGGTTTGAATGTATGCGTGAATCGCCGGGGCGCCGTGTACGCACGCACTTTTCACGCACACAATCTCACGAGCGCGGCAAGCTCGGCGAAGGGATGCGCCGCGCGTCTGATCACTCGCATTCATGTAGGTACTACACTGCTCGCCCGCTCGAATTGTTTGTGTACATTCAGTTTTGTAATAAACGTTATTAATATTATACAATGTGTTAAACGACAGTAAATTAAACTTGTTACATTTTTCTCGCTATAAAGGGCATTTAGATAGTTATATAACGCTTAGCTAGTCAGTAGGTATTTGAAAAAAAAAATATGCAAGCTTAAATTCTGTAGTATTCAGCGCAATCACTAAGGACATATTTACGAATTGACGCGCTGCAATTCTAGGTATTGCGTCTTACTACTACACGTGCACGGCACACACACACAGCGACTAGCGCGAAGCGGTGAAATTATGAGTGAATTGACACGGCTTGATACTTGAGCCTAATATTTTTTTCTGTGTATTTTTTTTTAAACTTACGGTGAATTGTTTTCAAAAAGTCCAAAAGTAGATACCATTGGATAGTGATTGAGTAGTATTGGATGTAGGTTAAGTTAGGTGAAAAACCAGTATAAGCGCATCCCTCATTGTAAGGGAATTCTATACAAAGTAAGGCCATGTTATACTGGAAAATATGTCGGCGTGTATGTATTTACAATCTACGTCACAAGCTTTTTGAAAACAAATAATTAAAGACTTATTATTCGTTTTCAGTATCTCCAAAGGAAAGAACGGAACCCTTATGGGATCACTTTATTGTTCGTCTGTCTGTCTGTTTGTCAAGACCCTTTATCTCGGGAATGTGTTGGTTAAAGGTATCGAGTTGAAATTAAAACCATGCATTCAAGTCTGCGTCCCTTGAAGCTATGAAAAAATCAAAGTTCTACGTTATAAAATGATACAGACGTTTAAGTCGCATAAACGTATATTTCGACACTCTCAAGGGAATCAAAATTCATAGGGTACTTCCCGTTGACCTAGAATCCTGAATTTTTGCTTGCGGCATGGTCTTATAGCACAAATATAGGAAAAAAACGGAAAACTGTAAATTTGTAGTTACGTCATAAAATAAAATTTGCGATTCAGAAAAATCTTCGTAACTCAATTCGGGAATTGGACTATTTTCATAGGTAAGTTTCTACGGAACCCTCAGTGCGGCGCGAGCCCGACTCGCACTTGCCCGATTTTTTCGTCTTTCTTATAATAAATTATTTACTTTGGCATCAAATGTGAATGGGTTTTCGAGAATTAGAAATAAAAGAAATAAGAAAGAAATTATTATTATTATTCTATTTATTTATTTTTATATCTTATCATTTACATTTTTAAATATTTCTTTAAAAAATACATAAAAAAAAAAACATTTAAAAATATAAAAAATAGTAGCCCACCGGCATCGGGAACAGGGTCCAAGCTACCGGTGGTCAGGGTCAGTTGTTGGGAAATTTATCATAAAAGTGTATACATTGCAATCTAAATGAGCCTTCTATTTTTTTGTGTGTCTACAAATTAGTGACTAAGCAAGCTAAACTAAGTCCATCTATTTCTATCTCAATTCTGAGTTTTCATAGCATTATTATGACACTGTGAAGAATGTTCTCGTAGACTCATATTTCTTTTGAATCTTGGATCGATCAATTCTGGAAGGAGGCAGTTCTTATAAAATCGAATTAAATGCGTTTCCATATTCTCTTTCCAGAATTGATCATCTTTGTTGATAAGTTCATATTTTATTTTTCCAAGGCCCGTCCAAATAGCAAAAACACAAGTTTTTTCCCCTGTAATTCGTAACTGGCCTTGAATTTGGAAATACCATTTACATATCGTCACGCGTTTTATCCCCGAAGGGGTAGGCAGAGGTGTATTCTACACCCACTTTTCGCCAGATATACTTTAGTCCCACGTAACAGGGGGCGAGCCTATTGCCGTACCGGGCACATTTCCAGACTTCGTGCTGCTACTGAGAATTTCGTGACAGAAAAACCCAATAACACTGCCCGACCCAGGAATCGAACCCGGGACCTCCCGATCCCACGCGCACATTTATAGCACGAGACCAACGAGGCAGTCGTATAGGGTTTGATGTCGAGTTTTCCGTCTCTACGCAAATATGGTATTTGCATCGTGTTATCCCTTAGTCGCCTCTTACGACACCCACGGGAAGATAGGGGGTGGTGACACTTGTATTCTATGCCGTCAACCACACGGCTTATGTTTTGTGTTTATTACTAATTGGCTCGAATTCGAAGCGTATTTCCAAAAATCATTTTTTTGTTTTATCGCTTCTTCTGGGTCCATTCCATATGCCGACGACGGGCATTTGATTTCGACAATACCGAGTTCACATTTTCCATCAGGACTTGCACCAAGAAAAGAAATCTCTTCATCAATTGACAACCCACACTGCATGATTTTCGTGTTTAATACTTTTTCAAGGTCACGCAGTGCGGTGTACTCATTATTTTTCCCATGTTTGATGGATGGTACATTGCTCAAATCTCGTCCATACAAAATTTGCTTTACTAATGGTGCATAATTGGAGTTAGGGCGCCGTTTACAGACGGTAGAAAACCATGAAGCTGTGAGCAATTTTCCTCTAGTTTCCAACCATAAAGGACTGGCACTTTGTAAATTTGTGTCTTGCTCTATCTAGACTTTTTCTTCATGACTAATTTCTAGTTTCAACAAGAACTCTTTTTTTGCTACTTCGTAGTCTTTGTCGTCCATGTCCACTTTTTGGCATTCTTTACCATAATGAACATCTCTACTAGCAGTAGGTTTGACGATTTTCTTTTTTTTTTACATTTTTTTCTATTCTTTTGAAAATTTAATTGTTGGCGATAGCTTTCTAACTTAACTATTTCATGGTTGGCTTCTGTGCCAAAAATATATTTGTGAACAGTAGACTGTAATAAACCCGAATTATACGATATCACCGCTGCAGCACAGCGACCAGCATATGATCGTCGTTGCGAAAAATTTACTCTTTTTCCGCCAACAAATTTCGCTACTCTGGCGTTAAAACTCTCCACCAAGTTATTCGTTTCGTTATGTACGAAGCTGTAGACGTGAAACGATAAACGATGAGCCAAATCTTCAACTTTTTGAAAGATTCCATTTAGTTTCAGTTCTGGTACTAAATTTTCAGTACGTTTCTTGATTTCATCGTTACAGAAATATGATGCACATTTTGAATGGTCTCCAAAAATGTGATAAGGACCATTCGTTATATCATTTTTTATATTTTCCATTTTATCAGAAAAGGGAATGTTTTGCTTGACCCAATATTTGACACTACTATCTACGCCCCACCGTATCCGCAAATAATTATCTTTTAATATTTTTCGCGCTCTAATTGGATATGTGGTGTTACTTGATATTGACAAAAGCCCTTTACAGTAGTTTCTGAGCAAATGATTTTTGCACTCGACTTTACCCACAGTCACATCCTCATAAGGCCTGGCATTTCGGAGACTGGCATCATCATCATCATCATCCTAGCGCTGTCCCGGTTGCGCTCCAAAACCCACGCCTTGGAGCCCAGGGTCCGCTTTCTGGCTATGTCTCCTCCACTTCGCACGGTCTTCAGCATCCACCAATCCTGTTGCTTTCCATTCCATTTGATTTGACTGTTTTGCCTTTACGGGAGCGACTGCCGTCTGACCTCCCAACCCCTAGGGAAGGCTTGCGCCAGAGCCTCATCCGTCATTCAGCAGGTGCACCGACTCGCAGGGGAGGTTCGCTTGGGCCCCGAAGAACTTAGTAGGGCCCAGTGCACCCTGCATTGCATTTCGGAGACTGGCATATGTGCTTGAATCACCGTCTGCTACATATTGATTATAAATAAGGCCATGACTTTCTATAGATTTTTTGAAACCCTCTGTTATAATAACTGCTTCCATCGCAGTAGAAGGCCCCTGGAAATTTTTAAAATACTTGTGTTTTGGTTGTTGTACTCCTTTGGAGAGGGCTCGTGAACAGATGCTACACGTCTTATTTTTAACTCCATTGTAAAATTTTTTTCGAAGAAAAACCGATTATAGCACCAACTCCTGAAGACGCATTGTAATTCGTTCCATACGACCGTTTGGACCAACATGCGTCAACCGATACAGGAATCATTGGAATCCCTTTCTCATTCACGCTTCCAATAGACAAAGCATGATTTTTGTCTTCTTTACCAGCCTCTGCCATACAGTGCTGTGCGGTTTTACTCCACCATCGACAAATTAAATTATGTTTTGATTGATATAATAGTGCCGACATAGGTGGTATATTAATATGACTAAGGACTGTATTTAGCTGAGTAACTCCAGCGCCAATAGTCATAATACCGGCTACGGCTTCCTCATTTACATCCATTTTGTTTGTGGCATCTTTTGAAGTTTTTAATACAAAAGTAGGTGTCCCAAAATTGCCCCACGTCCTATAACAAAGTGACATATCTCAAAAAAAAGATAAAAATTTATAAAAAAATATGGCATACTTCCCAAGTTCATTTTTTTACACCTTCATATGAAAAAATTGCTATGAAAATAGTTCAGGCGCTGTTATGAAAAATTCATTCGTATGAGTATTTATGGACCGATTTTTAAAATTCTTTTTTTGTTTCGAGGGGTACCCCCAAGGTAGTCCCACTGCCATAAAGTCAGGTCTCTGATCTACAGGATCCTGGAGAAATGAAAGTAAAATCTCAAAAATAAGCTCTTTTTTTCTATTAAGGTAGTTTTTAATATATTATATTTATTTTGTTCAATAAACGATCAACTGAGGATTATCTCCTTATTCATCTGATTATAAAAACGTAAGAATAAAAGCGTGTGCTTGAATAATAATAATAATAATATAATATTTTACCACATACACACATCACCATCTAGTCCCAAGCTAAGCAGAGCTTGTACTATGGGTACTAGATAATGGATAAACATACATGTATACTTTGTTTTTGTAAATACATACATATTATACATAGAAACACCCAGACCAAGACAAACATCCATGTTCATGCACACAAATGTTTGAATTGAGCGGGAATCGACCCCGCGACCTTCGGCGTAGCAGTCGCTTACACTCCCGCTGCGCCAACCGGTCGTCAATGTTTGAATACTATACTATATTATTATACAGAATTCAAATATATCTTTGAATACTATATAATAATACTGAAATTGTATTTTTATGTGCAATAGAAAAGGCGCTTTTAGTGATTTAGTTTAAAAAATGAGTGGACTGGGAATTTAAGGATACAAAGAATAAAATATATTGATTATTATATATACATAGGCAATAAATGGCGAGCATAACTCACAGTTCGATTTCGATACATAGAAAATGAATGTTGAGAAAATGACGTGCTTTTCCTCGACATTGATTTATTCATTTTCTAAATCCCTTAAAACATGGTCCAACAAACCTGCCGGGTGGTTCATTTCTTCGGGCTGGTTCCGCATCTAATCCAAATAAAATATTACAGTCATAACATGGGCGCATACCCTCAATGTCCTGAGCCCATGTATACAAGAACAACAGTATTCAACCACGGCATTCCTTCCTTGGCTTATTTTTTGAGATATTACTTTAAGTTTTTCGGGATCCTGGAGACCGGAGACCTGACTTTATGGCAGTGGGACTACCTTGAGGGTATACCCTTTCAAACAAAAGAAGATTTTTCAAAGAGAGTGAAAAACTAATAATGTAAAGTACAAAAATGTGCTTATTTTTGAGATTTTACTTTCATTTCTCCAGGATCCTGGAGACCGGACCCACGGAGATCAAAATTTAACAGACAGACGAGCGATTTTGCTCCCCAAATAATGCAATGCAGCTACTGCAGTTACTGGTTTCAACATGAATAGGACAGTTTCAAGTAACGATACGCAACGTTGGTGAAAATTTGTGCCAGCGACACAGCGGAGTTATCTTAAAGCTACGAGCTACGTGCTACGATTTCTCTACGCTTGCTACGCACGTCAATCAAATGTAGCATCTTTCAAAGGACATTGTAATAATAAACATGGTCTTTTGAAAGATTTTATGTACATTTATTTTTAATATTACCTAGTATAGTATGTCTACTTCTACCTAATAGCACAGATACTATACTGTGCTATTAGGTAGAAGTAGACAAAGAGTATATACCCTGTGCTTACCGTGCTACGTTAAAATGATAAACCAGTTCAATTCTTGATCACGTGCCTTGAGATGTTTTTTGAGACTTTGGAAGCTAAATTGACATTCAACTGGCTCACACAATATTCTTCTATAATTATACAAAAAAAAGTGATAGATAATTTAGATACTTTACACACATATGAACGCAAAACCAGGTATTCCCATACACACAATAAACATGCTGTCTAATAACATTTTGTTATAAAATTATGTCGGCTACTAATTATATCGCTGTCTAAAATATCTGTCAGTGTTACAAATCAGCGCTTGATAGTAAAATCGGCACAGCAACAGCTCGTTAATAATGGGATTGTTGAAACTGGCGGAGATAGTCAAACGTTACGTCTGAAACTGGCCAATCAATTCACTAACTAGGCACGAGTTTGCTGGCCGACCGATTACTCGAATAGCTATATTCTCTCGTATTTTCGGAGCATTTTGTTAAACGTGCTCGTCAATCTTGCTAAATTATAATGCAATATTATCATATATGTTTATGTAATACATATTTTTTGACTTTCTTTTACTGCCTACTTGTTCCCGTAAATAAGATATGCGTCACCTGGTAGGGTTGTTTTTCGGGTTCAATGCCCGGGTCGAGCAGAAAAGTTACTGAGTTTGCCGAATTACACACACACACACACACACACACACACGCACACATATATATATATATATATATATATATATATATATATATATATATATATATATATATATATATATATATATATATATATATATATATATTACTAGTTTTCAAAATATCCGTTTTTAACATACCATGGACATTTTATCCTCATCTTTTAAGTATTGGTTTAGTAGCGCAACACCACACACAGGTAAATTATTGTATTACGTACGTGGCCGTAATGTCTTGTAACACATTGTAGACGTTGACAGCACATGACCGCAGCCACAGCGACCATGAAGTGTGCGCTGACAGCGTGCCAGACTCGTACACTAGGCACCTGAGCTAACCGTAGCACCATACGTGTTATGCTCCTGCTACACCTGCGTCTTAACGTCAATTAGCGCGTTACGTTAATTTAGGCGCTACTTAGATGTGGCCAACGTTTTAACGCGTTAAATTACAAATTGCCAACGCGCATTTTTAACGCGTTAATTAACGCGTAGTTGACCATTGCCATTAACGCTAATGCTAACGCAGGTGTAGCAGTAGCATTATGGAAACACGTTTAAAGAATAGTTTTAAGGTACGCTGGAATAAACGGTTTACGGAAATAAGAGTCGTATGTTTTAATTGATTACATCGTATTTTAACTTTTTTGCCTGCCTGCCTGGCGCAGTTGATAGCGTTTGCGTCGGCTGATCGGGTCCCGGGTTCGATACCCGGGCCAGGCAAAAATGTTACTGATTTTGCCGAATTATTAGTAAAAACTATTCTTAAAGCCTAAAAAGAACTAGGCTTTCGAACATTCCTACTAGTTTTTGTATGACCTGATTTTAACATACCTCGGACATTGTATACTTTTTAATTTAAACATACAATTATAGCGCACTAGACACAGGTAAATAATTATATTCCGTACGTTGCCGTCATGTCTTGTAACACAAGAGTAGATGTTGACAGCGCACGACCGCAAGGCAGCCACAGCGACCATGAAGTGTGGGCTGACAGCGTGCCAGACTCGTACACAAAGCACCTGAGCTAACCATAGCACTCCACGTGTTATAGAATTACGTTTAAAGAATAGTTGAAATGTACGCTGGGTTTACCGTATAGTGTTATGAGATGACAAAATAAGAGTTGAGAAAGGTTTCAGTTTGGTCTGGGTCTTTTTATGTACCTATAATTTGTACGTATTAACAAGAAAAATTACAGATGAATCAGAAATATCGTTACGCAGATGCGTCAGACGACCGTCAGGCAGAGAAAAATGCCTATCACTTCATGGAAACAGCCTTGTAGATGAAGCTGGAGGTAATGCTGAACTCCTCCTGTCTTGTTACAAGTTTTATTTGGAGATTGCTGCCGATCGCGACTGTTTTATTTTGTTATTTTTATCGTCCTTCCTCAACAGGTATTGTTAAACCAACCACACCCCGGTTTTGCGATAGAAGAAGTGCTCCAAAGACAATGTATGCATCTAACCACGCTTGCACAAAAGTAAATGAAAATTGTGCTGACGTCTTTTATACAGATGAATATTAAGTATTACACACAATAAAAGGCACTTAATTTGTTTTTAAGATTCTTTGCTGTTAGTTTTGGTTTGGGGATTATGCATGGATGATATGATTGATCTGTTTATTTAAAAAAAAAGTAAGTGTACAATATAAAATAAATCGTCTTTACTGAATAGTTGCAAACAAAATTTAAACAATTTCGTCATCAAAATTACTTTTGCCCTTGGCTCCTTAGTAATACACAATATTCATATTCGATGGATACATATTCAAAAGATTTTACTAAGGGCCGAAGTAATATTCAGCGCAAATATTATTCGAGAGCTATTTGAAATGAAAACAATAAGATGTTTAGAACAATACATATCGAGTGGGGAGATTTTTTAATGACAGCAGCAAATTATTTTGTGAAAATTGTCTCTTGTTATGGACATGTCATATATGCCTATATATACACGCTGATTTTTATTGGTTTAGGAAAAAAAAGCCTCACGTTGGAAAAAATATCTGCTATTCATATACAAAATCAAAATTTACCTACCACGTAAAATAAAAAAGTTATAAAAGTCAATTACTCTAGAAAATATGTAGTAACGTGCGACTCGATCGTCAATCAACTCGTCGGCGCGCTGTAGGTACCTAAAACAGCTGTTGACCTCGCCGCGCGACGTCAACAGCTATTACATTACAATAAAGTACATACTTTGAAATTAAACTACAGTTTACGGATTTTATCGCGTTGTATTGGTTTCACTAAGTTATTACATTTGAAACTAAAGATCTAGAAACTATATTTTTAATTTATTACTAGCCGACGTTTCGAATTCTTTACAGAATTCATGTTCACGGCAGACTGAGGTGATATTTGTCTTTTTCTTGAATGTATAAGTTATCTCAAAGTACCCGAACATTTTTCAACTACTGGTGTTACTATTTACGCAGAATGAGCTCACAGTGTCCTTAGGTCTTCTGATGACTTTGTCCTTCTTGGGTTTCATTAGCCTTATGACAGGGTCCCAAGCTGGAGGAACATTCCAACCATCTTCCCTATTGAAATTAGGGTGTTTTTTAATTTCAATAGCCTCTCGTATCATCCTTGGAAGAAAACGATGTTCTTTTGCGAGTATCTGTGGTTCATCAAATCGCAGGTAGTGGTTGGGTCCTTGTTCCACATGTTCACACACAGCAGACTTTGTTGAGCGTTTATGTTTTATGTCAGCTATATGTTCTTTGAGTCGAATGCCTATGCTTCTCTTGGTTTGTCCAATGTATGAGAGCCCACATTCACAGTCAATTTTGTAGACACCGGCCTCTTACAAGGGTAACTGACACTTGACAGATGGTAATAATTGACTGATCTTCGTTGGCGGCTTGTAGTAGGTTTTAATAGAAGCTCGCTTCAAGATGTAGCCAATTTTGTCGGTCACGCCCTTGATGTATGGGAGGACAGCAGGTTGTCTTTCTACTGTGGCTGGTTTTTCTTTCTTCTGGGATCTGTGACAGTGGCGCGGCGGTCGGAGCTTGTTGTCTTGCAGAACTTGCCTGACATGTTGAAGCTCAGCGTCCAGGTGTTTCTTGTCAGAGATCCCGCGGGCTCTCTGAAACAGAGACATTCCTACAGTAGCTAACTGTTTAGGATGGTGGTGAGATTCACCGTTTAAGTACCTATTTGTATGGGTCTTTTTCCTATACACAGTATGGCTTAAGGAGTTGTTTTTATTCCTGATGACAAGTACATCTAAGAAAGCTAAAGACTTGTTTGCCTCTAATTCCATTGTGAATTGTATTTGGTTATTAATAGAATTAAGATGGTTTAGGAAAGCATTAACACTATCTGTTGGTAAAATTGTGAAAGTGTCATCTACATACCGCTTGTAGAACCTCGGTGTGATGGTGGCAGTCTGCAGGGCTCGCGCCTCGAAGTCCTCCATGAAGATGTCAGCGACAACAGGCGATACTGGAGAGCCCATTGCTACACCGTCTACTTATATGTAGTATTTCTTGTCCCATAACAGATAGCCCGTTGTCAGGCAGTGTTTGAGTATTTCTGCATATTCCTCAGGCATGTTGTTTTCTGTCAGCTTCCTTCTAGTAATTTCTACACAGTCATGTACTGGTATGCATGTGAATAATGACTGTATATCAAAACTAACTATAGTTTCCTTGTCAGAGAGATGTAGGTGTTTGATTTCACTGACAAAATGGTAAGAATCTTTCACATGTGCTCTCGTGTTGCCTCTGAGGGGTGAGAGAATCTTTGCCATGTGTTGAGCCAGTCTGTAAGTTAGTGCGCCTATCTGACTAACTATCGGGCGCAGAGGAGCGTTTTCCTTGTGTATTTTTGGTAGCCCATACATTTGAGGAGATTTTACACACGATGGTATTAAATATTTCACGTCCAAATTAAGTTTTTCGGAGTATTTCTTAACAATATCACAAGTTTGCTTGAGTATTTTGTTCGTAGGGTCTGACTTAACCAACTTGTAGGTACTTTCATCCGACAAAAGATGTTCCATTTTTTGTTTATACTCGGACGTGTCCATCACTACCGTTGCATTTCCTTTATCTGCTCGGAGTACTGTAAGTTCAGGCCTAGCTTGTAAGTTCTTCAGTGCGAGATATTCGGTCTTAGGTAGATTCCTTGCCGGCACTTTCGATTGACGTAATACAGCAGAAACGTCCTGTCGTACTTAAACGGTGAATCTCACCGCCATCCTAAACAGTTAGCTACTGTAGGAATGTCTCTGTTTCAGAGAGCCCGCGGGATCTGTGACAAGAAACACCTGGACGCTGAGCTTCAACATGTCAGGCAAGTTCTGCAAGACAACAAGCTCCGACCGCCGCGCCACTGTCAGAGATCCCAGAAGAAAGAAAAACCAGCCACAGTAGAAAGACAACCTGCTGTCCTCCCATACATCAAGGGCGTGACCGACAAAATTGGCTACATCTTGAAGCGAGCTTCTATTAAAACCTACTACAAGCCGCCAACGAAGATCAGTCAATTATTACCATCTGTCAAGTGTCAGTTACCCTTGCAAGAGGCCGGTGTCTACAAAATTGACTGTGAATGTGGGCTCTCATACATTGGACAAACCAAGAGAAGCATAGGCATTCGACTCAAAGAACATATAGCTGACATAAAACATAAACGCTCAACAAAGTGTGTGAACATGTGGAACAAGGACCCAACCACTACCTGCGATTTGATGAACCACAGATACTCGCAAAAGAACATCGTTTTCTTCCAAGGATGATACGAGAGGCTATTGAAATTAAAAAACACCCTAATTTCAATAGGGAAGATGGTTGGAATGTTCCTCCAGCTTGGGACCCTGTCATAAGGCTAATGAAACCCAAGAAGGACAAAGTCACCAGAAGACCTAAGGACACTGTGAGCTCATTCTGCGTAAATAGTAACACCAGTAGTTGAAAAGTGTTCGGGTTTTTTGAGATAACTTATACATTCAAGAAAAAGACAAATATCACCTCAGTCTGCCGTGAACATGAATTCTGTAAAGAATTCGAAACGTCGGCTAGTAATAAATTAAAAATATAGTTTCTAGATCTTTAGTTTCAAATGTAATAACTTAGTGAAACCAATACAACGCGATAAAATCCGTAAACTGTAGTTTAATTTCAATGTGTAACATTCGCGTAAACCCAAGAAGATACAAAAGTACATACTTTTTTTGTATCTGACCATTTAATAAACTCACTCAAAATAAATTTACAAAGTCAATACAATTACGAATGGCGATATTTGAAAATAACGCCATCTATCGGTGAATGAGAGAACTAGAAGAGAACTGATATATCAGTGTTTCATCTATCCTCTAATAGATGGCGTTGCTGTTGATTACTAGAACAATGCCGCAACGCTAGAATGTTTCGACTGTTGCGAGAATGTTCGGGAATACGCAAGAATGAACTAGTTTGTTATCCGGCCGGTATAAATACCGCGTGAACGCGCGAGTCAGCACAGTTCAATTGAATAAGTGAAAGCGATCAAGAAGCGAAGAAGTGCGAAGATTAAGGTTGTGAAATAGTGTTTTAATAAGTGTGTAATAAGTGGTATAAAATTGTGGTGTGATAAATAAAGTACAGTGTAGTGGCATAGCGCATTTAATTTATTACCGAACCCCAGCTCGTAACAATATTACGTGGTGAGGAGCAAATTTAGAAGGCGGGGATTCAAGCCCTGAAGTATCTGAATCTTCTATTCATGATGAAGTATTTCTTACTGATTTCTTTGATAAAAGCTATCTTCGCTACATTCAAGCTTTAATCCTCTAAATGAAAATAATAAACCAAAACCCAGCAACCACCACTTTTACATAGTGTGGTAACTTGAAACTAATATTGAAATTGATCGTTTTATCGCCTATGAGCGTATTCTTTTTCCAGGCAACCATAACCATATTTTTAAGGTTTTAAATAAAAGTGCGATACGACCCGATCCCTGTAGCGTTTGAGTATGTAATGCTGACGTAAAATTCTTGTAATCCTATTAGCATCACGTCATATTTCGAGCTGCCCTTAAAATCAGTTGCCACTTCTCTACCGACAACCGTTCGCAACTCGTACTTAAACTGTTTTAACCTAAAATTATCTACTTCTCTATTTATGATATGGCGGCGCTTTCAGAGCCCAGAATATACGAACCTAAGTTTGTAAGGAGTAATAACGAAGTTGGTGACCACAGTGATCGATGGTTAAATAGGGTGTCAGTGCGTGATTATTCCAAGCGATGAACACAAACTATTAAGTATACCCATTTAATTACGATCCAAATTACTTACTTAAGTCAGTTAAAAATATTTGAATGACAGAAAATTATGACTAATCATCATATGGCCGATAGCCGTCCACAGCTGGGACATAAGCTTCCCCCAAATCTCTCCACACAGACCAATCTCTGAGCCGACCGCATCGAACTGCGATACCAATAAGATCGATAAAATAATTATTAAAGTACTTTATAATTATTACATAATTAAAATGTTTCAAATTAACTCAACTTCGAACGATGATGATAAGAATGTTATGAAGTAGTTTTACGATGTTTTAATGATAAATACTCAACTTTAGTAATGTCGTATATATTCCACCAATCAATTATGAAAAGGTTTAAGTAGCTCTCTTAGTATAGCGAAATAATTAATTTATAGAAACATTTATCTGTAGAGCTCTTAGTTATTTAACTTGGCATTTCTTGGAATAATTGCAAGGCGTATTTATGCTTCTTGAAGATATATCACAGCATGGGGCAGAGATATGGTTCTAGAAACCTCAAGTTATAAACATGAACTAGTAGGTTACATTACCTATTTAAAGAAAGAAAAGAAAAACACATTTATTCTATTTATGAAGGCACATACAACATATAGCGGGATTAATTCCGGAATTAATTTAATTATGTACTAACTTAACCTAACATAAACATAATCCGATCCCAACTCAGCATAATGCCATCTTACAACACAAGATGGCGCTGGTATTCTGTTGGGACCGTTTTATATATAAATAAATAAATAATAATATATAATGGACACCAGTCAATAAAAATATACATAACTAATATAACTCAGATTCCAGATAAACTTACAAAAATGAGCAATCGACAAACCTCCACCATGGTCACCTGTCTATGACGCGTACGCGCACGACTATTTATTATCTGTGCACGCGCTGTGATCGCGCGGAGTTTAAATGTAATAGACGCCAAGCCAAAGTCAGATCACCATGGTGGAAAATTGAAAAACTGAGGAAGGAAATTTGGAATAAAAATTGGAGACAATTCTTTACGCGGAAAGCTTGTATTGCGAACCATAACAATATAAATCGGTTCGTTTGTGCTACGTTTTTGGTGTTAATTGTGCATCAGAACATAATAATTTTAGTGATATTTTCGTGCTGTACTAAAAAATCTTAGGTGACGTACTGAATAAGGATTAAATTAAAAGAACTCTAAACCAACGAGTATGCATGATAAAGTTAATGAATGTCTAGGAAGCGAAATAGGAGTGCTTGAACAAGAGAATTTGGCGTTCCATAGTCTCTGCCCGCCACATTTGGAGACAGGTGCGAAGATAGATAGTCCCACCGCGACCAAGGCCGAAGCAAATCAGCCGAAACGTTGGCAAATACCAAGGTATTTATGCCTTAAATATATTATTTATCGCATAGTAAGACCTGCTAAATAACCTTGTATGACGATAGATAGATCTACATTACCACCTTTTCAAGATGCTAGCCGGGATAAGGGGGCAAAATAAACGAACGGCGGGCCGCACTTTTGTTAATAACTAGACAGCATTTTTACAAGTCTTGCAGCAATTCTGCTAAACCGGAGACGCGTGACATGCCGACCATTGACTATTGATGCCTATTCCATCCCACTGCAGGGAATTGAAGATCTCCTCTAGTGTTGGTGAACAGTTTCGGGAATATAGACACTATATTCCCGAAACTCTTCACCCCGTCCTATCTCTCGAAGTTATTGGACGGTCTTGTTTAGTTGTTCAGGGATTGAACAGGAATCGTTGCCATTCGGTTCTCTTAACATCTCCACTTTTTCAATCCACATGGTCTGCTGGACGTAGGCCTTCCGCAGTGAGCGCCACAAGACCTGATCGACCAGCTGCCCTCCTCAAGTAGGTAGTCCATCTGGCGCGGGAGCGTCTCACGAGAACCTGCCCACTTCACCTCCCATCGATTCTGGAACAGATTTGTCCAGCCCACGGCCACTTTAGCTTGCTACACTCTGAATTATTATTTCAGTAATTTTGATCTTCCGCCGAATAATCTCGGTTCGGTCTCTGTCCCTCAGCGAGATCCCCAGCAATGATTGTTCCATAGCTCTCTGAGTGACATGTCATGTTTCATGTCATGTTACATGCCATGACTGGCAGGTCGCATTATTTGAACACCTACGCCGTCTTTAGGCATTATTGCTAAGATGATACGTAGATATGAAGCAACTTCAACTTCCCATATGCTACCCAGGCCAACTACACTCTCCTGATGATTTCACTCTCAAAGTTGTCTCTACCTAACTACAACTTTTGCCCCAGATATACATACTCCTGGACACTGACACTTCTTAGCACTGCCTACGCTGCCGTGGACCAAAGCCACTGCCGTGACTTGGAATAGTAAGGCGGCGGGAACTAGGGGCCGTTTTCCTTGGCTACGTTTCATGGCGGGTTTTGGCCTATAGTCACCGCGCTGGGCAGGCGTGTTGACGGAGGCGGAGGTGTGAAAACGCTACTACTTTGTCCGGAAAACTTACCTTTAAACTTAAGTTCTAAGCTCGCAGTTGTCTAGTGGATGCGTCAAGGCATTTGAGACATACAGATTTTTGCAGTGATGTAGGTAACTGGGGTAGCTTTGACAGAAGACCCTCGATTTTGCCCAATCGCCCCTCTACTAAAAGAGTATTCCAGCTTGGGAGGTTACGCCTCACCTAGTTCCAGATCTTTTTGTAGAATGCTTGAGTGAATTTGTAGGGTCTTACAAGGCTGTCTGATGTTTCTCATTAAATTCGCATCAATTATGCTTT
Organism: Euclidia mi; assembly: GCA_944739405.2. Lineage (NCBI taxonomy): Eukaryota > Metazoa > Arthropoda > Insecta > Lepidoptera > Erebidae > Euclidia > Euclidia mi. The sequence continues at coordinate 31,075,265 of OX123185.2, forward strand.
TCTAAGCCATAGCTTTAGTTCGATTTGTAAGACATTTTTTACAAAACATTCGCGGGCCACAAGTAAGACCCTCGCGGGCCACATGTGGCCCGCGGGCCGTGTATTGCCGACCGCTGATCTAATAGCATCTTATTGCATGACGTAATCCCCGTAGACGAAGTTGAAAAGCCAAAAAGTTTATAAATGTATAGCTGGACCCGCGACATTCTGATTGACTTACATCATGGAAGAGTGTCGATTGACTTGAATTCTGTAATCATTTTGTAAATACCAATTGGGTAAGTCACACATATATATATATATATATATATATATATATATATATATATATATATATATATATATATATATATATATATATATATATATATATATATATATATATATATATATATATATATTGATTTCAAGTAGATTGTCGAAGTATTAAAAAAGTTAGTAAATTATCCTCATAGATCCCGACCTACTAAAGCTAGAAGCATATGTCTTGGATAGTGGGTTGAAGTAAGCACTCTTGAATAAAGGGTTAATTCAACCCGTAAGTGTTAAAAATGCGAGTAGAAAATATATTTAACTAGCTGTTTCATAAAATAAGCTTTTAAATCAGCGGATTTAAAAGTTTATTAATAAGGGGAAAGAATCTGTTTTCAGCTACGGCTATATAAACATCTTAGAACTGACTGGCTGACCCAATAAATAACGTTAAAACGAATAATAAGTACGAATACTTTTCCTTAATCCTCAACTACGAATATATTACCTTCGTGTAATTAAGTAAATACATAAATACATTACTGTTAATTAACTACATTAGTGATTGTTGTATTACTTCAAAGCAATCCATTAGCAATGATGGATCGTTTAGGCTTGTCTCACTCCGGGTGTGACATTTCCAGGTATTATTGTGAATATGAATTACCGTATAAACAGAATATTGATATAATTATGTAGATATCTGTGTTTTCCTACTTTTACCTGCTTAAGAGATGTATAGGTTATTGCGTGCTCGAAACCAAATTAGATTGCACGGATGGTGCAGTGCTTTGGTGTTCCCTATGCTTCTTGACACTCCACCGTCTGTCGTAGGTTTGATCCTCACACGAGAGAACACTTTGTATGATTCACAAATAATTATTTCGAGCCTGGGTGTTCTTTCTATCCGTTGCCTTTATATGTTTAAAGTACGTGCAAGAGAAGTCTTTAGAAATAATATATCTTAATATATAAAATCCTTGTGTTACTTACTGACTGACAGACACGCTACAGCCCGAAACTATTGGGCGCAGGAAGCTGAAATTTGGCATGTATGTTCCTTGGGGACCGTAGGGGTGCACTAAGAAGGGATTTCCCGAAATTCCCACGGGAACAGCCAAAACGGATACATTTAAAAAATTGCAGGCGTAGCTGCTGGCGCCCTCTAGTTTTATATATATATATTTAAAAGGCGCGGATAGCTCTTCTAGGGCCTTATTGCTTCCGAAGCGCTGTGGTTCCATAGAAAATGTCAGAGTGTGGTTCCACCCAGCTCGTTTGTAAGAGTGGCTGGTGTGGCGGTTCAGGTAGGTTGGTACATTAAGTACCTCGGGCTTACCCTGGACAGTAGCCAGCTACTGTCCAGGGTAAGGCCGAGGTACCAAGCCCCAGGGCTTGGAGGAGCATTTCGAGCGGATTATCCCCCGAGTTCGCAGGGCAGCGGGGGCCCTTCAGCGGCTGCTGCCGAACCTCGGGGGTCCCAGGGAAGAAGTTCGCCGCCACTATTGTGTGGTCATACGATCCATGGCCCTCTACGGAGCGCCTACATGGGCCACACGCCTAGCGGCGTCCTGCCGCTACAGAGCTAAGCTCAATAGTGTGCAACGGATAGCGGCCATTCGGATCGTACGAGGACACCGCACGGCAGTGCCCCCACCAAGTCGAGCAAAAATGCGCCACGGCCGTACCATCCTTTTCTCGAAGCAATTCAGGCCATTTTCGACCCCATATAACTTCGTTGTGGATAAAACTAGAAGCCTGATTTTTGAACTAGTAGTTTAAGAATTATAACGAGTCAAAATTCTTAATTTTGTCACTCACTGACCGATCATCAAAAGTCTTAGGCACTTCTAGCTGACATAGAAGCTTCAAATTTAGAATACGATTAGTGTTTAGTATATGAATCAAGGAAAAACTAAAATATTTTTCAATTTCTTTCCAGTTTTCGAGATACATCAACTGCATAAATAACTTTGTAATCCCATATAAATATAAAGGATTACAATTCTGGGCACGTTACCCGATGACATTGATAAGGAGGCATTTTACGACGCCTAAACCGTGTAAATATTTTCAATTTTTAATTTCTTTTTACGTTTTTTGTACATATACTACTTAGATATTAATATCAGATTAAGCTTCATGTAGATTATAAAATTATGTTTGTTTAATGTATAATTATACCTTTATTTATATATATTGAGCGATTACAAAATTACATTTGCAGTTAGAACTTTAATTAAGAAAATTCGTTGTTGGTGTACAAGAAGTAGAAGGTACCGGAAATGACAAAAGTAAGATCATCTACAAAAAGAAATGAGATCCCATAAAAACAATACTTGTCAAAAATATGTAAGTCTCGCGACTGTAAAAAGTTGTGGGATCCATGTAATAATACCAAGTCAGTAATTAAAAATCTTTAATGTTTTTAAATAGACTTGGTATTTTTGACAAGTATATGTATTATACGCCTCTTTTTCTAATATGAAGAATTTCACGCCTCGATGGAGGTCCAAACTGGGCTCACATTTTTTGTGTCGAATTTATCGCCGAAAATATATTGAAAGGCGAGTAATGGAAGAGTGACTAAGGAAAGAGTATATATAAGAGGATAAATAAATTTGAAGGTAATTTTATTTCGGCGACTGATCAATGCGGTAAATTGTTTATATAGAAATTTATATAGTGAACTAAAAAATACAAGCTATTAACATAAAACAAGAAACGTTTCAGCAACTTCAAACTGATTTTATTTCTTTAAAATCGACTACTATTTACTTTTTAGTTATTTTACATTATTCGCGATGTTTGGTACTTTGTTGTCGTCGAAGTAGAGACAGATATGGTGTTTCAAAGTACCCGGACCATTTAATCAATTGGGTAACAATTCAGCTCCCTTTATATTCATTGCCATTGTTCACAGTTATTCGGGTGTATCTTATAACTGGCTGTTATTTATTCCCTTGTTAATTAATATTTACTTAAATATCATCCTTGGAAGGTGGTAGCGCCATCTACCTTCCTATCTATAACTAATCGCATCAACGTCAATCGTTCCATGCTGTTCTAGTGCGAGCGATACCATATTTTCCGTCCCTGTCTCCCATTCCAGAAGGAGGGGCACGCCTTCGCGGATTGGTCGCGGCGATCGTCGACGCGAGTGACAGCCCAGAACTTTTGAGAACATTCGATTCGCTAAATACGCGTCCGCCATACCGTATTGCACCGCGCCGTTCCCGCTATAATTATTACCGCTTATAAAACCGCTCGCAAGTGGAAGTGATTTGTGTATTGAAGTGAATCAAGCAGCTGCATCCCGAAACCACCAGGAGACTGCCCTTCTGAGACGAAGAAGATTGCCGTATAAGGTAAGTGCCCTCCATCCTTGGAATATCCTATACCCACTCACAATCATCTCTCCCATTCCAATCCTACATCCTCTTCCTTTAGATACAGTCCATTTTTCCAAATCGCCTAGAACCTACGGTTTCGTTGTATCGCCGAACCATTTTTTTGATCCATACGAGTCGAATTCATTTACTTTTTTATACGTTATACCGCTATACCTAGGCAGTTATAGCACCTACCTATACTCCTAATATATTCACATAACCGTCACACGGTTGTTTCCGCCCGCATCAGTAGGTAAACTTTTATGTAGCTACCTACTTACTCAATTATCATTTCTGGAACTATCCTAGTTGTCTTGTAAATCTCATATTTCAAGCAACTTTTAATTCCTCCGCTTTAAAGTGTTGCCTAGGTACTTAGGTAAAATAATAGGTACTTAAGATATTCTTATTTTGTTTTGGTCTCATTAGCTTATACTTACGAAAGCATGTCACAACAAAAGAAGTCATGCGTGTCGGAAGACAAAGAGATGTCAAGCTTAGAAGCAAAACGCAATATTTTATTTGAGCGCATTCAAAACATATACGAGCGTTCAAAAACCGCTTCTATTTCTGACAGTAATAGTGAAGCATTTCTCAGTTATTGTATGACAGTAGATAGTATTCGAGCAGATTTTCATAAGTTGTTAGACGATTATAACGCAAGATTACTTTCTATCAATCCTGATGAAAAACCGAACTATCAGGCGTATTATTAAGCGTATAGAATCGCAATTGGAGGGTAAATGTTCAGCAGAGCCCGTTGCCCGCAAACCGAGATTACCGCCAATCGAGATTATGTCGTTTGACGGAGATATACGAAATTGGCCGTTATTCTATGCGAGTTTTAAGTCTACAGTGCACGATAATGGTTTTCTGACAGATGCTGACAGGTTGTACTATTTAATAAGTAAACTGTCACCGAAGGCCCAGTCCGTATTTGCAGGTGTCACACCGAGTGCTGAGAATTATCAGGTCATATTTCAGTCACTACTTGATAGATATCAGGACACGCGCGTCCTAGCGGCTACTTACATTGACCAAGCGTTAAATCTCAAACTGTCCGGCAACGCGTCTGTCTCGAATTTACAGCTGTTTATTGATAGCTTCGTAACCGCGGTTAATTCTCTTAGGAACTTAAAATAAGAAGATCTTTCCGACTTTATGTTGCTTCAACTCGCTTTAAAAAAGTTTGACACTGATACAATTCGCGCATTCGAGATGACGACGAGATGATGATTCGTTCATCAAAGATCAGTGTCGAATATTTCATAATACGCAGTCTGGTTCACCTGGCCCGTCTTACACTAACAGCAACAAACAAAGGTTGAATAAATCGCGAAATAGTAATAATAACTCGGTCCCTAATCCACAATCTTACGTAACATGTTCGGAATCTAATAGTAATAATTCACAGAAGTGTCTGTGCAGTAATATAGTGCACGACCACTTATACAAGTGTCCCGCCTTCGATAATTTGAATGCAACCGCTCGTTTTAAATGCGTAAAAGATAACAAAGCTTGCATAAATTGCTTAAGCATAAAACATAAAACAAGTAATTGTTTTAGTAAGACAAAGTGTCGCTTATGCAATAAAAAACATCATTCACTGCTACATTTCGATAAAGATAACCCCTTGTCAAGCCAAGCCGCTAACCTTGACATACTTACGTCGCAGGTGCAGACTACGATAACTGCGTCCCCGACGATTCAGAATGAGATATCGTTGTGTACAACATCCATTGCGCCGGCGGCACGCACGCGCGGACGGCCTTCGCGCGCTTGTAGTGATCAGAGCAGTGCTAGGCCGCAATGTATGGCGTCTAAGACTGTTCTGTTAGCGAAAGCGCAAGTTATCATATATGATGTTAAAGGGTCGCCGCACATGGTACGTTGTCTGCTAGATAGCGCATCTCAAACCAATTTAATAACGTTAGAATTGTTCAAACGCCTCGGATTATGGAATAACTTTAAAAATACGAACTCAATAATCCGAGGGATAGGCGGATCAGAAAAACATTGCAAGGGTTCCGTAGATATTAAAATATATTCGCGTTTTGATAGGGACATTAATTTTAACATTTCTTCGCTTATCGTGGAGCGTATTACGGACACATTGCCAAACGCTAATGTGGACGTATCGCTTCTCGCACACCTCGAGTCATTGCCGCTAGCGGACTCGGAGATTGCGAATCCGGCAGACATTGATGTTTTGATCGGAGCCGCAATATTCCCGCACTTGCTACTAACTAAAGTTCGACGTAGTGAGCAAAATAATTTACCGCCCGCTATTGAGACGGTATTTGGGTATGTGATTATGGGTACCGTACCTACATTACATACTTCTCAATACGTTACGTCTTGCTGTTGTTCTGTTCTTCAAGAAAACAATATTGATTCTCTTCTCAAGCGATTTTGGGAGCTATAAGAGGTTACCGCACCGCCCTCGATGAGCCGTAAACATCTCGAGTGTGAAGAACATTTCCGCGCTACCACTGTTCGTGACGACAGTGGCAGATACGTTGTGGCGTTGCCATTCTGTGGTGACCCTTATTCGTTAGGCGACTCGTACGCTGCTGCGCTCAGACGTTTCCATTGTTTGGAACGTAAACTTGATGCATCACCTAAGTTACGCAGCGCCTATTATGACGTCATCCGTGACTATATAGATAAAGGTTTTTTGAGTGTAGTTGTAAACAACGAGGGCAACTCTCTGCCCTCATATTATATCCCGCATCACGGCGTAGTTCGCGAAGATAAAACCTCTACTAAACTTCGTGTGGTTTTAGACGCTAGCTGTAAAACTACATCGGGTCAGTCGATTAATGACATTCTGCATGCCGGCCCCAATCTACAGGGTGATTTATTTAACATCATAATAGAGTTTCGTCTTTTCCAAATCGCTCTGTCAGCGGATTGCCGCCAAATGTTTCTCAATATCGGCGTTCGCGAATCTGACCGTAGATTTAAACGGATCTTTTATACTTTTGACAAGAAAGAACCTTTATCTGTGTATCAGTTCAATCGTGTTTGTTTTGGACTCAAGTCTAGCCCATATCACGCGTTACGAGTTGTTCGCCAGTTGATCGCTGATGAAGGCGATCACTTTCCCGCCGCAGCGGCTGTTGCCACTTCCGCTTTGTACATGGATGACATTGCCTGTAGTTATCCGCTCCACTAGCAATTTCGCTTTGTGAAGAGCTTATTCAGCTTTTCAAGCGAGGCCAGTCTTGTCAAATGGACAAGCAACTCTAAGGAGGTTCTCGCACGCATACCAGATTCTCATAAGGCTTCTCCAGACATTGAGTTTGAGAAGTCTGTACCGCATAAGGTTCTCGGTTTACGCTGGGACAAATCCTGCGATAGTTTTCGGTTTGACGTCTCACCACCAGATGATAAGTGCACCAAACGCACTATGCTGTCCACAGTGGCTCGACTATGGGACATAATGGGTTTTGTGGCTCCCACAATTTTGTACGCCAAGCTCTTGATCAAAGAGCTTTGGCTATCAAAGTGTGAGTGGAATGAAACACCCCCTGACCATATTGTCACCGCTTGGGGCCAGTTTTGTATTGAGCTTACCGCGCTCAATCAAGTTACTCTTCCACGTCATCTTGGGTTGGTAGATAGATGTACCATCAACTTAATAGGTTTCGCTGACGCCAGCGAGCGTGCTTACGGCGGAGTCGTATATCTGCAAGTCCGCATTGGTTCTAACTACTCGGCGCAGTTAGTTTGTGCCAAGTCTAAGGTCTCGCCTGTTAAAACTATTTCAGTTGCGAGACTGGAGTTGTGCGCGGCCCTTCTGCTGTCTCAGTTGCTCCGCAAGGTTCAAGACACAGTTTTGCCCTACTACCCCATTAATAAATTATACGCATTTTCCGACTCCAAAGTAGTGCTCGCTTGGATTCATTCTTCTCCTCATCGCTGGCAGATTTTTGTCGCCAACCGCGTTAGCAAATTGATTGAACTGGTTCCTGCTACTTGTTTGAATCACGTCGCGGGTATTGAGAACCCCGCAGATTGCTTGTCTCGTGGTGTCACTCCACTTAATCTTCTGCATCATCCATTGTGGCGTCGTGGACCTTCTTGGATCTCCCATGATCCGTCAGAATGGCCCATGCAACCCTTTGACCACAGTGCAGAAGACGAAGATGTACCCGAACGGAAGTCTGTTTCTTATCCCGTGATTGCTGAGGTTGCGGAGTCTCCCATCTATGCACTCGCACTACGCATGTCATCATGGTCTAAGTTAATCCGCGCCATCATTTATGTCTATAGGTTTCTTAGGCACCTACCTAATGAGACTTTTGTATCAAGTACTGATATCAAATTCGCAGAATGTAGGTTACTACGAGCTGTACAAGCTGTTCATTTTAGTAACAACATTCAAAATTTAAAAGACAATGTACCTTGTTCGCCCGCTATCCTTAGACTCAAGCCGTTTCTCGATGAACACGGCGTCATACGCGTAGGGGGTCGTCAGTCAAATTCGGTTGAACCTTATAACTACAAACATCCTTGTATTCTGCCGCGACATGATCATGTTGTCGACCTTCTTGTTGATTTTTATCACAAGAAGCACCTCCATGCCGGTCCGGAGTTGCTTATGTCCTTACTTAGGCATAAGTATTGGATTTTAGCCGCTCAACGAATAATTCGTCACAGAATATATAAATGAACGTGTGTTTCAAATTTCAGTAGCTACAGTAGCTAGTCAGCTAGTTTTATATATAAATATTTAGAAGGCAGTGATAGCTCTTCTAGTATCTTATTGTGTATTACGTGTCATCCACACTCATGCGTGTCTCGTAAAGTAAAGAAGTCATTATAGCCATGAGTGTAATAACTCTCTTTAAATCAATTGAAAAAGAAATGTAACTACGTAAACTACATACATAAATTTTCCAATCTAAATACATTACTTAAAAAAATGCCAACAAATTGTGAATTTCATGTGCCTGAAATTAAGTAAAAATATAGATAATACAATACGATGTGAAATGTGGATTAACGCAATCTCCAACAAACCAATTATTATGTACCTTAGAAGTAATATGTGTGAGTTGATATTTCATCCTCCTAGCGGTATCCCAGTTAGAACCCGGGGTTTGCTTTCTAGTCTCACCGGATTTGATTGAATATTAGCTTTGCCAAAGGGCGACTGCCTGTCTGACATCCGCAACCCAAAGGGATAGCTGTATTCTATGGTTTCGACTAGTGTCAGTTTATTCATAAGTACTAACACACTCGACTGGCAAAGATCTTCATGACGGCCGGGACCGACCGGCTTAACGTGCTCTCTATGTGATACAATAATTTACAATTCAATACGCACATAACTCCGAAAAGTCATTGATGCCCTGAATTCGAACCCGAAACCCTCTGCGTGGCAGTCTGTCGGTATTTCCACTAGGCTATCGCAGCCTTAATTGAGTTGATATTTATTGAAAAAAAAAAATAGCAGAAAAATGTCGTATGTTTTTTACAATCATTACCTATTTGTTTATTTTTTATTAAAATTGCTGAGCTAGCGAAGTGCTGAGTCACAATGTCAAATATGTATACTCTGTAGTAAAGCATAATTTTATGCGGGCCACAACTAGGAGACATAACGTAAACGTACGCGTTCGCCGTTAAATTCATCAATGCCCCGATTGGATAATCGCGCCGGTCACCTGCCAATTACCCCGACCAGTACGGACCCAATTTATTGTGAAAGCCCCACATCACATCTATTATACGCCTCTTTTTCCAATATGAAGGATTTTACGCCTCGATGGAGGTCCAAACCGGGCTCACATTTTTACATCACTCGCCTTTCAATCTAAAATATATTGAAAGGCGAGTGATGGAAGAGTGACTAAGGAAAGAGTAATCGCTTAAATATAAATAAATTTGAAGGTAATTTTATTTCGGCGACTAGTCAATGCGGTAAATTGTTTATAGAAGTTTATATAGGGAAGTAAAACATATAAGCTATTAACATAAATTTAGAAACGTTTCAGCAACTTTAAACTGCTTTTATTTCTATAAAATCGACTACTATTTACTTTTTAGTTCTTTTATATTGTTTGCGATGTTTTCTACATCGTTGAAGTCGAAGTAGAGACAGAAATGATGTTTCAAAGTACCCGGACACCAATTATTCGATTGGGTAACAATTCAGCTCCCTTTATATTAATTTCCCTTTTTCTGAGTTATTCGGGTGTATCTTATAACTGGCTGTTATTTATTCCCTTGTAATTAAAATTCACTTAGGCCGACCTCACATTAGGCGTCAGCGTTCCTCGAGCGTACGCCCAGCGAGCGCTCGGCGTTCACTCTGTAGTACCACAGTATAAAGACATACAGTAGTTTGACGCCTTTGATCTCGTAGAAAAAGCCGACAACGTCTAGACAAGGGTAAGTAGGCTAGGGCTGTCACATGTAAACAATACCTACTTATTCAAACACCGTCTATTTATTTTAGAAAAATATTACAATTGCTACGCTACATGAATAATATAGTGTAAATCACTTATGTATACATATAAATAAAATTGGAGTGTCTGTTTGTAATATTAAAATAACCGCTTTTTACTAAATTAATATGTTTAAACGATACATACACCGAAATATTGTGCATACGGTTCCCATCAAGAACTTAGGGTCCCAAGCCAACCTCACCTGCAAGTGGTGCACCTGCTGATCAACGGACGAGGCTCTGGCAAACAAAATATCCCGATAAGCGGCAATAGGCTCGCCACCTATTACGTGGGATCAAAACACTGGCGAAAAGTGGGCGTTTAATATGCCTCTGCCTACCCCTTCGGGGAAACAGGCGTGAGTCTATGTATGTATGTATGTATACACCGAAATTACATTTTTTTCAATTTTTGTTTGGCTATCTGTTTGTTCTCGCTAATCTCTGGAACGGCTGGACCTATTTTGATGGGACCCTCACTGACCTGATGTATCAAGGAGTAATTTACACTAAAAATTAACCGAGTACGCAAAGAAGTTCCCTCAGGACGCGGGTGAAACCGTGGGAAACAGCTAGATAATTATATTACAATAATTAACGATAAATAATTATTATAAAACAGATTTGCATACAAAGTGTCAGTCAGCACCTATTTCATCCCGCAGGTGTCGTGGGAGGCGGTTAAGAATATAAAGCATTTTTCGTACAAACCAAGTTAAAATAAAGCGATTGACATAGCGGTGGTTTAATAGATGGGTAACCTTGGGATCAGCTTGCAGAGCCTATGTTGTCGATATGAAGTATTTTGCAAATTTTTGTCGTGCAAACTACGTTAAGGTAAAGCAATAGACATCACGGTCATTTTATGGATGGGTGACCGGGCTATGAGATTACGGAGAACATGTGTGGGGCTTATAAAAGGGGGCCAAAAATATGGTTATTTTTGAGCTAGGATGCGCCGTTACCAAGTTACATAATAATATGTGATAGGTATTTACCTAATGCGAACGTACTAGGTACTTATTGAATGAAATTAAAATCACACCAGAATCGAATATTACCTTACAACGCATATTTTCTTACGTCTGCCATGTTGTCTACGTACAATAATAGCTACTTTATTCTGTGATTTGGCCAGACATGAGATATTGTAAAAAGTTAGTAGATTAGTAGGAATGTGCACATTATTTTAAGTGGTTATAGGTACATACATTTCAAAATAATATAAATAATTATAATTAATGACATTTTCTTGTTTGGTATAAGTAAATTGATGAAATCGCACTACTACCGATAAATCAATCGCATGTCATATCTTAGGTATTTTATCGTAAAACTACGTACGTTATGTCAGTTAGGTGTTTCTTATCGCTTTGTATTTTATTTACAACGTTATGTTAACTCTTATCATAACGATTTTCGATGGTTTTGCTGCTTTTAATTTATTTTAGGAGATAGAGGTCAAATAGCTGATGGATTGCCTGATGATAAGGTACTACCGCGCTCATATTCACCCGCAATATCAGTGGAGTCACAAGTACGTTGCTATTGGAAAGTGAATAGATGAAGGACTTCGATGACGAAAAAATAAATGTGTATGGAGGCCTTAGGAAGTCTCACTCAATCGATACCTATTAGGGGAAGGTCGGGTAAAGTGGACACCATGAACTTTAAAAGTATGCCAAACAAATATCAAAAAGTTTCTAACTTTTTTTTGTTGTCGGGTTGTAAAATCCTCATGGAGTCCCTTCGCCCTGGGGGGGAAGGACGAAGGGGACTGTCAGACTCTTACTGACTAAAAATCAACCCGTGCTTCTCATGTACCTATGTGTCGGAGGGTAGGGTTTCACCGAAGCATTCCTCACTACCCCCCGACAGGTATTGGCCCACCAGATGGTCAGGCGGGCCCCGAACAAAACCCCCTTGGCGGCGGATGAAGGTGTTGGGCTCCGCCGCCAAAACACCCAGCGGCCGCAGAGGATAGGGAGGACGGCAAAGCAACACCGCATCTCCTCTTCCTCTGCAGCCCCACCGCGACGCAACAATGATGCGCCCCCATTTGGTTGCGGGAGATAGGGCGCGCGGCAACGCGACACCGACACGCCTCTCCTACCGCGACCGCGCCCGACTGTGAGGGACAGACAGAACTGTCCCCCGCACCCGCACCGTTGGACGCATCCTGCGCAGGCCCCTCCAAGCCCACGCGGAGTGTCCCCTCCCGGATCCCTCTTAGCTTTACCGTGGGTGACAAATCCACGGTTACTGAGGCCCCCAGCACGACAAGGTGGAGATCCCACAGGGGGATCTAGCTGAGCCCTGGTTTACAGCGTACCTACCTAATGCCTATATCGCCTATAGGTTTCCTCGATCAAAGGGATATCCAACACAAAAATAAATATTTAAATTCAAACAAACATACTCATCAGCTTTACAATATTAATATAGATGGAATTAAAAGCTCAATACACAAAAAATATCATTGAAACAAGATACTGTGACCTAACCCGTTATATCACGAAGTTGAGCACTAATGGCTGTTAATTACCATGCTTATTTAGATCACTAAAATTTGACACATTATTATTTTTCATAAATTGTTACCAAAAATGATCACCGTCCGCGTGTTATCCCGATAGCATCCAAATATTTCGCCCTAGAGTCTTGGACTAACCAGACCTGAGAGGGTATCTAGCTTTAAGATTAAACAACTGACAGAGCATCTGACGCGCAATCCAAAGAGTCAGCGTTACTGCATGGCTTACTCCTCATAACATCGAACGAAGATCTTCACGACAGTCGGCTCTGACGAGTAAACGTGCATTCTGATCTACAAGACAAACGATAAGTAACAAAGGCAATAGGCAAATAAAATTGTTCAAAGATTCTTGTAATATTTTCATGGAATTGAGGGATGATTATTGCTGCCCATGGAAATCCGTAACTTCAGAGAAGTCACAAGTGCATTACCGATCTGGACAGCAAACCGAATAAGAAGACGAGTGGGATGAAAAACAGATAAAGGGGATGGGGCCGCCGGCAGTTTCATTCGCCGTAAATAGAATGTTACATAATGTGTAATTATTATGTTACAGGATGGTACTTCTTCGTTCGATATGGCCCATTCATGTAGATAATCAGCAAGGCTCAACCAGTAAAGGGAATAAAAAAGGGATATCTACATATTCGTATTCTATCTACAATATTTCGCGATTCTTTTAATCGGACTAAACTTTTACCGGATCGTAAAAACCTACTACTGCCTCTGAAATACACTATCTTATATTTCCAATACTGATTAGTGCTACAAAATTTCAAAGCCACTTGTTGATTCAGTTTATTCACAAGGACACCTAGTCCTAACATGGGTCAGGGGCGAGACAGCTGACGTTACCACAGGGGCAATAAGGAGTCTACTCGAGCCGGGACTTTTAATATCACACGTTGTGTCAACACCCTCTTTCTAATACTGTTGTAATTTGACAGGAAGGTCTACGCTATGTAAATTACGTTATAGGCCTTAGATTAAATTGACGGACTGATATCGTCAAAATTCAATATAAGAGGTGTTGATGATGTTGTAACTTGATGTCGGTTTTATAAGGCTTTATAAATAAAAATGTATCGCCGAAATGTATGTACGCGCATAACTTCAGAACGACTGCACAAAATATAAAAAAATGAAAAGTTAAAAATACTTAACCATCATATAATATTATTTCTAATCTAACCTCTTTGGACGATATACTTTTTTTTAATGCAACATTATGACATTTGACATAGAATTGACAGACTGCGTGCTGCAAATATCATCAAAGTGCTTCGATCGTAGTTATTGTATTGATAAAAAATACATGTAAAATATTACGCCTAATATTAAAAGTTTGGATAGACTAACATGAACGTTACTACCATAACAAGTAATATACTCGGTTATAAAGAAGAATAAAATTGTTTTCTTTGATTTACAGTTGAATTTCCGACAACACACGATACGTTTTAATGCGCCAACAAATGACGAAGTCGCTATTGTTGTCGTGGGTGAAAATTTAGAAAACTGAGATATTGTTTTACAACGGCGGCGTGGCAATCAACTGCAGCGTGTGTCCGAAACCCATCGATCATATGATGCGCCACAATGTCCTATCATATTTTGGCAAGGTGAAGATGGATATCATTTTTCAATGAAGATGATAGGTTCCGAAACTAACAAAAAGTTAGTTCAATGAATTATTATTCATACAGACTGATGGTTTGAGAAAATGAGGACAATCATAATCTTAAAATGTCGGCGTCTCTTTCACCAATGTGCTGTGGATATGTACGTGAAAGTTGAAACTGTGTGATTGACATTTATCAGGTTGACCCAGGCAAAACTACATCTACAGGATGCCATCAATGCTGACGGAAATGCACAGAATGTAGGTAGAACAACTATTCTCCCAGCAACATACATACGTCGGAAGTCCGAGACGTATGCATGAATACGCTCAGGATGCCATGTCGTATGTAGGTCATTATGGCACACCAGATTTGTTCATAACGTTCACATGTAATCCACAGTGGACAGAAATTCGACTAGAATTATTTCTTGGCCAATCACCCATTGATCGCCACGATATTACCGCAAGTGTGTTCAAAAGAAAGTTAAAATCACTCATGGACTTCATTGTTACGCATCGCGTATTCGGCGAGACGCGCTGTTGGATATATTCAGTCGAGTGGCAAAAACGCGGATTGCCACATGCACACATCCTCATTTGGTTGGTAGAGAGGATACGACCGAATGAAATCGACAATGTAATATCTTTGGAAATTCCCGATAATGATAAAGATCCATTGTTACATGAAATTGTTACAAAAAACATGATTCATGGTCCCAGTGGAATATTAAATCCAAATGCTCCGTGTATGGTTGATAGAAAATGTTCAAAACGCTTTCCAAAACAATTAATAGTAGAAACTATTAGTGGAACTGATGGATATCCACTTTATCGTCGACGATCCACTAATGACAACGGAAGGTCAACAATAGTCAAAATGAATCAGCTGGATATTAAAATTCATAATCGTTGGGTTATTCCGTTTTCTTCACTACTCTCTAAACATTCAAAGCACACATAAATGTTTAATATTGCCATTCCGTAAAGTCGATAAAATATATCTGCAAGTACGTGAACAACGGTAGTGACATGGCTGTGTTCGGAGTTGTTGCTGAAAATTCAAACGATGAGATCACTCATTTTGAAATGGGACGCTATGTCAGTAGTAACGAGGCGATGTGGAATATTTTTTCGTTGCCAATACATGAAAGACACCCCACTGTTGTTCACTTGGCCGTCATCATCATCCTCATAGCGTTATCCCAGTTTCAATCTGGGGTCCATTTTCTAGTCTAACCGGATTTTTTTATTAATTGATAGCGACATTCCGTGGTTAAAGACTAGTGTAAGTTTCTTTAGAAGGTACTGACGCCCTGTAACGACTGTCAAAGATCTTCATGACAACCGGGACCGACGACTTAACGTGCTCTCTGAGGCACGGTACAAGCGATAATTAACCATTCAATACGCAGATAACTCCGAAAAGTCATTGGTGCGCGCCATGGATTCGAACCCGATACCCTCTGCATGGCAGTCTGTTGGTATATCCACTTGGCTATCGCCGCCTGTTGTTCACTTGGCCGTACATCTAGAAAATGGTCAAAGGATGTACTTTACAACGGAAAACGTATTACAATGACTTGAGAGGTCGCCATCCACGACATTGACCAGCTTCTTTGAAATGTGCCAGAGTGATGACTTTGCTTGAAGACTGTTTTATTCCGAAATGCCACGATATTATACCTGGAATCAATTGTTAAAGAAATTTCAACGACGGAAATAAGGATAACCAGTGCTAGATTAACCCCAAGTATTTTCCACCGATGCACTAGGACGTCTTTACACAGTGCATCCCAGCCAAGACGAGTGTTTTTATTTGCGTTTACTGTTAGTCAATGTTCGTAGCCCAACATCATTTCAACATCTGCGAACTGTTAATGGTGTATTGTGCGGCACATACAGAGAAGCCTGTCAACGTTTGGGATTGCTAGAGAATGACAGTCATTGGGACCACACTCTTGAAGATGTTTTAATTTCATCAAATGCTAAACAAATGCGAACATTGTTTTCTATAATTTTATCTACATGCTTTCCATCAACACCGATTGATTTATGGAACAAATATAAAGATCACATGGCCGAAGATATATTACATCAGAATCGTCTTAGAACATCAAATGCAAATTTGCAAGTTAACGAAGAAATGTACAATGAAGCATTAATTTTAATTGAAGACATGTGCTTGATGCTTACCAACAAAGGATTAAAACAATTAGGAATGACAACGTCCAATCGCCCGATGCACGACGCATTTAATCAAGAGTTGAGACGCGAAACCCAATACGATTCCGAGGCCTTAAAAGAAACTGTTCTAAGAAACGTACCCCTTTTAAATGAGCAACAAAAATATGCATACGAAATGCTAATGAAAGTAGTGAACGATGGAACTGGCGGATTTTTTTTATTAGATACTCCCGGTTCGACTGGGAAAACGTTTTTAATATCATTGATTTTGGCAACGATTCAATATTCATCGTTAAGACAGGACAACGACTGTTTGGTCAGCTAGTGGTTTTATAAATTTGCCAAAAGTTTAGTACTTTGGTGCTAAGGATTCATGCGTCTTGGAGTATAAAGCAGATTATATTGTCGCTTATTAGAATTTTTCTTAAGCTTTGTAGTGTGCTGGAAGGGCATGACGGCGTTCTCATCTTTCAGCAGTCCTAACTGATTACCAGCCATGATTGCTTTGGCTGTTTCTGGCAAAGGATTGGTCAAAGGAAACGAAGACCCATAGATGCTCACATTGGTGAGTGAGTAATGATCTCCAGTCACCGTTTACGGAATGTGAGTCTAAGAGCCGCGAAAGCTTCCTTGACTTCTTAGTAGTAACATTTTGAAATACGGCGCTGCCTTAACTTTGCTTGGTATTGAAGAGATATGCTCAAATAATGCTTCCTTTCTTCGACTGCATCCCAACTGCAATACGGCGCTGTCTTAACTTTGCTTGGTATTGAAGAGATATGCTCAAATAATGCTTCCTTTCTTCGACTGCATCCCAACTGCACTACACATGTCACAATAGACCTTCGTAGACTCGCGTGACGTCATCACAAAGCAAAGTAAAGAATACGGCCGTTCGCATTAAGGGTGTGTTTTTCACATAAAAGCAGCCGGATTTCAATCTTGACGGTAAAAGATCTCACTTGTCAGACTCATCATCTTTATTTGACTTCAATCCTATAGTTTTAAAGTCCACGTAATCCAACTTTTGCCAGTAGAGATATCTTTCTTCTTTCATCTGCAGTGCAACGATTTTTAGACGCTGATCGATTTGATTGTGTTTATCTTGGTACATTCTATAGCAAAGATACTACTCGTAACATCGAATGGCAGTGTAATAACAAAGACGTAATGTCAGATACTAAAACGCGCAAAGCAAATTTGCACATGACTTACGGTAATTATACAAGTTCTCGACATTAATTGTCGGTCCGTGGCTCATGAGGCATGATCACCTAGGATGGTTGGACGATGCTGCGTCCCCCATAATGCATATTATGAAACATTCCTATGTGTATAATTAGTTACGTACTTGTTACTTACAGTGGCGTAGCTAGCTTGGGTAGCAGCCGGGGCGGTAGTTGGTGGATGACCTTTTTTTTTAGTCGACACCTAACACTAACACAATTACATTTACATTGTTCTTAAAGTTGAGTTTTAGGTGTCACCCCTTTTTTTGGATGGCTGGCACCCCAAAAAGGGTGCCCCCCCTCTTCCTACGCCACTGGTTACTTATGTTATTTATAGTTATTTAGTAATCGTTAAATTATAAAGTGCTGCTAGGATAATGTTTATCTTATCCTTAGTAAAGTTCCATTCGCTTGGTAGAGTTGCAGAGCTTGTCGGTATTTTGCTTCCGACGTTGCGCGACAGGTAGATCCAATATAAGATAGGAGCACGGATGTGCAGGATTTAATATACTATCCGTTAATATCCATGTAGAGTTTGATAAACCGCTACTAAATTCCCTTAGCGGTATATGACATTACTGGTACTAGATATTTTCGTAACGTTGTGACGTAATATTTGAAAATGTCTACTTACTGAACTTTACCTAATACGTTTCTAACCATGTTTTTGTATAATTATCGTAACACATTTATCTTTACATTATAACCTTTTTCTGAACACTCAGTATCAAGCATCAATCTAACTAGCTTAACTTATTTTAACTTTATTGTATATACCAATATAAACATTTGAAGGAATTGTTGAATAAAAGTACAACGAGCTTATCGCGGAAGGCGATTTTTACCAGGCAAAGGCAGTTTAGCAATTTTTCAGCGCAAATATTTTTTACAAATACGACCTCAACTATGCTTTCGCTACGTGCTTACATTCACGTCACGTTTGTCTCATACAAATGTGCTGCTGGCGTCCATTTACTGTGCCCATCTACGGAATATCAACCTTTTTCTTTTACCGTAAATTATATAATAAATTGTGCTTGATTCACACAATTTTGAAATGCTTCGATTTAAAACTAAAACTGCTTAAAAGTGTGCATGCTTCAAGTTTAAATGTAAACATATTGTTATAAAAAATAAAGTTAAAATGTAGACCCTTTTTTCGGATCATTTATTGTAAAATTGTATTTTTATTTCTGTGTCGCTTGATGACATGTATAATTTTACTGCAAGAAGTTTGTTTATTGCTGTAATTTTATTTAAAATTATTTTTTGCTCTGTCACTCTGTTTATTAACATGTACTTCTAGATAGGTATTTGCGTTCGCAGCGACATCCCCCGATCAACCGTATCTACATGCATTGCAAATTGTATACTTCTATATTGTATTCTATTAAATACGTAACCAATAAACCTTATTTTAAATCTCATTTTTCTCGTACATTTTTTTTGTTCCTGCACACACTTAGTAGCTTTAGCAAATCTTTGAAGTCGGTAAAATAAAAGGTGGTAAAATATTTCATGCCTCAAAAATGTGCCAATCACGAGGATTTCGTTGCTATAGCGTATAAACCACATACTGACAATACTATGTGATTCATAAGTTATTGTTTCAAGTTTGGCTGTTCTTTGCTTTTCATTTACTGAATGTTTGCAAAGGAACAGCATATATTTCTTGAACTGTCTCTTAAGAAGCGGCATAAGTCAGTTCTAGTTGAATCGTTTAATAGGATACTACCAGTAAGACAAGACTATATCTATTTTGGAAAAACTAGCGACTGGTTATTATTATTTATTGTAAATAAATAATTTCATATCATTGTTTTCCTTTGACAATAAAGTGATGATAGCTATAAATATGTATGATAAAGCGCGTTTGGTACTGTGTGGTTTGTAGGTGACCATTCACAATTACCAGTCAGAACTGTTTCCGTTCTTCGGAGCACGTGCAGTCGTTATGCGTCAGTCCTTGCTGTCATGAATACCTCTGGTAGTTATTACGGGAAGACTGGTTCCAAGTATTCAAATTTTAGCCTAGCTAGAATAAGACCATCCATGCTTGTAGCGGAAGGCAGAAAGCAGGCACTTTGTGTAAAAGGTAATATTGTACCCAATCTAGTTGACAACGAAACAGCCACGGGTAGCAATGAGGCAATATAATATTATGTATGTTTAAGATAAGCAAACTAAATAATATATTTTGTAATAGCATATGGTTTTTTGAGTATAAAAAAACAGCAATAAGCAAACAATGTTTGCTATATTCGTAAATACAAAATCACATAGGGCAAACATTTGAGATGCCAAATGATGTATAATCGAAGCTTTTAAAGTGGCTTTTAAAGTTTCATTATTAAAAAATATTCATCATTGACGATAATATATACTCTATGAAGGACAAACAAAGCATTTTATTTTGTACTTATATATATATATATAATTTAATCATCAACGATCACACGATTTGGTAAATTTGAAGCAAATTTAAGCCTAAATTAAATTCTGTTGTGAAGTAGAATGAAATTACTGTTTGTTAATTAAACGTAACCAAATATCTATCTACAGTATCCCGGTTCAAATGAAGAGTGTGGCATTAAAATGTAGTAATACTCGCTTTCGCTTGCGTCGTCGCCTACGTATAAGGTCCTCATTTCATGTATATTTTTAGCTGCTATACCAAAAACGGTACGAATGAATGTACTAATGAGGTGTATACGCATACCTCTTTCTGTTTGAGTTCTCAAAACACTTTCTTAGCGAACTTATTCATTCATCTTTTCATTTCATGTTAAGATGTCATGTCAGACAAACACTAGCCACCTTTATATGTATTTAGAGCGGGTGTTTCTTCGGTCTCCATGCAGCCCACTATGCAGGGGCTGCATGGAGACCGAAGAAACACCCACTCACGTGATTCTAAGTTGCACCAGCGTGAGTGACCAACAGACGAGGTTCCTGAACAATCCCAGAACCATGAGCGAAGCCATGCGTAACATTGGTCAACTTATGGCATTCTGGAAGGAGCTTTCATGGTAGGAGTAATAAGCGACAGCCGTGTCGCTGCTCACGCACAATGGCCCAATTTAGTGGCTAAGTGCGGGAAACACCTGTCCAACTAACTAACTAACTATGTATTTAGAGAAAATATTTTTTATCAATACTTATGTTATAGTAGGCTCTGAAAATGACATTGAAATAAGCTTTTTACTAGATGTGAATACTCACCGCAGCATAACCGATTCTGTGTATCCATTTGCACACATACATACATACATATCGTCACGCCTTTTATCCCCGAAGGGGTAGGCAGAGGTGTATTTCTACACCCACTTTTCGCCATATATACTTTAGTCCCACGTAATATGGGGCGAGCCTATTGCCGTACCGGGCACATTTCCAGACTCCGCGCTGCTACTGAGAATTTCGTTACAGAAAAACCCAATAACACTGCCCGACCCAGGAATCGAACCCGGAACGCACATTTATGCCGCGAGACCAACGAGGCAGTCGTATAGGGTTTGATGTCGAGTTTTCCGTCTCTACGCAAAGATGGTATTTGCATCGTGTTATCCCTTAATCGCCTCTTACGACACCCACGGGAATATAGGGGGTGGTGACACTTGTATTCTATGCCGTCAACCACACGGCGTTTCGGCCATTTGCCGATAGAATAATAGTGTGGATTTGACATAAACTAAGGCGATTATGAAAAAGTTTTGAAAGTTAAAAAATGTGTGTGCAAAACTTATAAAAATATTTATTCTCAAAGGAAACTTAATATTAATATAGGTGGAGATAAACCGTTATGTTTTTTATTACTATTCTACCACATACACAGATCACCATCTAGTCCCAGACTAAGCACTAGATAATGGATAACAAACATTCTTGTAAATACATACATATTATACTTAGAAACACCATAGCTGTAACAGGTAACTCAAAGCATAGCTAAGCCAAAAAACATCATAATTATCATCAATTAGACTTTGCTGGCAAAGTAAAAGAAGGCGACGAATTATACACCTAAACCTTCCTAAGGAATCACGCTTTCTATGGGTGAAAACCGTATATTCCTTTTTGTAGAGCCTGAGTTTATAGCGTTCATACAGAATGACAGGACAGAATGGGGACTTTAGTTTATAATATCTACAGATATCCTAGCTACTGCTTTTTCGTATATTGGTGGTAACCCTTTCAGCAAACGAAGAGTGTGACGCCCCCCGCCTAGGTGGTCCAACGACCTAAAAAGGCTGGATGCGGAAGGCAGAGGACCGCTCATTGTGACGCATGTTGGGTATGTCCTACAGAGGACTGCAATAGGCTGATTGAATGGTGGTAACCCTAGTGAGTGAGGCTTTCCGCCATCACTCGATATTTGAGAGCAAGGCTTGGTGGAGGTCGAATGTCTATCTCTTAATATGCGCTCGAGTCTGGCCTACCGCATAAGTACAACCAAGACGCTGTCCTCAAACATCCCTAATAGCATAATATTTTCTTGGGTTTACGCGAATGTTACACATTGAAATTAAACTGCAGTTTACGGATTTTATCGCGTTATATTACTTTCACTGGTTATTTGTTATTACATTTAAACCGAAAGATCTAGAAACTACATTTTTATTACTAGCCGACGTTTTTCTTTTAAATTCAAGACAAAGACAAATATCACCTCAGTCTGCCGTGAACATGAATCCTGTAAAGAATTCGAAACGTCGGCTAGTAATAAAAATGTAGTTTCTAGATCTTTCGGTTTAAATGTAATAACAAATAACCAGTGAAAGTAATATAACGCGATAAAATCCGTAAACTGCAGTTTAATTTCAATGTGTAACATTCGCGTAAACCCAAGAAAATATTATGTTAACCAGTACGGACTGGAAACAGCAACCAAAATACGCCGGCTAGAAGATCTACAAACCAAGCGCGCAAGATACATAACATCTTAAAATTTCTTGAAGAGATGCCGTGATCACGATCTCATCCCTACATGCTGCAAAATATCAGCCAAGAAGGACATACGTGGGAGCGCTAAGATCTTAAAACAGGCAAGTCAAAAGTTACTCATTCAAAAGATACACGAACACCGCGCTGACTTACGCAGAATAAATAGAAATGTTGAGAATTTGTCTAACGAAATTGATAACTCCATTTGATTTTGAAAAATGCATCAATGCAATAAATAACAGAGAAACATCAAAATATTACGCGTGTAAACGTAACAAAATAGAAAAATTTGAAAAATTACAACAAAAATCAAATGACCATTACAAAATGAAACAGAACGTTTTGGCACGGACCAATCACACGCTACCGTCCGCTGATCATAGACAAACAGTTGTCAATCTGTCAAAACACACGTTAGATCAAAACACCGAAAAATTATTAAGCAGAGGTTTAAATTATGCGATAACTCCATCCAGAATACCGTATGAGACCATTATTTGCAACGTTGAGGATTGTCTAGTCAAGAACAATGTGTGTAAGGAAGATTTCGAGGCCATACGTCAGGACGTTTCTGCTGTATTGCGTCAGTCGACAGTGCCGAGAAGGAATCTAACAAAACCAGAGTATTTTGCACTGAAGAACCTGCGGGCTAGACCTGAACTAACAGTACTTCGAGCAGATAAAGGAAATACAACGGTAGTGATGGACACGTCCGATTATAAACGAAAAATGGAAAATCTTTTATCAGATGAAAGTACATATAAATTGGTTAAGACAGACCCTACCAACAAAATAATCAAGCAAACGAGTGACATTGTGAAGAAATACTCCGAACAACTGAATCTGGACGTGAAATACTTAATACCATCGTGTGCAAAACCTCCTCAATTGTATGGTCTACCAAAAATACACAAAGAAAATGCTCCACTGCGCCCTATAATAGGGGCACCAACCTACAGATTGGCTCAACACATTGCGAAGATTCTATCGCCACTCAGAGGCAAGACGAGAGCGCATGTAAAGGATTCCTACCATTTTGTCAGTGAAATAAAACACCTACATCTCTCTGACAAGGAAACTATGGTTAGTTTGATGTACAGTCATTATTTACATGCTTACCAGCACATGACTGTATTGAAATAACTAGAAGGAAGCTAATAGAGAACAACATGCCCGAGGAATATGCAGAAATATTAAAACACTGCTTAACAACCGGCTATCTGCTATGGGATGAGAAATACTACATACAGTAGACGGTGTGGCAATGGGCTCTCCAGTATCGCCTATTGTTGCTGACAATTTCATGGAGGACTTAGAGGCGCGAGCCCTGCAGACTGCCACCATCACACCGAGGTTCTACAAGCGGTATGTAGATGACACTTTTACAATTTTACCAACAGATAGTGTTAATGTATTCCTAGACCATCTTAATTCTATTCATAACAACATCAAATTTACAATGGAATTAGAGGAAAACAATTCTTTAGCTTTCCTAGATGTACTTGTTATCAAGAACAAAAACAACTCTTTGAGCCACACTGTGTATAGGAAAAAGACACATACAAATAGGTACTTAAACGGTGAATCTCACCACCATCCTAAACAGATAGCTACCGTAGGAATGTCTTTGTTTCAGAGAGCCCGGGGGATCTGTAACAAGAAACACCTGGACGCCGAGCTTCAACATGTCAAGCAAGTTCTGCAAGACAACAAGCTCCAACCACCGCGCAAACGTCGCAGATCCCCGAAGAACAAGCCAGCCACCGTAGAGACAACCTGCTGTCCTCTCATACATCAAGGGCGTGACCGACAAGATTGGCTACATCTTGAAGCGAGCTTCAATCAAAACTTTTTACAAGCCGCTAACGAAGATAAGCCAATTATTACCATCTGTCAAGAGTCAGTTACCCTTACAAGAGGCCGGGGTTTGAGATAGACTGTGAGTGTGGGCTCTCATACATTGGACAAACCAAGAGAAGCATAGGCATTCGACTAAAGGAACATATAGCTGACATTAAACACAAACGCTCGACGAAGTCTGCTGTGTGTGAACATGTAGAACAAGGAACCAACCATTACCTGCGATTTGATAAACCACAGATACTCGCAAAAGAACACCGCTTTATTCCAAGAATGATACGTGAAGCTATTGAAATTAAAAAACATCCTAATTTCAATAGGGAAGATGGTTGGAATGTACCTCCAGCTTGGGACCCTGCTATCAGGCTAATGAAACCCAAAAAGGACAAAGTCACCAGAAGACATCAAGACACAGTGAGCACATTCTGCGTAGATAGTAACACCAATAGTTGAAAAATGTTCGGGTACTTTGAGATAACTTTTAAATTCAAGACAAAGACAAATATCACCTCAGTCTGCCGTGAACATGAATCCTGTAAAGAATTCGAAACGTCGGCTAGGAATAAAAATGTAGTTTCTAGATCTTTCGGTTTAAATGTAATAACAAATAACCAGTGAAAGTAATATAACGCGATAAAATCCGTAAACTGCAGTTTAATTTCAATCCCTAATAGCAGAATGATGTGAATCTACAATCTGAAGGTGAATGCACAACTCTGCGTATTCTGGCTTTTCCTACCAGAAAAACAGAAAGTTTCTGTATCTGCCATATGATCTTTTGTATAGCTAAAATGATGAAAAAGACGCGAAGGGACGTTTTTGCGTATTGTTTTATATTGACAGCACAAGTCATAATTTTTCTGTGTATAAATCCTGCCAGAAAAGACTCTTCAATGATACATATCGATGATACACATAATTTAGAGGTTCCTTATCGCGTAAAATTAACTTATTTAAGGTATAAATACATTCAATTTGCGAACGACCACTTTATTGAAATTATCAAGAACATGAAAAACGACACAGACGAGGTGATAGTAAGATTTGATGTCGAATCACTATTTAACAATGTTCCTGTTCAAGCTTGCCTTGGAGTCGTAGAGAGGAAATTAAGGGAAAACGGTCTGTCGAACGAACACACCGTTCTACATAAGAATTGCTTGGATGGAAACTACTTACCACATACATCGTGGACAACATTGCCTCCAGATCAAGGGAATCGCTATGGGTAGCCCTATAGTACCGGTAATGGCCAACATCTGGATGGGAGCACTTTGAATAATCCATAGACAGCAGATATCGAATGTTAAGCTATGGAAGAGGTATGTCGATGAAATTTGCATCATGAAGGGCAACAAGCAAGACGTGAAACAATTAGCAGACAAATTGACCTCCATACATCCAAACATCCGATTCACATTCAATATGGAGGTAGACTACGCGATTTAGACCCGCTAAATAATTTTGTAAGATTTATACAAATTGCGAAAGTTTAAAATCGACTCTTCAATGATCAAATACTCCTACGCACTTTTGCAGCATCTTTTGTCATAGCTATGCACAATGCAATTTGCCAGTTTTAGGGTGTAATAGCGATTTTGGTGTTTGTAATTAGCAATTAATCAAATAGACAAAATGCATTGTAGTGTGCTGGCCCGAGGAGATTGCTTGCTGACATCTATTTAGTTAATTAGTTTTTGTATATTACACGTGTCTATACTGTCTGTCGGTATTATAGAGGGATTAGATGTAATATAATAAACTTTGTTACGTAATTTAGAATACGGTCTTAAGTTGTTTTCGCTATGAGTAGTTTCTTTATTTAGCGTTGATCAGCGTATATAGATATATAGATGGAGAAGATTTATTTCAATATTTCATCCCTACTGTTTGTTGTATACATGTCATCCCTACTGTTGGCTGGGGACCGTGTACTGTGTCGTGTGTTGGGTGAGGCCCGTGTCCAGCAGTCGACTGCGATAGGCTGATTGATTGATAGATGTGGCTTTAATAGTTTAATCTCAAAGAACAAATGATTTTATATATGTGTACGTATGATGACCATATTTTTATGTAGCATCTATCTTCAAAATTCCTTAAAGGAAATGTCGAATGGTATCCTCATTCTTTGATAAATTTGTGTAAATATTTCACTTAGTTTAATATTATATTTATATATTATCTTGTTAACCCATCCCTGTGCTCTTTAGAATAATATTTTAAGCTTGTGAGCAAAAAGGAAAGAAAACAACCCCGATTATTTACGTCTAACATTCATGTGCAAATTAACAACTCTCATCGCACCCTAACAAAAACGAAGTTTCACCTGTATTTTCTTACATTACCTCTTATTTATTAGCTCGTAACGCCGATAAATTATATTAAAAGAAGCATGTTACCCGCAATTTATACCCGTAAATATATTTTGTATACCGAAATGCCTCGGGTGGTGTAATGCGAAAACTTTTCTCATAGTACTGCCATAACCAACAAACGCTATAGGTTATCAAGGAAGTTTACTAATTTAATGTTCAACAACTATGTATTGTCTGACATGTCTTTCGGATAATTGTTTTAACAAAACGTTGTGTAATATTATACCACGTACTGGTATATAAAATATTACAGTATATGAAGTAAAGTAAAAAAAATATTTTTATCTAAACCTAGTGATGTGGATGTAGTACTTAGTTAATATTTAGAAGACAGCAAAGTAATATTCATTTAAACTTGCCCGATTTGTATATCTCTTTTGATTTATATCGCGTAGTTATATTTAATTAAAGGTGCCATACATTCCATTGGCGCCGAAGTTTCAGCTAGGGTATAGTGTACATACACCAGCCAACATCACGATATGATTGTTATTTCGTGACCACATTACATTAATATACTACACTGTTAGTATTACTAAGCAAAATTCACTTTAAAATTTCAGTAAAATTAATCATCATCATCATCAGCCTGACATAGTCCACAGCTGAATATAGACCGTTCCAATGGCAAGCCACTGAGCCCGATTTTCGGTTTTTTGTGTAAAAACAATACTTAATACTATTTCTTATTTTCTTGTATAAAATAGCACAAGTATTAATGGAGTCTAATGTAATTCTGCATCGCAGACATTCCGTAGCTAATACGTTACTATAGAAAGTTTTGTTTAACCGAAACTGTCTCAGCAAATACCACTTCTGAATGTTGTCACATCCTTGGGCAAACGAGAATTTTATAAGGAACGTGCTCGCCTCAATGAAAGCGACTTCACGTTGTTTTTTTTTTTCATAATATTTTAATATTTGTTTATGATAGGTACACAATCAGATTACAGTATAAACTTGATTATGAACTAGTACAAACGTAATTTATAAGCTAGACGGTAATCCAAAAGTAATATAATAAAAATGTAGATGTCAGGTGTCAACAGATTGGCATTTTTACCTTAGTATATAAAATAAAACCAAATGTTTTAAAACGACGGCTCCTCTTTGGTTGATTCAACGTGTCCCAGCGAATGGTCAGCATGTTCCAGCCAAATGGTCGTGTCGATCTGCGCTCGTGACAGCACTTTGTGTGGACGAAAAATTACTAACGAAAAATTATAACAAAAATTTACTTCCATTTCCATCAATACTCCGAGTATAGATTAAAAATGGAAGTAAATTATCATTAAAAATGGTTATGTAAGTGCTGAGCTACGCATAATGCCGGTTTCGTAGCGTTGCAGCGTAGCGTTATTACGTAGCAATTTATTGGTCTCGAAACTAGGCACTTAAGCTTCAACATGATAATATAAAACTATTTTCTAACTAAGAAGAGTCTTTATTACCAGCCTGGAGGTTAAATTATTTCATATATTTACCTACGATTCATTTTGTGTTGACTGGCTACATTATGTAAGATTTTTTGGTACATAATAAAAACATATAAACCAAGTCATATGAATTGCATCAATTCACGATACAAAGCCAGGAAATCGCCTTTTCAAACAAATATTCTCTTTTACAATATATTCATACGAAATTTTATATAAAAAAAGGCATATTCTAGTAACAGAGTAATAAAACAACGTGAATTCGCTTTCATTGAGGCGAGCACGTTCCTTATAAAATTCTCGTTTGCCCAAGCATATTGTGACAACATTCAGAAGTGGTATTTGCTGAGACAGTTTCGGTTAAAAAAAACTTTCTATAGTAACGTATTAGCTACGGAATGTCTGCAATGCAGAATTACATTAGACTCCATTAATACTTGTGCTATTTTATACAAGAAAATAAGAAATAGTATTAAGTATTGTTTTTACACAAAAAACCGAAAATCGGGCTCAGTGGCTTGCCATTGGAACGGTCTATATTCAGCTGTGGACTATGTCAGGCTGATGATGATGATGATTAATTTTACTGAAATTTTAAAGTGAATTTTGCTTAGTAATACTAACAGTATAGTATATTAATGTAATGTGGTCACGAAATAACAATCATATCGTGATGTTGGCTGGTGTATGTACACTATACCCTAGCTGAAACTTCGGCGCCAATGGAATGTATGGCACCTTTAATTAAATATAACTACGCGATATAAATCAAAAGAGATATACAAATCGGGCAAGTTTAAATGAATATTACTTTGCTGTCTTCTAAATATTAACTAAGTACTACATCCACATCACTAGGTTTAGATAAAAATATTTTTTTTACTTTACTTCATATACTGTAATATTTTATATACCAGTACGTGGTATAATATTACACAACGTTTTGTTAAAACAATTATCCGAAAGACATGTCAGACAATACATAGTTGTTTAACATTAAATTAGTAAACTTCCTTGATAACCTATAGCGTTTGTTGGTTATGGCAGTACTATGAGAAAAGTTTTCGCATTACACCACCCGAGGCATTTCGGTATACAAAATATATTTACGGGTATAAATTGCGGGTAACATGCTTCTTTTAATATAATTTATCGGCGTTACGAGCTAATAAATAAGAGGTAATGTAAGAAAATACAGGTGAAACTTCGTTTTTGTTAGGGTGCGATGAGAGTTGTTAATTTGCACATGAATGTTAGACGTAAATAATCGGGGTTGTTTTCTTTCCTTTTTGCTCACAAGCTTAAAATATTATTCTAAAGAGCACAGGGATGGGTTAACAAGATAATATATAAATATAATATTAAACTAAGTGAAATATTTACACAAATTTATCAAAGAATGAGGATACCATTCGACATTTCCTTTAAGGAATTTTGAAGATAGATGCTACATAAAAATATGTTCATCATACGTACACATATATAAAATCATTTGTTCTTTGAGATTAAACTATTAAAGCCACATCTATCAATCAATCAGCCTATCGCAGTCGACTGCTGGACACGGGCCTCACCCAACACACGACACAGTACACGGTCCCCAGCCAACAGTAGGGATGACATGTATACAACAAACAGTAGGGATGAAATATTGAAATAATTCTTCTCCATCTATATATCTATAAACGCTGATCAACGCTAAATAAAGAAACTACTCATAGCGAAAACAACTTAAGACCGTATTCTAAATTACGTAACAAAGTTTATTATATTATATCTAATCCCTCTACAATACCAACAGACAGTATAGACACGTGTAATATACAAACACTAATCAACTAAATAGATGTTAGCAAGCAATCTCCTCGGGCCAGCACACTACAATGCATCCCAGAACCATAAGCGAAGCCATGCGTAACATTGGTCAACTCATGGCATTCTGAAAGGAGCTTTCATGGTTTGAGTAATAAGCGACAGTCGTGTCGCTGCTCACGCACAATGACCCAATTTAGTGGCTAAGTGCGGAAAACACCTGTCCAACTAACTAACTAACTATGTATTTAGAGAAAATATTTTTTATAAATACTTATGTTATAGTAGGCTCTGATAATGACATTGAAATAAGCTTTTTACTAGCTGTGAACACTCACCGCAGCATAACCGAATCTGTGTATCCATTTGCCGATAGAATAATAGTGTGTATTTGACATTAACTAAGGCGATTATGAAAATGTTTTAAAAGTTAGAAAATGTGTGTGCAAAACTTATAAAAATATTTGTTCTCAGGAGAAATTTAATATTGATATAGGTGGAGATAAACTGTTATGTCTTTTTTTACTGCTCATTATGCCATCATATATATATATATATATATAATTCTCCCACATACACAGGTCACCATCTTGTCCCAGACTAAGCACTAGATAATGGATAACATACATTTTTGTAAATACATACCTATTATACTTAGAAACACCATATCTGTAACAGGTAACTCAAAGCATAGCTAAGCCAAAAAACATCAAAATTATCATCAATTAGACTTTGCTGGCAATGTAAAAGAAGGCGACGAATTATACACAATTATGCCATCACACTTGAAAATAAACTTAATTTTTTTATAATATATATATATATATATATATATGGCATGATGTCCACAACGAGTAGACTTCGGCTTGGTGATGGGTCTTGTGGCACCCTGTATATTACTTTTGTTCAAAAGTAAACAGACATTTGCCCTATTTGTTTTCTCCCCTAAAGCGACAAGCAAGCATCCGACCCGTTTGTTGATAACGTTTGCAAAGCTAAGGTATTTTTCCCCCAATTTTACTTCAGTCAGTAGATTTTGAAATATTGTTTTGATACTGCCTGTTTCTCATGACTATGTTTACGGGTGGTATAATTCACTCTGTGGAATAATTAAACCCAACAAACCTAAATATGTTTATATGTGATCGCCTGATGGTAAGCGATTACCGCCGCCCATGAACGCTCGCAACGCCAGAAAAGTCACAAGTGGGAAAAGGTGGAGGAGCAGCATTGGGGAGAAGGACAATAATAATTTGATAGTTTATGAACTTAAAAAAAACATTAGCACACGTTAAAACTAGTTAAGACGAATTTGGGTGTTCATTATGTCCGTTGATTGTATATTTGTAGTGCGGTAATTGGTTTAAAAAAAAAAGATGAAATTATAAAGCCCGGTCACAACAGGTAACATGCATTCCAGGGTTTTTCTCCTGCTTTCGTACTCCATTATCAGACCAGCTCAGTGGAACCTACTATTCACTATTGTATAGTCACCTTATCTAGAAGCGGAAAATCGTTGCGTTTTATTTTATTTCATAATTATAGGTTGACTTAATAAAACTGTGTTAATAAAAAGAACTATTTTCTATTTTAAAAACTTCTGTGTTTTTTATTTCAACACTTCAACAAATTAAGCTGTAGGGCTTTTTCATATACAGGGTTAAAATAAACAATTGCCGTGCTTTAAAGTCTTACTAATATACGGAAGCTATTTCTAAATAAGCTACTCAATTATAATTATATAAAAATAATAAAATATTATTGTCCGTGTGGTGACGGATTAAGAATACGGAATGTCACCACCCCGTATCATCCCATGGGTGTCGTAAGAGCCGACAGAGGGAGCATATTATGCAGAGAACAGCACTGTAAGAGAAGGAGAACTTGATACAAACCCTATACCAACCCGTTTGGCCAGCGTGGTATAGTAGGCCAATTCCTCCTTTCAAAGGAGAGGCATAGTTCAGCAGTGGACTGTTAAAGGCTGATGATGATGAATAAATTATTGTACTGTTAAAATAATAACGTTTAAACTCTGAATACGTTATAATTATGATAAATTACTTAATAGTCAAAAAATAAAAAATGTGATTCGATTAACGTGGTTGTTTAAATAAATGTTCTATATACTTAGTAATAAAGATTAAATTTGTAAATTTTGGGTTAGTACAATATTAATTTGTAGAGTCCGTTAATTAAGTCAGGTTAGGTACCAACAGATCGTTATAGGTCGGTCAACACGGCATGGGCGTGCACTTTAGAAGTTATATTGCAAGTAATGTTACTAGGTTCTATAAGTGGATTTAAATTACCTTAAGGACCATTAATCGGGTAACCTCCATGTGAATTCAGAAGGTTATATTAGCTGTCTTGTGGATAATTACTGTGGTCTGAAAGATATTCTGATATTTGAAGGAGAATTCGCTTGCTGTTTTAATGTTAAGAAATAGACAAACAAGGGATTGTATGGGCAAGGCACATAAGTCGAAGAATAGATGGCCGTTAGAGCTGGAAGGTTTACAAGTGGCGACTGCGCACTAGACTAGCAGGGGTAGGCGTTACGTCAGGTTGCCATCCTCCCTATCCTCTGCGGCCGCTGGCTGATTTGGTGGCGGAGTCCAACACATTCATCCGCCGCCAAGGAGGTTGTGGTCTTCGGGCTTTTCGCCAGGGTGTCAGGGTAGAATGCTAACGCGAACCCCTGGCGCCCCTAAAATGGCGTTGAAGTATGCGTTGTGGTTTTACTGGGTATTACGGCCTTGCACTCCAGCCGTCGAGTCCCACATACGTGCGTAAATGCATTTCCACAGCGAAGAAAAAAAAGAAATAGATTTGATGATGATAGAATAAAGTACATAGCGCTCTTGATTCGTTTTTAAATTAATCTGCAAAGTAATATATTTGTTTCTATCGTGTGTGCGTGATTTAACACGCAATGAAAGTAAATAAAGTGAAAACAGACGGGTATTTTTTTAGATTAATAAGTAAAGTCGGGTTGTAAGACATAATAGTATATAGTTTTAACAACTTATATTGTAGAACCTGATCATTTGATTTTTTTTTTATAACTGGTAATAATCCCATTATTGCACACTACCTAAAATATATTTGTAGTCTTCTGTGTGACCTTAGGTGTCAATATCCAAAGTTGGAGACCTTTGAGGGATCTATAAATGTATCACCCATCTAAGTGGTGACCTCAGAGCACGTTACTTAAGTTTGCCTATTAATTGCGAACTGCAGGGCAAGTTACATACAGAGCTACAGATAAAGGTTTTTTTATCAGTTTATCATTATCTGTGCCCTGTGTGAAAATAAAAACTCTAATAGACTTTATATATTGTTTTTTAATTTAAATCGAAAATGTCTAGAGTGGAAAGTACCCGGAAATCGGCCTCGAGGACGCCAAAAAAGCGCTGGATCGACATCGTGAGAAGCGACATGAGTGCCATTGGATTGACTTTGGAGGGTGTAAAAGACCGGACAAAATAGAGAGAATTGAGTAGGAAGGCGGACCCTGGTATAGACCGGGATTAATAATCGCCAGGCAGAAAAAAAATAAAAATATAAAGAGCCTACAAGTGGTATAACCGATTTGGCAAGTTATAACGACTCGGAAATTTGAAACCATAAAAAGAATACGTGTTTCGAATATTTCAAGCTTAAAATTAATAGTGCTACTTAGTAGGTAGAATCCATCCCCAAAGACGTGTCATTATGATAATACAATTTGTACAAATTATATAACAAACCCGCACCCATACATTAATGATTGATTGTAGAACGTTATGATACACAATATTTGACGTGCGTAATTAAATGTATGTACTGATTAAAAACGTCACGCGATCATTTTTGTATATTTGTTTTCATTGTGTTAAGGTCAGCGTATAGTGCCGGTGAATGAAGTTGATATAATAATATGCAGCTTTCAGGGTGTGCCTCATATTATGTGTACACGTTCTTATTTTAGCTATGAAAGGATCAGCTGGCACTTGAATATAACTTTAGGGAATGTAACATATCCTAACAAACGCCTATGGTAAAAAGCAATATATTTATTATTGTTATAAGGGTTGGCAGGGGCTGGAAAGACGTATCCAGCAAAAGACGACGGCAGGATTATCTAGATGTAAAAATTACTTTGTCTAAGTGTTGATATAATTTTACGTGAATCGTTATTTTTTATTTAGCTTATTTTAAAAAAAGATCTCTGATTTTTGTAAAAATAAAATAACCATTCTGAGAAACGTTCATAAAAGGTTTATTCATACAAATCACGGCACTTTAAGAACCAAGAATATAATTTCAAAGGTTAGTTCTAAAAATATCATACTTTGAGTCCATTCTTTGAACTTTGGTAATAAAAGGATTATTATTTGGTAATTATGTTCATAATATTATTTATCATAATAATGTGTTTTTGAACGCTTCGGTATTTAATTACCTTGTAGTTTAATTAAGGTTACTATGAATAACTTAAATGTTATTAAGGATATGGTAGCGCCATCTACCTTTCTATTGATAATTAATTACATCAACGTCAATCGTTCCTCGCTTGCTTGTCCAATACGAGCGATCCTTTTTATATCTTCCCTTTCTCCCAAAAGGCACGCCTATCGCTGATTCGTCGCCGAGTTCAACGACGCGCGAGACAGTCAAGAATTATCCGTGACGCGCCGAACACTTGTAATACCGCCATATTGTACCGCTTCTATACTATAAACCAACAAAACCGCCCGCGGGTGAAGTGGAGTGATTTGTGTAGCTCTGGGTTGGATCCAGACGGAGTGATCAGCTTACAGCCCGATTCTGTAAGAAGCCGAAGACAGCCATCTTATCAAGCCGAGAGAACGGAGGTAGGTGTGCTGCAAATCCCAGTATCGATAATTTCCAACTCCCACTCCCTTTTCCTATTCTAGGCGATCAGAACCCATCCCTATCCAGTCCACAATATTAATATATTTTTCCCAATCGCACGCGCGCTTGTAGTGATCAGCGCAGTGCTAAGCCGCGGTGTACGGCGTCCAAGACTGTTCTGTTAGCGACAGCGCAAGTTATCGTTTTTGATATTAATGAAGCGCCTCACATGGTACGATGTCTGCTAGATAGTGCGTCACAGAGTAATTTTATTACTTCGGATTGTTTCAAACGCTTTGGACTGTGGAATAACTTTAAAAATACTAACTTAGTAGTCAAAGGGATCGAGGGCTCAGAAAACCATTGCAAGGGTTCCGTAGATGTTAAAATACATTCGCGTTTTGATAGGAATATTAATTTTAACATTTCTTCGCTTATCGTGGAGCGTATTACAGACACATTGCCGAACGCTAATGTGGACGTATCATTACTCACCCACCTCGAGACACTGCCACTGGCAGACGCGGAGTTTGCGAATCCAGGCAGACATTGATGTTTTGATCGGAGCTTCAATATTTCCGCACTTGCTACTAACTAAAGTAGTGCGTAGTGAGCGATATGATTAACCGCCCGCTATTGAGACGGTATTTGGGTATGTGATTATGGGTACCGTACCTACGTTACATACTTCTCATTATATTACGTCTTGTTGTTGTTCTGTTCTTCAAGAAAATAATATTGATTCTCTTCTCAAGCGATTTTGGGAGCTCGAAGAGATAACCGCACCGCCCTCGATGAGCCGTAACGATCTCGAGTGTGAACAACATTTCCGCGCTACCACTGTTCGTGACGACAGTGGCAGATACGTAGTAGCGTTGCCATTCTATGGTGACCCTTATTCGTTAGGCGACTCGTACGCTGCTTCGCTTAGACGTTTCCATTGTTTAGAACGTAAACTTGATGCATCACTTAAGTTACGCAGCGCCTATAATGACGTCATTCGTGACTACCTAAATAAAGGTTTTTTGAGTGTAGTTGTAAACAACGAGGGCAATTCTCTTCCCTCATATTATATCCCGCATCAAGGCGTAGTTCGCGAAGATAAAACCTCCACTAAACTTCGTGTGGTTTTAGATGCTAGTTGTAGGACTACATTGGGTCAGTCGATTAATGACATTTTGCATGCCTGATTGATTTATTTAACATCATAATAAAGTTTCGTCGTTTCCAAATCGCTCTGTCAGCTGATTGCCGCCAAATGTTCCTCAATATCGGCGTTTGCGATTCTGACCGTAGATTTCAACGGATTTTTTATCGTTTTGACAATAAGGAACCTTTATCCGTGTATCAGTTCAATCGTGTTTGTTTTGGACTCAAGTCTAGCCAATATCACGCGTTATGAGTTGTTCGCCAGTTGATCGCTGATGAAGGCGATCATTTTCCCGCCGCAGCAGCTGTTGCTACTTCCGCTTTGTATATGGATGACATTGCCCGTAGTTTTATATCCGTTCCGCTAGCAATTTCGCTTTGTGAAGAGCTTATTCAGCTTTTCAAGCGAGGCCAGTTTGATCTTGTCAAATGGACAAGCAACTCTAAGGAGGTTCTCGCACGCATACCTGATTCTCATAAAGCTTCTCCAGACATTGAGTTT
This sequence comes from Euclidia mi, assembly GCA_944739405.2. Taxonomy (NCBI): domain Eukaryota; kingdom Metazoa; phylum Arthropoda; class Insecta; order Lepidoptera; family Erebidae; genus Euclidia; species Euclidia mi. Next base: position 31,111,883 of record OX123185.2, read on the forward strand.
GAGAAGTCTGTACCGCATAAAGTTCTCGGCTTACGCTGGGACAAATCCTGTGATAGTTTTCGGTTTGACGTCTCACCGCCAGATGATAAGTGCAACAAACGCACTATGCTGTCCACAGTGGCTCGACTATGGGACATAATGGGTTTTGTGGCTCCCACAATTTTGTACGCCAAGCTCTTGATCAAAAAACTTCGGTTATCAAAGTGTGAGTGGGATGAAACACCCCCTGACCATATTGTCGCCGCTTGGGGCCAGTTTTATATTGAGCTTACCGCACTCAATCATTTTACTATTCCGCATCATCTTGGGTTGGTAGATGGATGTACCATCAACTTAATAGGTTTCGCTGACGCCAGCGAGCGTGCTTACGGCGGAGTCGTATATCTGCAAGTCCGCATTGGTTCTAACTATTCGGTGCAGTTAGTTTGTGCCAAGTCCAAGGTCTCGCCTATTAAAACCATTTCGGTTGCGACACTGGAGTTGTGTGCGGCCCTTCTGTTGTCTCAGTTGCTCCACAAGGTTCAAGACACAGTTTTGCCCCACTACCCTATTGATAAAATATACGCATTTTCTGACTCCAAAGTAGTGCTCGCTTGGATTTATTCATCTCCTTACCGCTGGCAGACTTTTGTCGCCAACCGCGTTAGTAAATTGATTGAACTTGTTCGCGCTACTTGTTTCAATCACGTCGCGGGTATTGAGAACCCCGCTGATTGCCTATCTCGTGGACTCCACTTAATCATCTGCATCATCCATTGTGGCATCGTGGACCTTCTTGGATTTCCCATGATCCGTCAGAGTGGCCCATGCAACCTTTTGACCACAGTGCAGATGACGAAGATGTACGCGAACGGAAGTCTTTTTCTCATCCCGTGATTGCTGAGGTTGCGAAATCTCCGATCTATGCACTCGCACTACGCATGTCGTCGTGGTCTAAGTTACTCCGCGCCATCTTTTATGTCTGTAGGTTTCTTAGGCACCTACCTAATGGGACTTTTGTTTCAAGTACTGATCTTGAAATTGCAGAATGTAAGCTACTACGAGCTGTACAGGCTGTTCATTTTAGTAACGACATTCAAAATTTGAAAAATAAGGTACCTTGTTCTCCCGCTATTCTTAGACTCAAGCCGTTTCTCGATGAGCACGGCGTCATACGCGTTGGTGGTCGTCTGTCAAATTCGGATGAACCTTATAACTACAAGCATCCTTGCATTCTACCGCGTCATGATCATGTTGTCGACCTTCTTGTTGATTTTTATCACAAGAAGCATCTCCATGCTGGTCCAGAGTTGCTTATGTCCTTACTTAGGCATAAATATTGGGTTTTAGCCGCTTGACGAATAATTCGTCACAGAATACATAAATGTAACGTCTGTTTCAAATTTCGTCCGCGTTCGATTTTCCCTCCCATGGCAGATCTTCCTAGCCAGCGCGTCAATCAGGTTGATAAAGCGTTTACACATACCGGTTGTGATTACGCAGGTCCACTGCAGTATACGCCAGTGCGTGGTCGAGGTGTTAAAAGCCGTAAAGCTTGGCTATGTATTTTTACATGCTTAACGACGCGCGCTACGCACATTGAAGTTGCGACGGATTTAAGCACAGTGTCATTCTTGGCAGCCCTTAAACGATTTCTTTCACGGCGCGTTCCTATACAGTGTTTGTATACGGATAACGGTACTTGTTTCGTGGGCGCAAGCTCTTATTTACGCGACCTTTTTAAGTTTCTCAAGGAAGAATATCGGACTCATCTTCAGGAAGAACTTTCCATAAATCATATTGACTGGAAGTTTATTCCGCCAGCATCACCACATTGCGGTGGATGTTGGGAAAGCATGGTCAAAGTAATTAAAACGTATCTCTTCAAAGTTATAGGTCAACAGATCCTCTCTTACGAAGAGCTTTTAACTGTCCTTGCACAAGTCGAGGCACTGATCAACTCGCGTCCGCTCACGGTATTGAGTAGTGACCCTGCAGAACCATCCGCGTTAAGCCCTGCACATTTTCTGAACACAGTGCCATTGAAGTGGCTGTTATGGACCCAAACCACTTATATGTCTGTTGGTCTATGTAGACAGCGTAACAGTAAATAAAAGAAGGGTGAACTTGAGTAGTATATATTGCGAACAAAGTACAGAGCGAAATGAATGTAATAATCTTAATCACTAGGGTTTTTATACATAAAATCTGTTAATAATAAAAAACGCTCACGCTTGACACTTTTTAGAAAAACTCTCGAACTTGGCACTTTTTATATCGAGAGACAATAGGTGTAGTGTCGGCCATCTTCGCGGGCGGAGCTTAGTACAATAGATGCGCCGGCGTCCATATTGGAGGCGTTGCTATTGTACCGGTTAAAAGTGGTTCACCCGAAGCATCGCAGGTAGTGACCCAAAATGACGTAGGCGATCATGCGATGTCGTGCTGTGTTTAGTCGTGTGCGAGTACTTGCTTACTCGCCACACCACTCCCCCCGGGAGACCATAGTACAGCTATGGGCGATAGTAGTCAGGGAACCTTACTGTGCGCCCGCTTCTGGTTTGTTTCACTACGGTGTCTGCAGGTTCCTGGTGGTGATCGGGCGTTCTAGCTTGATCGCTGCTTACGTCTTCTCTGGTCACGTACGCGGGTTTGAGGCGATCTATTGACACCGTTTGTTCTTTGCCTTGGACTTCGATGTCAAATGTCTTTTCGGCCCGTCGAAGAACCTTATATGGACCCATGTAAGGAGCTTGAAGAGGTCATCTCTCCGGTCCTTGGCGTAAGAAGTCGTGGCTGGCGGTTGCCAGACTTTTGGGTACGTAGAAGGATCGGTTTAGACTAGTGTGCCATGAGGTTGGTTGAGGAGTCAGTTTGGACATATGTGCTCGCAGTCTACTCACTAAATTGCTCATGTCAACCGTTTCTTCAGAACTAGAGGTCAGGAACTGTCCGGGTAGGCGTAAGGTCTCTCCAAAAACTAACTCTGCTGTTGATGACTGGAGGTCCTCTTTCCAAGCACTGCGTATGCCTAATAACACCCATGGTAAAACTTCGGTCCAGTTTGGCGTGGAGTGGCAGGTTATTGCAGCCTTTAGTTGCCGGTGTAGTCTCTCAACTAGACCATTTAATGCGGGATGGTAAGAAGTAGTTAGGTGATGATTGGCACCTATCAGCACGGTGAGTTCCTTGAAGGTGTGTGAAGTAAACTGACGGCCGCGGTCTGTAGTAATATGCTCGGGGCAGCCGAAGCGGGCGATCCAACCTGACGTTAAAGCTGATACACAGGTCTCCGCTGTGATATCTTGGAGTGGGTACGCCTCAGGCCAACGTGTTGCGCGATCTACTACTGTAAGGCAGTATCTGTAGCCAGCAGATACGGGTAGAGGGCCAATCAAATCGAGGTGGATGTGACGGAAGCGTGCTGTAGGTGGTTGAAAAGCAAGCAGTGGGGCTGAGGTATGGCGTGTGACTTCGCTCCTCTGGCAAGATTGACATTCTCTAGCCCATTGACGACTATCTCTTCGCACACCAGGCCAAACAAATCTTTGAGTGACTAGGCGTACAGTAGATTTCAATCCAGGATGACTCAGATTATGTATGGAGAAAAATGCTTTCTCGCGAAAAGCTTTTGTGAGGAATGGTCTTGGCATTGAAGTGACGTCGCAGTAGACTTTGATGTTGAATCCTGGTATGCAAATTTTCTTTAACTTTAGGGCCGATCCATTTTTCAACAGTTCTTGTAACTCCTCGTCGGTTTCCTGCTCTTTTGCTAGCGATTGGTAATCTAAAGGCGCGTTAACTTCAATTATGCGTGAAAGTGTATCTGCGACGACATTCTGTTCACCTTTGATGTATCTGATGTCAGTAGTAAATTAACTGATGAAGTCAAGGTATCTGTACTGCCGCGGAGAACAGTTTTGTCGAAGGGTTGCGAAGGCAAACGTCAACGGCTTGTGATCTGTGGTAACCGAAAATACCCGTGCTTCAACCATAAATCGGAAGTAGCGTATAGCCTCGTAGATCGCTAAAAGTTCGCGGTCGTACGGGCTATATTTCACCTGCGAGGGGCTGAGTTTCTTGGAGAAAAACGCCAGGGGTTGCCAATATTGACCTTTTCGTTGCTGCAGCACTGCTCCTATCGCTGTGTCCGAAGCGTCTGTCTGTATCGTTAATTCTGCGTGTGGTTCTAGATGAACCAATAGTGTGGCTTCTGACAGGCTATGTTTGCAGCTATTGAAGGCGTTTAGTAGTTCTGTAGTCATTTCTACTGGATGTGAGCCTTTGACTTTCGGACCGGACAGCAATTTATTTAGAGGAGCTTGTGAGGATACCGCTGCTCGTACGAAGCGACGATAGAAGTTTAGCATTCCCAGGAATCTTCTCAATTCTTTGATGGTTTTGGGAATGGGAAAATCTTGTATGGCTTGAACCTTCAATTGCAAGGGCTGGATTCCTGCTGCCGATACGGTGTAACCCAGAAAAGTAACTTTTTCTTGGCCAAAAGTGCATTTGTTAATGTTCACCAGGACTCCAAATTTTGTTAACCTCTGGAATAGCTGTTTGAGGTGATCCAGGTGGTGGTTCCTGCTGCACCTACTGATCAAAATGTCATCAAGGTAGACATAGCAAAAATCCAGGCCTCTAAAAGCTTCGTCCATAAATCGTTGAAACGTTTGGGCTGCGTTGCGTAGACCAAACGTCATGTATGGGAATTTATACAACCCGAAAGGTGTTGTTATAGCAGTTTTTGGTACATCTTCTTCAAGAACTGGTATATGGTTGTAAGCCTTGACAAGGTCGATTGTGGAGTATATAGTACTACCAGTTAGTTGGTGTGTGAAGTCATGTAGGTATCTCACAGGGTACCGGTCTGGAATGGTACGGGCGTTTAATGATCTATAGTCGTCACATGGACGCCAGCCATCGTTGTTTTTGCGTACTAGATGTAGAGGAGAGGACCATGCGCTCTCCGATTGGCGTGCCGTGCCATTCTGCAGCATCTCTTCAATTCCTGCTTTGCAATCCTAAGGCGTTGTGGGTCTAAACGCCGTGGGCGGCTGAAGACTGGAGGGCCAGGAGTCGTGCGGATATGATGCACTGTAGTGTGTTTTGGTACACCTGGTTTACCAGCTGGTCGTGTGAGATCTGGGAATTCCTTAAGCAGTCGATGGTATTCGCTATCATCCTTGATTGTGCGGATTGATGAAATAGCTTCACAGGATCTATGCGTTTGGCCTTGGCTTGTAAGACTGGTGACGTTGTCCATCAAGCGCTGGTTGCGGCAGTCGACTAGAAGATTATAAAAAGCTAAAAAGTCGACGCCTATGATGGGCTTGGTTACGTCGGCAACAACAAAGCGCTAGGAAAAAGCTCGGCGGAGTCCTAGATCCAGGGTAAGTGGTAGAAATCCGTAGGTGCTGATGATAGCCCCATTCGCGGCAAATAACTCGTACTTGGTTTTAGCTCGTGGCTCCCGTATAGAGGATCGAGGAAATACGCACAGGTCCGAACCCGTATCTATTAAATATTGTATTTTCATCTTGCGATCCGTAACAAACAGGCGGCTTGATATAGCTTGGCAGTCATTTACCGCCTCTACTGGCTGCCTTGGTAGTTTTCCGACTTCTTGGTATAGCTACAAGGTCGTGTACATCTGTTGGCCCGATCTGCAAATCTTCTGTGGTAATTACAATGTTGGTTGTCATTATATAGCGTACGTGATCGAGGACGGCTTTGATTCCATCTTGAATCTCGGGAACGTGAACGTGGCCTTCTGCGTACTTCTTGCAACTCGGCATTCATGGCTTCCATCTTCTGCGTCAATTCGGTAACTGCATTCGTTAACATTTTAATAGCATTTCCTGTTCCTGATGGTTGTGAACCAGTCGCTTGCCTATTTACTGGCATGCTAGTAGTGGCTACCTGAGAGGATAGTGGAACGATATCAACAACTCGGTCGACTAATTCTGCTACTGCCTCTAAACTTGTCCTTTCTTGCTTAGCCACAATGGCTTGCAGATTTGCAGGGAGTCGACTTGACCATATTGACCTGATGAATTCTTCAGGAATTGTGGGGCCCACCAAATGTTGAAGATGGCGAGAGATGGGAGAAATTGCGTGGGTTTTCTGTCTCCGAGTTCTTCATGCATAAGCAGTTGTTTTAGTTTACGCTCTTGTGAAGCCGACAGGCGCTTGATTAATACTTGAGTTTCTCGTATTTGTCCGTAGCTGGTGGAGAAACAATGATATCTCGGACTTCCGCAGCGTGTTGTGATCCTAGCAGTGACAGTACAAGGTAAAACTTCGTATTATCTGTAGTGATATTCGAGAGCACAAACTGCCCTTCGATTTGCGCGAACCATAACTGCGGGTCGTCGGCGTTAAAAGCAGGGGCTTTTAATCCAACGTGGAAGGCCACAAAGAAGTCTTCTCCAAGCTCCGTGCTCTTCTGCTCCTTGTTCGGGTTCATCGTGTTAAAAGTCGGTAGTCACCAGTGAAGTGGCTCTTATGGACCCAAACCACTTATATATCTGTTGGTCTATGTAGACAGCGTAACAGTAAATAAAAGAAGGGCGAACTTGAGTAGTATATATTGCGAACAAAGTACAGACCGTAATGAATGTAATAATCTTAATCACTAGGGTTTTTATACATAAAATCTATTAATAATAATAAACGCTCACGCTTGACACTTTTTAGAAAACCTCTCGAACTTGGCACTTTTTATATCGAGAGACAATAGGTGTAGTGTCGGCCATCTTCGCGGGCGGAGCTTAGTACAATAGATGCGCCGGCGTCCATATTGGAGACGTTGCTATTGTACCGGTTAAAAGTGGTTCACCTGAAGCATCGCAGGTAGTGACCCAAAATGACGTAGGCGATCATACGATGTCGTGCTGTGTTTAGTCGTGTGCGATTACTTGCTTACTCGCCACACCATTATCGTCATTTCCGGCTCCTGAAGCAGACTCTTCAAGCTTACTCCAAAGACATACTACATACATACCTAACGTCACGCCTTTTATCCCCGAAGGGGTAGGCAGAGGTGTATTTCTACACCCACTTTTCGCCAGATATACTTTAGTCCCACGTAATAAGGGGCGAGCCTATTGACGTACCGGGCACATTTCCAGACTCCATGCTGCTACTGAGAATTTCGTGACAGAAAAACCCAATAACACTGCCCGACCCAGGAATCGAACCCAAGACCTCCCGATCCCACGCGCACATTTATGCCGCAAGACCAACGAGGCAGTCGTATAGGGTGTGATGTCGAGTTTTCCGTCTCTACGTAAAGATGGCATTTGCATCGTGTTATCCCTTAGTCACCTCTTACGACACCCACGGGAAGATAGGGGGTGGGGACACTTGTATTCTATGCCGTCAACCACACGGCAAAAACATACTCTGCTGGATAAATTCGTGCAGTCGTTCTGGCGGTGCTGGCGTGCGGAATATCTCCACCAGCTTCAGGCTAGATCCAAGTGGAATAGTCCTGCATCCCCTATACAGGAGGGTACGTTGGTTGTCATAATACATGATAATGCTCTGCCTCTTTCATGGCCGTTAGCCATCGTAGAGAAACTGCATACTTCCAAAGACGGTACAACCCACGTTGTTACCGTGAAAACTGCGAAGAGGAGCTACGTGCGCCCTGTTGTACGTTTCTGTCCGCTTCCAACTCAGTGAGATCTAGCCTGAAGTTGGATCTACTTCTTAGTTTAAGTATTTAGTTTGTAGTTTTCGTCATAATTGTTTCGCTAAAGTTAAGTTAGATTAATTTTAACATCATATCGCTGTCTAAGCCTATTGATGGGTTATGCGGTAGTACATCCAACATAGCTAAGTTCAATTTTATTTTTTTTAAAGGCAACCCTTTAGGGCCGGGGGGATATGGTAGCGCCGTTTACCTTTCTATTGATAATTATTTACATCAACGTCAATCGTATCTTGCTTGCTTGCCAATACGAGCGATCCTTTTTATTCCTTCCCTTTCTACCAAAAGGCACGCCTATCGCTGATTCGTCGCCGAGTTCAACGACGCGCGAGACAGTCAAGAATCATCTGTGTCGCGCCGAACACTTGTAATACCGCCATATTGTACCGCTTCTATACTATAAACCAACAAAACCGCCCGCTGGTGAAGTGGAGTGATTTGTGTAGCTCTGGGTTGGGTCCAGACGGAGTGATCAGCTTACAGCCCGATTCAGTAAGAAGCCGAAGAGAGCCATCTTGTCAATCCGAGAGAACGGAGGTAGGTGTGCTGCAAATCCCAGTATCGATAATTCCCAACTCCCACTCTCTTTTCCTATTCTAGGCGATCAGAACCCATCCCTATACAGTCCATTAAACAATCTAATTTATATATGTATTACTTGTGAGATATATTGTGTTTTCATGCGATGGCCGAGTCAATCTACTTATTTAAATCATTAAAGATTTTTAATTCACCGACTTGGTATTACATGGATCTCACAACTTTTTACGGTCGCGAGACTTGGTATTATTGACAAGTATAGTTTTTATTGGATCATACACATGTTCACACATAACCCTTAAAACATCAAATCGCCTTTTTGAGCAACTGTCTAAAAATTTCCTTTTTCGTATTCGAACGCCAGCTTTCAACCGTGCACGCCGACACAACACCTTATAACGAACTTAGAACAATACAGACTCAACTTTTGTAATTGTTCTCAGTTTTGCATCTAAAATGCGGAGAAATGTTGATTTTGGCTTATCGTGTCTTTACACGCGAATTCTGAATGACGTAATAATACGTTATTTGAATAAGATTAGACGTTTGAAATTAAAGTAATGCCTCGTTTAATGTCATCATGTGATTCTTGAGCTTATCTCAGAAGTTTAATTATCGGATTTTACTACCGTTGTTAATGATATCGGAGCCATTTGTTTGTGTATCCTATATGAATGTAAGTTACTGTTACTTTTATTGTCAATTGTAATTAGCGAAACAATTTGTAAACGGTGTAGTCGTTTTTATACTTAAATTGTATAGTTTTATAGGCAGCGATAGCCGAGTGGATATACCAACAGACTGCCATGCAGAGGGTATCGAGTTCGAATCCACGGCGCGCACCAATGACTTTTCGGAGTTATGTGCGTATTGAATTGTTAAATATCACTTGTCCCGTGCCTCGGAGAGCACGTTAAGCCGTCGGTCCCGGTTGTCATGAAGATCTTTGACAGTCGTAACAGGATGTCAGTACCTTCTAAATAAACTGACACTAGTCTAAACCATGGAATATCGCTATCCCTTCGGGTTGTGGAGGTCAGACAGTCAGTCGCTCTGTGGAAAAGCTAATATTCAGCTAAATCCGGTTAGACCAGTAAGCGGACCCAAGATTGAAACTGGGATAACGCTAAGAGAAAGAAGAAGTTTTATTGCCTCAGTAGGCAATTCAGCTTGAGCATTAAAACTAGAAATTTACTTTCAAGTAAACTAAATTCACATGGGAGGCATTAGTGTAGTATGAAGTACTTTATCAAATAAAAATGAATTAAGTATTTGTAATAAAAATAGGCACTAGCTATGATTGCAAATCAGAAGTTCTTTTAATACTTGTGGCGCGACGCCTTTTTAGTAACAATCATCTAGCGTACTGTTTTACTGATCAGTGGCTTTGACTGCTACGCCGAAGGTTTTGGTTTCGATATCTACCCGGGACATACCTTTGTGTCATGTGTTTTGTCTCAGTGAAATTTATCTAGACGGACGCGACCCTAATATACTACAGATCCATCACCAAGCTGAAATCTTCTCGTTTTGGGCATCATGCCACGTCATACTAAGCAAAAATAACACCTGGGAAACTATTTCTTTTTAATCGACACATTTGTTAAGGCACAATTGAAAGTGCGCTAATACAATTCTCGAAATACCTACTTATGCATGGGTGCAAAGGACATTTACAAAACAAATTGGCGAGGTAAACGCATCGATTTTGTACCTAATTAGAAAAATTTTATGCTGATTTTGAGCCTCAATACCTGACCCAGTAATTTCTTAGATATGGTGCCGAACACTCCAATTATTTCCAATAATGCAATCATTACAAACATTATTTACTTAAATCTACTAGTACTTACTAAAATCCATTATTGTACCATACATACATACATCCATAGACTCACGCCTGTTTACCGGACGGGTTGGCAGAGACTTCGGAACGACATTTGCAACGATCCTGACATATCTCTCTTGCTTCATTCACTCCCATGAAGTTTCTCATGCATGCTCTTCTGTCTTCTTCTGCTCATTGTACTAATGTGCAGTTAAAGGATTTGAGTTTTCGTTAAGGGTCTTTTTACACCATGTATACAACATACAGTTCTTTACAATGACAAAGATCATTTTAAAGTAGAAAGTTTATAGTTTAGCGGATTCCAAACACGAAGATAAAAAATTGAATACAACCGGGATAACGCTAAGACGATGATGAGTTTGATACCTTTTAATTTATCTTGTGCTTTAGTCCTTTGGCAGCCATGTTAACAACAGGCAGTGGTAGAAAAGACTTACATACCGATACTTTGTTCGAGTTCGAATTGTTTTGAAGTTAAGTGATAAATGGTGAAAGAAAATATGCGAAGGAAACTTGTATGTCTGAGATACAGGTCTGTAAATTCTCCATAATGTTCTCGAAAGACATTAAAAATTGATGTTTGTTGTTATAACGATAAGATACTTGTACCCAATAGTGGGACAGATTATGAACAAAGCTGATGATGATGTTGAGTCTTTCTAAGGGCAACTACGGAACCTGATATTTTATATGGCCCAACACAAACTTCACCGGTCGTTTTCATTTTCAAGGAATAAAGATATGTTTACGGTTTACAATATCGATACGCTGGTATTTTGATTCCCTTCGTCCCGAGATCCCTTCGTCTGGCGCCACCATTTTGATCATTTACGCAGATCTGGCGCGCTCCCGCTCCGGGAGAGAAAATAAAAGAGTAAATATGGCGGAAGCCATGCAAACAAACTGCGGGTAATACATTTTTTTATGTTATTATTGAACATTAATTTATCTTAGTTACTATAACACCAAGAATCAAGAGCTGTTTTAACCTTTGATGTATAACTTTTGAAATCAGTGTTAATTGGTAACCTTTACCTGAAACTTCTTGTGTAGGTCAAGTTTTAAAAAGTTTTTATTTGTTGTTTATTACTTTCCATCCTTGAAAAATTCTATGTAATTAGAAACAATATTTATTTTACGGGCGCTGAAAAAATCAACAGGCAAGTCCTCTTTAATTTTAATTTTCGAGAAATTGATTCTAGACCAACTGCAAAGTTGTTTAACAAAGGGAAGGGTTTTACAAAGGGGCGCTCCACGACCAATGCCGGTGTTGAGCTTGTAAAAAATATTTTTGATGCCTGGGAGGATTCACATGATGCTTTATGTGTCTTCTGTGATTTGTCCAAGGCCTTTGATTGTGTAGAACATGATACATTGATCAGGAAATTACATCACTATGGTTTAAGTAGTTCTGCTCTGCATCTTCTCACTTCATATTTGAGTAATACGATTTGATGTCGACGGGACGCGATCACATGGGTCTGTAGTCAAAATAGGCGTCCCACAAGGTTCAATTCTCGGTCCTTTTTTATTTTTAGTATATATTAATGACTTACCACACCTCGATAATGACAAGCACGGGATAGTACTGTTTGCTGATGATACCTCACTTTTATTTAAATTAAAACGTCAACAAATTGATATGGACGATGTAAACATTGCTATCTCAAAGGTGATTCGCTGATTTGAGTTTAACAACCTTCTTTTAAATAGACTTAAAACTAAATGTATTCGATTTTTGATGCCTAACGTCAGACAAGTGAACACCTAAGTAAAGGTTAAGGATGATGTGTTAGATCTTGTAGATAACACCAAATATTTAGGCATTACACTACATTCTAAGCTGCAATGGGGACTGAATATTAGTAAATTGTTGAATAGACTCAGCTCTGCAGCATAGGCAGTCAGGAAAATTCGCCAGTTAACTGACATTGACACAGCCAGGCTTGTATATCATAGCTATTTTCATATTATAATGTCATACGGTATTCTCTTGTGGGGAAATGCTGCCGACATTCAAACCATCTTTGTTCTGCAGAAAAGAGCTATTCGAGCAATTTATAATTTTGATTATCGGGCTTCGTTAAGGAATAAATTCAAGTAAATAAACATTTTATCAGTTGCAAGCCAGTACATTTATTCCAACCTAATATATGTATTCCAAAAAAAGGCCAAATACTCAAAGAAAAGTGATATCCCAAAGGTGGTTCGCTGGTTTGAGGTTAACAACCTGCTTTTAAATAGACTTAAAACTAAATGTATTCGATTTTTGATGCCTAACGTCAAACAAGTGAACACCTCAGTAAAGGTTAAGGATGATGTGTTGGATCTTGTGAATAACACCAAATATTTAGGCATTTCACTAGATTCTAAGCTGCAATGGGGACTGAACATTAGTAAATTGTCGAATAGACTCAGCTCTGCAGCATACGCAGTCAGGAAAATTCGCCAGTTAACTGACATTGACACAACCAGGCTTGCATATCATAGCTATTTTCATACTATAATGTCATACGGTATTCTCTTGTGGGGAAATGCTGTCGACATTCAGACCATCTTTATTCTGCAGAAAAGAGCTATTCGAGCAATTTATAATTCAAATAATGGGGCTTTGTTAAGGAATAAATTCAAGGAAATAAACATTTTATCAGTTGCAAGCCAGTACATTTATTCCAACCTAATATATGTATTCCAAAACAAGGCCTCATACTCAAAGAAAAGTGATATCCACAATTTGAATATTAGAAATAAGAGCAAACTAGTAGTGCCGAACACCCGGCTAGAGAAAATAAAAAAATCTTTTCAAGGCCAATGTGTGCGCTTTTACAATAAAGTGTCAAGCAATATACAAAATTTAAGTTTTAATAAATTCAAAAAGGTTATAAAACGTAAACTTTGTCAAAAAGGGTGCTAGATTACATTGAAAACAAAAATGCTTGGGATTAATTTGCTCGGTCCCACAGGCTATTTATGTTTTATTGATTTAAATGCGAAATTATAATAGCTATTGACGTCAGCCACTCGGTTTGAAAAGTGCCTTAAGGCGCTGTTATACCTCAGAAGCCGTGAAACACCAAATTTTTCGTCGCGCATCTAGCCATAACGGTACATATTACAACCTAGCAAAAAATAGAGCTTAAAGTCAAAAGTCTGAACAAAAGACTTTTGAAAGAATGTTTCATGTATGTAAAATAGAATCATGGTAAAAAAATCACAAAATCGAGGCAGAAAATAATCTTTCGTCTCACTGTTTGCAATATTTTGATCGTAAGCTGTCATATTTTATTTGATAATATTGTAGGAAATCTAATGAACTAAAGAATTACCCTATTTATTTTCATATTATACGTGTATATTTTGTAAAATAAAATAAAATCTGCCAAACGTCTATGATTTTGACGCTCGGTAGATCCCATCAATATCAAACGCTTCAGCAATTTAAACCTTATTAGCATAAGCGGTGTACTGAGTGTCAGTTGCTAGTTTACGCCCCGCCCAGACCTCATCATTCGGCTATGAGCCCTGTGAGAGATAGGTCATGTCGCTTGCGTCTCCGCTGCACGAAATTTTACGAAAACCTGTTTGTTATTGTAATACGCCGATTTGAGTTCGTAATTTCATGTTTTATGTTATAGACTGAATATTTTGAATCTAATAGGCTTTTCATGTAACTATGGGCACATATAATTAGGACCCAAGTTTATACTCTTGTTGTGTTTAATGTGTTATTGTTTCTGTGCTTATAAATATATAATTAGAAGAATAAAATATGTACAATTAGAGAAATAAAGTTCTACGAAGGATTTGTACAAGAAAGCGTCGTAATAAAATAGAAATTCATCCATGGCCCAGTGATTATGAAATATGTAACATTTTTACACAAATTATTTTCATAATATTTATGCATAATATAATTATATAAATTATTCTCACAATACATAGCTGCATCACTTTTCAATATTTGAAAGAGTAATAACATAAACCCGAATCATTTTATGTACCTATATTGCAAATTCATTAGCTTGTCAGAGCGCCTGGAGCGCTAAGATGCCGCCACGGCGAACAATAAACAGCGCTAATATGGCGCTCCGCAGTCCGCACACAAGGGGTAACGAATGTTGTATTATTGTGTTGTGAACATAAACCTATTTAGGTACATCGGGTAAAACTTTAATTATTTATAAACTATTAGGTATGTCTCAGTACATCTAATATCTTTTTAATTTCTAAAATCAATCATTTATAAGTAAGATAGTGACTTCTCTGTTTACTATACTGTAACACAAGATATAGTATTTTTTTTAATAATAAAGTACCTAACTAATTATCGTTATTGTAATTACAGTGAAGTTAAAGAAAACAGTTCTGCAACGTCTTACACACATTTGACTGCAGTCATTCCTAACACGATTTGTTCAAGAGCTAGCCAAGAAATTCCAAACAATTTTTTAAAAAAATTGACTCAAATTCCGTAGTGATAAGCAAAAATTACAAGAGGGATAGCAGTGACTGGTTCGAATTGCGTAAGAATATGTTGACAGATTGAAATTTTGGTATAGTGGTAAAAAGAAGAGATAACAGCAGTAAAGCCAACTTAGTAAAAATTATTTTGTACAAATAAAATATTTGCAATGTTAAAGCAGTTGCGCATGGAGTCTAAAATTAATAACTGGCTTTGCAACAACTGGCGAAGCAAGACAATGTAACAATCGAGCCTTGTGGATTATCCGTTAATTGGTGCCACGCCAGATGGGTTAATAGGTCTAAACACGATTGTGGAAATGTAATGTTCTATAGTTGCCTATAAGAATGGCCTGGAGAATAGTATAAGAGCAAATAAAAGACAAATATGGAAAAATGATAAAAAGTGAACTGAATAGTCTAAACAAATATTGTAATTGTTATTACCAAATTCAGGGGCAACGCCACCTTACACGCAAACAAAAGTGTTTATTTGCCGTGTGGAGTAGCGAAAGCATACCACTAAAAATAGAAATTATAGAAAGAGATGATGTTTTCTGGGAGAAGAAAATGAAAGAAAAGCTTGTGGCGTTTTGTATGAATTGGCAGTTGCATGAAATTGTTGATTCTCGTCAAGCTCAAGGGAAGGCATTGCGAGATAACGGAGAGGAAAATGTTTCATCAGTGCTTGAAATTTCTACAATACAAAGCCGTAAAAGGAAAGTAAATGAAACTGTGCCTCGTGAACAACAGCAAATAATAAGTATTGAAGCCTTATCACCTCACACACTGCCTCCAACTTTCGATGAGAATAAAGAAAACCTGCCGGGTTGTAGCAGACAGCTAACTTTTGATGAGCTGTAAACTTTGTATTTCTTTAATAAATGATAAATGAATATAAATAAGAGACTTTTAATATTTATTTTCTTTGAAACAACACATATTTGATGCGAAAGAAAATTTTTATATTTTTCCATACAAACATGTACGAGGAGAGCTAACGAAAAAGCAGTAACTCAAATTCTAATTCTATGATTTTCTAAGCGACATAGCAGTATCTCATGAATAAGGTATATACACAAATATTTTTGATATTTCATCTATTATGAAAAATAATAATAGGTTGGGTTTCGAAACGAGTCGCCTGAATTTGAGGGTATTGGTAGTGTAGGGGGCTTAAGGGAGTTTGTTTTAATCCCCTAAAAGTAATTTTGGCTGCCGGAGTTGCGTCTAAATATTTTTAAACAATTTCCAAAGTTTCATAAATACTTCGGCAATTATGTAAAACGGAACGTAGTTTTTATTACAGTTTAGTACAGTTTTGCAAATGTCATTTTTAGGTTTTATGTGAAAAACGTGAAACGAAACGCAAAACCGCCATCTTGGAATGATCATATTGACAGCTAATGCAAATTTGTGCGTCATTGCTTTCGAGTGCCTAGGGTTAGGTGCGACTGCAATAAGTAACTAAATAGGTTATGTCAGGTTTTCTTTTGACCCTTAATCCGAAAATAGGAGCTCTTTGCAGGGCTGTGTGATGAATGTGGAAGTTGGAAGTGCCATACACACCGATGTTTGGAGATATTTTTTTTTTCAGAGGAAACCAAGTATTTCCGGCAAGTGAAAATGGTGAGGAGGGGTTTCGAGACCTCCCCCTCTCCCCCAAATCACTCACAACTCCTAAAAACGGCGACGTATTTCAAAACCTTTACCATAATAATTATACCTATAATAAAAATAAAACATCCATAAATAAATAAAATAAATCAACTTTTACTAAACTTCAATTATCTCGTATATCTCGCTTAGTAGGGCAGTATTGTGATTTTTAGGGTACCGTAGCCAGAGATCGCCGTGACCCAGTAGAGGACACGGCGCTGCACACCTTGGCGGAATGCCCTGCTTGGGCATCGCAGCGCCGAGACCTAGTCGCGGCGATAGGAGTGGTCGAACTCTCGCTTCGGACCTTGATTCGTTCCATGGTTCGAAGCGAGATGTGTTGGGACGCCGCCGCCTCCTTTTGTGAGACGGTGATGTCGATCAAGGAGGTGGCGGAGCGGGATAGGGAGCCCATGCGACCTGTCTCCACCCGCAGAACCGGGCGTCGTCACCGGAGGGCGTTCAACGATCTCCGGCCACCGTGAGTACACGCCTGCGGACGGCGGGCCTGTTATACCGCCCCCCGTCCGCGAGGTCCGAGAGGCGGCGCACGTGTTCCGCGTGCGCCTCTCGTAGCGTTAGTAGACTACGTCGTTCTTTTCCGCTTGTAGTATGAAAGAGGATGTATGAGGACAAGCATGATGGATGCCGATAGATGCATGCGAGGGACGGGGCCCGCTTGCGCGGGCCAGCTCAGATGGGGTCGCGGCAGTAATGCTAACGCAGATCCCGCGACCCCGCCATTCAATGGGATCGGATAGAGGAACACCATGGTGGTTTTAGTGGGTAGTCCCGGCGCTTCTCGTCGGGGAGTCTCCACTCTCTCCCTAGACTGAGTCCCTTTAGGGGCCCAGCCTGGGGGGGTAAGCCCGTAAATTGTTTGGTTTCCACCATGAGTCAAAAAAAAAAAAAAAGAAAAAGGGTACCGTAGCCAAAAAATTTAAAAACGGAACCCTTATAGATTCGCCATGTCTGTCTGTCTGTCCGCCCGTATGTCACAGCCAATTTTAAAATTTATTGCAAAACAGATTTGAAAACTGGCAGGAATGGAATAAGATGTAGGTATTCTATGAACTGCTTCACTATTTTTATACAAAAATAACAATGGCCTCTCCATACATGGAACTGACTTAATTATTTATTATCATCTTACGGCACGTAGGTATTTACCTACTTTCGTCAACTATTAATACCTATAACGTCTAATGTAAACCAGTTTTGGTCATGGTTGCACTGAGAACAAAAATTGCGCTATGCCTATATTGTACGAACAGATCGATGTATGTAATATAAATTTTAATATCAGTATATAAATTTAATATGCTAAAACGTTTTGCTTGCGATTTTGAAATATTGGAATACGGATGTCGCCAGAATACGGCCGTACGCGACGAGAATGAAGGGGGGCGCCCCGCAGTAGACGGAGCTAAGCTCCCTTCACCTCCCCTGCTTCACCCCCTCATTTACCAAAACAGTCGCTTAGGACAGCACCTTAAGGTTCCGCGCTTGCCGCCACAGTTCCTACAAATCTCAGCGCATACCGCTCGATATTTTTTGTAAAATACTTTGCCGTATTGAAACTAGACTTGAGGCAAATTTCAATATAATCTTAAATGTGAACTGTTTTTATTTATGATTTTTTTTTACATAATTTTATCATCGTAAAAACATATAATGTTTTTGTTCAACCGCTATTAGTTGAATGCTATCAGAATTTTAAGTGCTTTTGCTACTTTGTTATTTGACTAGTGTCAGATTTAAATAAAAACATAAAAAGCTCAGAATGACGTGTACTACAATAAAATTCTATATGAATATATAAACTTATTCGTTGAATTTTAAACACTTACAAAATGGAAACGTGACACGGTAAATCGAATCGATTTCGGTTAACGATTTCCATTTTATTTAAGTAAAAAAAAATTAACAAGGTTATGAACATATTTTCCGCATATCAACATACTATAGTTTGACCGCAACCGCTGTACCGCGCCTTAGGTATGTGCGGGGAGGTGGGGTGTGGGCAGGAAAGAGCATGAATGCACATGAGATTCGTAGTGTCAGACAGATCTAACGATATCGAAGCACAATTTTTTTTAACTATATTTACGAGAATAATTATATTATCCAATCCCTGTTTTGTTCAATGAAGCGAATTACAATAAAAGAACCAATATAAATGAAATGAATCTTTAATCCTTGGAAATAACATTGTACATGAAAAAGAAAAATTGACTGACAATTCAAATTAAAAATTAAAACCTGTTTATTAGGTAAATAAATTACACTGATTATTCTGACATAGATTCTGTTTCAACTTCACATTCCATTTTGCTATCGGAGCTTGAATTAAAATCATCCTGCAGATTTATTATTATTGGGTCAATAATATAAACGAACCTATTGTCGCGATCCCAGTAAAAGTTTTCATTTTTTTGGACATGGTCATTACATCTCTGCCATTTTTCTGCCGTGTACTCCGAAAACAATAAATTCAGTGCGTTTATCTTTTCGTTTAGAAAAGAATTAATATGGTTTTGCGCTATATTGTTTTTGACATCAGCCCAGACCAACTCGATGGGGTTCAGTTCTGGATGGTATGGCGGTAAACGCAGTACTGTGTGTCCATGGGCTTTAAAGAGTTCATCAATTTTGTAAACGGGCTCTTTTTGTGTGTTATTGATAAGAATTTGCATTTGGGTTTTATTCATAGTTTCGGAAAATTCAACGCATTCAAATGCAGAACCGTCACACGCGCCGCAACCGGTTCTGCATTTCACTTTTGAGGCTTGTAATTGTTGGTTTCTTCTTAACTTGAACGCTGTGGTAAGATGCGTTGTCCATGACAACTACAGAGTTCGGCAGCAACTTATCTTGTAGCTTTTCATCCACCCACTTATAAAAAGTAGGCCTTATGGCCTTAGGTTATTACAAATACTATGTTAAACGCTTTGTCATAATTATGAATGATTTTTTGGTAATTAATTAATGGAGCAAATTATGTTAGCCGCAGTATATAAAAGATGATTGAAAATATAATTTTTATAAATAATTTTGTGTTATTTACTGGTAACAAGGCAAGGCGCTACAAGAAAAATGTCTGCCGCTGCTTGCGCACCGTTTATCTTGTAATTTCGGTTTATTTTCGATATTTCGATATATAAACTACTGATTTGATTTCTCCTTCATTAAAACGTTGTATCGAGCACCTTGTACCTCCATTTACGTGTGTTTTTTGTGAAATCCAGTGTTATTTTGTGAAACATAGACTCCAGTTTTGAGAAAATGACTCTTACATTGTGTTAAGATTTGTATGTATTGCTCTATTAAAACATAAATCTCTCATAATGAAGTTACATACGTATTTTATTAAACTGTGTTTTTTGATAGTTTTTTTTTGAAGATGTGGTACGCTGATTTTATTAGTAATCAGTTTCTATAGAAAACCAAATCTAAATCGGCCTACACATTAACTTCAAGAAACTCTTCGAAAAATACAGTGCTTACTATTTTAAACCCATAATATACAAGCTAATACATCCCTACTAATATTATAAATTCGAAAGTGTGTATGTATGTATGTTCCATTTTCATGCTAAAACGGCTGAACTGATTTTGTTGAAATTTTATATAGAGATATATTGGACCATGAAGACGGACATAGGCTACCATAAGTTGCAAAATTAAACTTGGAGGGATTTTAGGGAGGGTAGAAGTTTGTACGGCACAAATTTACCTCTTGGAATTAAGAACGCATACACTAATAATTGAGTGCTGCGCATATGCTATCGCAGATCTGTCAGTACTGTCACATCATACATAATGTCATATTGTGCACGGTGATTAAATAGTTCGCATATATAAACTAATAAATTATACACCACGCTTAAACGACTGAAATGATTTTCCCTACTAAATGCGAAAATGTTTATAGATATATATATTGGATATGTGTTAGAACATGGCTTTGAAATTTGATTGTATGCAAGGTAATGTTATTATGTACATTTCGGTAGATAATGTCATGGATACTGACAGAGTTACTTTGTGCCCTAAAGAGTTTCTAAAGTCTTTAGAATAATCAGGAGTGCCTTCAAATAACTTGAGACTGAAAGAAGATTTGTGTTGAATTTAATGTGAGGCGGTGGGCAAAAGCTAGTATACCTATATAGGTATATTACCACCAATTTTAAATTGCCCGCGCTAGTACAAACATGACGTTTGCAATAGTTTTGTGTGGGCTGCAAATAGATGGCGCTAGACGCCAAGGAGAAATTTCCTCACAAATTTTGTATGAAGTGTTCATTCTTCTCTCTGAGTATAAGTGTTCTGTGCTTGGTTCTGTGCTTTGAGCCGTCGTTACCTGCTGTCAAGAAGATCTTTGACAGTTGTTATGGAGAGGCAGTACCCTTGACAGTACTGACAGTAGTCTAAATCATCGAATTCGGCTCAAATAAGCTTTGCCAAAAAAAAAACGCTAAAACTAACGTTAAAATTGTACAAAGTTGAAGTCAAAATTCGTTTGGATACATCTGCTCAGTTATGTTTTTCAAGCCTTCCAGTGCACTGGCCGTCTTATATAATTATCATTTTAAACGCAAAGTTACTCTCTAACCCATTCTGCCACTGCCCGACGAGGGAATTTTGTCTCAAGGTTTAAGTAAAGCTAAGTTGACAGAAATAAATACGAAACTTTTGTAACAAATAATATGCTTTCATCTTGACATTGAAACCATCTTAAAAAACCTTAATCTATTAAGTTGTTACAAGGAGAACGGCTCAAGGTGCAACAGAAAATTAAATAGAACATTTGAAATTCATATCAAAACGGTACGGATTAGAATGCCTAAACATATTTGAATTTAATGCGTTAATATAAACGAACTTATTTTTGTCATGCAAACAAAATATCCCGAGTAAGCTTGAATAAATTTGTTTAAGATATTATAGAGAGGGTTGCTATCATACTAAGCGGCTGAAAAATGGCTTCTGAACAAAGTAATAAAGCCCCAACAAATCGGTCAAAAGAAAATATGAATGCGCGGAAGATGTGAGGATTTGTCGCAAATCTCCAAGTACTTACGACTTAGTAACTCGTGAATCATAAAAGCTATTGAATAAACAAAAAGACGATTTCGAAATATGAACATAATATTATACACAAACATGCTCTAGTTACTTGTTCGTTTATTGGGACTGGTGCATATTATCATAATATATTCTTACCGACAAATTCACAAGTTGTTACACTGCTTTGTAGGTATGGAGATGTGTGATTCTCGGTTGCAAATGAAATGTGCTGTACGTACATCAATGTATACGCAGCAATATATACTGATTATAACCAGTTTACATATTTTACAAAAAAAATGTCTTTTAGCTTTATTACGGTTAAACTCTGTGATTGTTAGTAGACGGACTGGTGCGCTGTGTAAAAATAACTTTTATACAATATCAGCGCAATACCATTGTATAATTATTATTAATTGAATCTAACTAAATAATTTCACGATATGTATATCATAAAAGTTACGTAAACATTGGTAGAATAGTCTTCTTATCTGTTTTCTACAAAATCTCAAAACAAATAATAACCCAAACATAATTGATTCATCTATAAACACACAGGTGTTTGTCTAAAAGTTTTCAAATCAATGCCTCAATACTGGAACGGTCAAATGCACTCACTGCGAAGCGAATTGATTATGTTCAAGTATAAATTGTACGCTGTAGGCAACTATACAACTTGTATGTGAATTTGAACTCTTTAAGTGAATATTCGACTATGCAGAAGCAGGTCCTTATACAATTACGCCTAAAATAACCTACTTTGACAGATCTGGCTGCAGTCTTTTGTACAGTTGCGTCACTTCGACTTCATATATGCTGCAAATCATGCATTTGTAGTGTCAGATCAATAGAGTATTTGACTCTTTAGTTATGTCTTTTTTATTAAATGTAAATTCATATTATATTATCTATGTGTAAATCTATGAAACGATGTTAAAGAAGTTGTTTTCTTCAGAAGACGCACAACTTTAGTTTTTTTTATAAGTAACATGAAAATAACACACATTCAATATTTCCATAGTAATGAATGACTTTGAGTTAGTAGACCGTAACTTCGTTTCGTTGAGAGATGGCGTGGCAGAAAAGAGCTTTTTTTTTAAAAAGAGTTTTTGTATTGTGCGTTGTATTTGGTGTGTCAATAAATGATTTACTTACTTACTTACTTTACTTAAGGCAACAATAAGCATATATTGTATACGTGTCTCCCTAAAAAAGAAATATAATCAAAAGCTTCTGGAGCGGAATGTCATGGACTAATTGGATCGCCTCTTCAGCCTACCATCATAGCACGTTCTGACTGCAGTGTAGGTGACAAGCGTTTGTATTTCAGATGTGGTGACTGTGCCGAGTTGTTTTCTGTTCTGTTTTTTTCAATTCATTGTCCACGGCATGTGTTACAGCCGTCTTTAGTGCAGGTATACCAAAAAAAGTGCACGACAAAGAAGAATATTGCAATCCATCTTATAGAATAGTATTTTACAGGTAGTAGAGCCTTGCTGATTTCAGCATAAATGGGCCGGCTCGATCGGGGAAATACAACCCTCTCACAGAAAATCGACGTAAAGTAACAGTACCTAAACTTTGAAATTAAACTACAGTTTACGGATTTTTATATTGGTTTCACTTGTTAATACATTTAAACCGAATGATATAGAAACTACATTTTTATTAGATAAAATTTACAATGGAATTAGAGGCAAACAATTCTTTAGCTTTCTTAGATGTACTTGTTATCAGGAACAAAAACAACTCTTTGAGCCACACTGTGTATAGGAAAAAGACACATACAAATAGGTACTTAAACGGTGAATCTCACCACCATCCTAAACAGTTAGCTACCGTAGGAATGTCTTTGTTTCAGAGAGCCCGGGGATCTGTGACAAGAAACACCTGGACGCCGAGCTTCAACATGTTAAGCAAGTTCTGCAAGACAACAAGCTCCGACCGCCGCGCCAACGTCACAGATCCCCGAAGAACAAGCCAGCTACAGTAGAGAGACAACCTGCTGTCCTCACATACATCAAGGGCGTGACCGACAAGATTGGCTACATCTTGAAGCGAGCTTCAATCAAAACTTTCTACAAGCCGCCAACGAAGATAAGCCAATTATTACCATCTGTCAAGAGTCAGTTACCCTTACAAGAGGCCGGAGTTTACAAGATAGACTGTGAGTGTGGGCTCTCATACATTGGACAAACCAAGAGAAGCATAGGCATTCGACTTAAGGAACATATAGCTGACATTAAACACAAACGCTCGACGAAGTCTGCTGTGTGTGAACATGTAGAACAAGGAACCAACCATTACCTGCGATTTGATAAACCACAGATACTCGCAAAAGAACACCGCTTTATTCCAAGAATGATACGTGAAGCTATTGAAATTAAAAAACATCCTAATTTCAATAGGGAAGATGGTTGGAATGTTCCTCCAGCTTGGGACCCTGTTATCAGGCTAATGAAACCCAAGAAGTACAAAGTCACCAGAAGACATTAAGACACAGTGAGCACATTCTGCGTAGATAGAAACACCAATAGTTGAACTATTGGTGTTTCTATCGTTCGGGTACTTTGAGATAACTTTTAAATTCAAGACAAAGACAAATACCACCTCAGTCTGCCGTGAACATGAATCCTGTAAAGAATTCGAAACGTCGGCTAGTAATAAAAATGTAGTTTTTATATCATTCGGTTTAAATGTGAAACCAATATATCGCGATAAAATCCGTAAACTGTAGTTTAATTTCAATGTGTAACATTCGCGTAAACCCAAGAAAATAGTACCTAAACTGTTGCGTTTCGTTCAGTGAGTGAGAGTGCCGGAAGCCTCATCCCCTATTCCTCATCCCACTCCTCCTCCTATCCCTTTTCTCAACCCCAAGGGGCAGCAACGCACTTGTGTCTCCTATAGTCTTGCTTGTGTCCATGGGCAGCGGTAATTGCTAACCATCAGGCGATCCGTCTACTCGTTTGCCGCCTATTAATATAAAAAAATATTTAAATATTTGTTTGAATTAGAATACAATATAGAATACGTCTTGGAAAATCAAAATAACCTCATTTTAATAAAACTTAATGACAGACGCTTGGTGAGGGCTCAGACGTAGCAAATTGTATTTTTCCGCTGTTTTGTGGGACAGAATGACTGATGCCTTACATTATCTGTGTATAACACAGGTTTAATATACCTTTATTGCTTTCGTGTTAACAGGAATGAAGTTTGACGTAAAAATATCGTCGTCGTTACGAATAAGGCAGCGAGAATGCTTTAGAAGCGAAGGGTTGTAATTAATTTTGGTTTTTGGCATGTTAGTAAACGTGCTCGGAGGTAGTATGATTGACGTAATGGGTTTTATTTTAAAACATACCTTATGAACTTGTTCTTAAGTAGAAATAAATTGTGAAAGCGTAGCATTATTCACGGTCTATGGGATAGCAAGACGAATTATCAACAAGCTGACGCTTGACAGATCTTTTTTAAGACTTGGGGTAGACTTAACGAGTAGGAATAATCCTGTGTCGAAGGCAATTTTACGAACATTTCATGAACGTTCATAAATAACAATTAAACACGAAACAACAATTTACTCGTACTGAGCGGCGATAGCCTAGTTGTGTACGTAACGTATTGCCGAGACGATGGTCTCGAGTTCGATCCCCAGTTACCCCGGGCACACACCTCTGACTTTTCGAAGACATATCTTCGTGTATTAAAAATGCTAATTATTGCTCACTTAATGATGTGCCCGTTAGATGGCAATAGGATCGCCCCCTATTACATTGGGACCGGAACATAACTGGCGAAATGTGGGTGTGTAATACACCTCTGCCTACCCCATCGGGGATAACAGGCTTGAAGTTATGTTATGTTACAAAAAATTATGCATTCGATCCTAAAGCACGTAAAACGGACTAAGGTGTCTTAATACTGTGTCATTCTTACATCAAGCAGAAGGTGGCTGAGTACGTCAATCATCGATCGAAGCACAATTTACGGGCACTGCTACATCCATCTGAATTCGATAATTGCCCCTGCCAGTGAAATAAAACAATTTGATGGCATTATGATTAATTTTAAACTGTAAATTAGTGTTAGTTTCTCGATTTGAACAAAAAATAAGTAGTAGTATAATATTTCAAACAAAAGAATTTAAATTACTTATGATCTCAACAGAGGAGATAAAGTCGACAACAAAAAATTAAATCTGACGACTCTTTTTCTTAAAAAGTCATTTAAGATGAAATTTCTAGGCTATAAAATTAATTCGTTAATTAATTTTGATTCCCAACTTTTCATACTGACAGATTTATTTTTCGAGAGTTCTCCAAAGTCGAAAAGTACTTTTTGTTTCTTTAAAAGAAATAATATTATTGTTGCTTAATAGATATTAAAGGTTCTTTCGAATATTAACTTCACCATTTTTAATTTAGTATTGCGAATTTCTTAGCTATGCACTACTTTTTTAACGAGTACAGTACTTCTAAAGAAAATTAAAGCTTTTTAGCTTTCTATTAAATGAAACCGTGCATAAATTGTGAAAACAAGATAATTATATTTATTAAATGTCATTAACCTCTGAAAATTTATTTTCAACGTATTTGAATAATTTAGCACCCAAGAGGGGCAACAGTTTGGTATATTCCTAGGCGTACTTAGGAATTAATTAGTTCCAATTGGTTATAAAAGATTAACGCTGATTTTTTAGGGTTCCGTACCTCGTAATGAAAAAACGGAATCCTTATAGGATCACTTCGTTGTCCGTCCGTCTGTCAAGACCTAATTTCGCAGAAACCCATGTAGGAATCAAACTGAAATTTATATCAAACAGTTAATTCTACTGTCCCATGAAGCTGTGAAAAAATCAAACTTCTAAACCAACTCAATCAAAAGATACAGCCATTTATGATGCAAATTTGTGCAATTTTCGAAACTCGCAAGGGAATCAAAACCCACAGGGTACTTTATCACAAATAAAGGAAAAATTGCGAAAACTAAATTTTTAGTAACATCATATAAGAAAAAAATTGTATTACTTTTAAAGTTACTTCCCCTTTCCTCTTAACGCGTAAAGTTATTAAATTGAAATTCATATTAAATACTTAGGTCTATTATACGTTTAAGCTGTAACAAAATCAACTTTCTATGTCAACGCAATCAAAAGAAACAGCAATTTTAGCATATTTTTTTAAACTCGTGACTACTGGGAAGGGACCGTGCAAGGGAATCAAAACCTAAAGGCCTGCCCGTAAACTCAGATTCTTGAAATTTAGTACGAATCAACGACATATAGCACAGATAAAGGAAAATTTGACAAAAAAACCGCAAATTTTTTGTTACATCATATAATAAAAATAATAATTATTATTTTAAAGTTACTAGCCCATTCCTTATGAACGCGTTGAGGTATTAAATTGAAATTCATATAAAATACTCGAGTCTATAATATCTTTAAGGCGCTGTTATACCTCAGAAGCCATGAAACACCTAATTTTTCGTCGCGCATCTAGCCATAACGGTACATATTACAAACTAGCAAAAAATAGAGCTTAAAGTCAAAAGTCTGAACAAAAGACTTTTGAAAGAATTTTTCATGTATGTAAAATAGAATCACGGTAAAAAAATCACAAAATCGAGGCAGAAAATAATCTTTCGTCTCACTGTTTGCAATATTTTGATCGTAAGCTGTCATATTTTATTTGATAATATTGTAGGAAATCTAATGAACTAAAGAATTACCCTATTTATTTTCATATTATACGTGTATATTTTGTAAAATAAAATAAAATCTGCCAAACGTCTATGATTTTGACGCTCGGTAGATCCCATCAATATCAAACGCTTCAGCAATTTAAACCTTATTAGCATAAGCGGTGTACTGAGTGTCAGTTGCTAGTTTACGCCCCGCCCAGACCTCATCATTCGGCTATGAGCCCTGTGAGAGATAGGTCATGTCGCTTGCGTCACCGCTGCACGAAATTTTACGTAAACCTTTTTGTTATTATAATACGCCGATTTGAGTTCGTAATTTCATGTTTTATGTTATAGACTGAATACTTTGAATCAAATAGGCTTTTCATGTAACTATGGGCACATATAATTAGGACCTAAGTTTATACTCTTTTTGTGTTTAATGTGTTATTGTTTCTGTGCTTATAAATATACAAAGAGATTGGATAATATACATAGAGACCGTCCTAGTACTCCCAAATTGAACACAGTCAACTGACGGGTAAGATACAATTTAGACAATATTATGCCATCAAATTATATAACCCTAGTGAATTTTCTTTTATAACAGTTATATCATGATTTAGAATTTAGCCGTGTATTATTTATATGGACTTTTTAAGTGTTGTAAAAAATCTTATCGATATGTCTATACACCGTATATTTTTACCTCGTTATTTTTTAGATTCTATGTGCAGGTGATAAAGATTTATAAAATAAGTGGTTTGCTGCAGTATGTCGTGGAGAAAATTGGGTGCCTAGAAAGCACCACAGAATTTGTTCCAAGCATTTTACTGCGGAATGTTTTTATAGTAATGACAGATGGCTCCTCCCTTCTAAACAAAACAGTGTGAGTGTTTAAATAATTACTTGCTAATAATTAAACTATCAGCAACAGTAGTGAATTCTGAAGCTTGTTAGAATCCATCATATTACAAAAAAATTAATGCACCTATAGAAAAAATCTCTTAACTAAAACAATGACAACTTCAAAATTTCCATTTGCTAATATTGAACCAATAAAATTAAATAATACCAGAATAGAAAATGTTCATAAATTTAGATACCTGGGATCCTTAATAACTAGCGACTCTAGATGCACCCCAGATATAATAGCAAGAATAGGTATGGCGAGAGAAGCGTTTAATTCTAAGAAACACCTACTCACAACAAAAAATATCTCTATTAACACCAAGAAACGCTTTATTAAAAGCTATATCTGGAGTATAGCACTTTATGGCGCTGAGACTTGGACAATGACGCAAAGGGACAGAGAGAGATTGGAAGCATTTGAGATGTGGTGTTGGCGTAGGATGGAAAGAATCAGTTGGACAGAAAGGAAAACAAATGATGAGGTCTTAAACATAGTAAAAGAGAAAAGAAATATCTTAAGTACAATAGAAAATAGAAGAGGTAAAATGTTGGGGCACTTGATACGACATGACAATTTCATTAAAAACATCTTGGAAGGGAAAATGGAAGGAAGGCGAGAGGGGTAGGCCAAGGAGAACATTCATAGACCAAGTAAAGGAAAAAGTTAACGTTGCGTCGTATCAAGATGTCAAGGCACTGGCTGAGGATAGATTGGCATGGAAGAAGCTCCACCGACAAGAGCCTAGCTCTTAATTAGAAAAAAAATAAGAAAAAATCTGATCATTCTCTACAAAGACAGTAATATTTAAAGGACAGTCATTTGAAGGTTTGATAAGAACTGTCTACTTTAATAGTCACGACTACTGAGTGGTTATGCATCAAAATAAGGGAATCTTCGTTTGAAAGAAATTTTGTTAAATGTCATCTACCCAGAGACCAAAACTTGATTGTTCTTGTTCGACTAGTGGACTAATAATGTGTCGATCCCAAGATAAATCGAAGGGCTAGTCTAGCCACAATTTTTTTCTCTCTAAATATTCTGTGTGTCACATGTATGATCGAAAATTGTCCGATCCCGCACATACATTTTTTACACATAGATTTGTATTACCTACACTATGTAATGAGAAAATGTCAATAAAAAGTGATTATTGTTAATAACAAACTTTTGGGGACTATTGAAGATTTTCACTAAATTATTTATTTTCACTTTAATTTTATGTGTTTTGATACAATAATCCATGTCGACCATGCCTTTTCTTATAATGTGTCAAGTTGGGTAATATATGACATTTACAGTTATCATAATGCCTGAGCATGCGTTTTGCCTTATTCTTAATTGTTTACTTTCTCTAGCAAAAATGTGTTATTTGGCCAAATTACACATTTTCTAAATATTCTGTGTGTCACATGCATGATCAAAAAGTGTGCGATCCCGCACATACATTTTTTACACATAGATTTGTATTACATAGTGTATATGTAAATGAGAAAATTTCAATAAAGTGATTATTGTTAATAACAAACCTTTGGGCACTATTCAAGGTTTTGTCTGATTTATCTATTTTAAGTTAATTTTTATGTTTTTTGCTTGATAAAATCCATGTCGATTATGTCCTATCCTTGTAAAGAATTAATTTGGATATGCCATTCTCAGTTATCATAATGCTTAAGCTATGAGTTTTTCTTTTTTCTTAATTATTTGCTTTCTCTAATAAAAATATGTTATTTGGGGGTGATGATTAATTTATTTAATATTTATAAATCCCACTTACAGCTATCATTACAGCTGAAAAACGAACTATAAATAAGTATAAATAAACATTAATGCCGAGGGTGTCGTATGAGGCAACTAAGAGAAACACAAGAGAAGGAAATCTCGAAATAAAACCCTATACGAATATTTCTGGCTAGTGTGGTATAATAGTAGGCCAAACCTCCACAACGGAAGGTTTAAGACCAGCAGTGGACTGGAAAAGGCTGTTGATGCGTAAAGAAAAATACCATGAAAATTAGAAAATAACGCCTGTTCTACTGAGTACCCATTTGAAACAAAAATATATAAGTTCAGTTTAAAAATGCAAGTTTGTGTAATAATTATATAAATACTATCCATTAACAAGCGTTCTGACTGCTGTGGACACAAACTTACGGAATGTATAACATGTACATACTTACTTTTACAAGTCTGTTTGATTTTGAACCTATATTGAAACTTTGATCGATATCGATAGCGGATTTGCTCAATCACTAAAAAATTAAAAAGTTACGAAATTTGTGTTCAAATGGTCTTTAGCCCTAGCTGACAAACATAGTGCCATCTTCTGCTGGCAACTCTAATTTGTCATATGAGTGAAGAGTGTAGCTATATTCAATTTGTTCATAAAAATATCGTTCATACCATGCTTTAGTTATTCTTCCATGTAAATATATAATTAGAAGAATAAAATATGGACAGTTAGAGAAATGAAGTTCTACGAAGGATTTGTACAAGAAAGCGTCGTAATAAAATAGAAATTCATCCATGGCCAAGTGATTATGAAATATGTAACATTTTTACACAAATTATTTTCATAAGAGTCTTTTATGACTAACTATGTTACTTATATATTATCGATTATGCATAATATAATTATATAGGTAAATTATTCTCACAATACATAGCTGCCACAGTTTTCAATTTTTGAAAGAGTAATAACATAAAATCGAATCATTTTATGTACCTATATTTCAAATTCATTAGCTTGTCAGAGCGCTTGGAGCGATAAGATGCCGCCACGGCGAACAATAAACAGCGCTAATATGGCGCTCCGCAATCCGCACACAAGCGGTAACGAATGTTGTATTATTGTGTTATGAACATAAACCTTTTTAGGTACATCGGGTAAAACTTTGATTATTCATAAACTATTAGGCGTGTTTCAGTACATCTAATATCGTTTTAATTTCTAAAATCAATCATTTATAAGTAAGATAGTGACTTCTCTGTTTACTATACTAAAACACAAGATATAGTATTTTTTTTAATAATAAAGTACCTAACTAATTATCTTTATTGTAATTATAGTGAAGTTAAAGAAAACAGTTCTGCAACATCTTACACACATTTGACTGCAGTCATTCCTAACACGATTTGTTCAAGAGCTAGCCAAGAACTTCCAAACAATTTTTTAACAAATTTGACTCAAATTCCGTAGTGATAAGCAAAAATTACAAGAGGGATAGCAGTGACTGGTTCGAATTGCGTAAGAATATGTTGACAGATTGAAATTTTGGTATAGTGGTAAAAAGAAGAGATAACAGCAGTAAAGCCAACTTAGTAAAAATTATTTTGTACAAATAAAATATTTGCAATGTAAAAGCAGTTGCGCATGGAGTCTAAAATTAACAACTGGCTTTGCAACAACTGGCGAAGCAAGACAATCGAGCCTTGTGGATTATCCGTTAATTGGTGCCACGCCAGATGGGTTAATAGGTCTAAACACGATTGTGGAAATGTAATGTTCTATAGTTGCCTATAAGAATGGCCTGGAGAATAGTATAAGAGCAAATAAAAGACAAATATGGAAAAATGATAAAAAGTGAACTGAATAGTCTAAACAAATATTGTAATTGTTATTACCAAATTCAGGGGCAACGCCACGTTACACGCAAACAAAAGTGTTTATTTGCTGTGTGGAGTGGCGAAAATATACCACTAAAAATAGAAATTATATAAAGGGATGATGTTTTCTGGGAGAAGAAAAGCTTGTGGCGTTTTATATGAATTCGCAGTTGCCTGAAATTGTTGATTCTCGTCAAGCTCAAGGGATGGCATTGCGAGATCACGGAGAAGAAAATGTTTCATCAGTGCTTGAAATTTCTACAATACCAAGCCGGAAAAGGAAAGTAAATGAAACTGTGCCTCGTTAACAACAGCAAATAATAAGTATTGAAGCCTTATCACCTCACACACTTCCTTTAACATTCGATGAGAATAAAGAAAACCTGCCGGGTTGTAGCAGACAGCTAACTTTTGATGAGCTGTAAACTCGGTATTTCGTTAATAAATGATAAATAAATATAAATAAATATCTTTTAATATTTATTTTCTTTGAAACAACACATATTTGAAGCGAAAGAAAAATTTTATATTTTTCCATACAAACATGTATGAGGAGAGCTAACGAAAAAGCAGTAACTCAAATTCTAATTCTATAATTTTCTAAGCGACATAGCAGTATGAATAAGCTATATCCACATATATTTTTGATGTTTCATCTATTTTGAAAAACAATAATGGGTTTCAAAACGAGTCGCCTGAATTTGAGGGTATTGGTAGTGTAGGGGGCTTAAGGTAGTTCGTTTTAATCCCCTAAAAGTAATTTTGGCTGCCGGAGTTGCGTCTAAATATTTTTAAACAATTTCCAAAATTTCATAAATACCTCGGCAATTATGCAAAACGGAACGTAGTTTTTATACTTTAGTACAGTTTTACAAATGCCATTTTAAGGTTTTATGTGAAAAACGTGAAACGAAACGCAAAACTGCCATGTTGGAATGATCATATTGACAGCTATTGTCAAATTTGTGCGTCATTGCTGTCGAGTGCCTAGGGTTAGGTGCGACTGTGATAAGTAACTAAATAGGTTATGTTAGGTTCTCTTTTGATCCTTAATCCGAAAATAGGAGCCCTTCGCAGGGCTCCGTCAACCTTAGTTTATTTAACTAGTGTGATGAATTTGGAAGTTGGCAGTGCCATACACACCGATGTTTTGAGATTTTTTTTTTCAGAGGAAACCAAGTATTTCCGGCAAGTGAAAATGGTGAGGGGGGGTTTCGATACCTCCCCTCCTCCCCCCCAATTACTCAAAACCCCTCAAAACGGCAACGTATTTCGAAACTTTTACAATAATAATTAAACCTATAATAACAATAAACATCCATAAATAAATAAAATAAATCAACTTTTACTAAACTACAATTATCTCGTAACTCGCTTTAGTTGAGATACGGCTTTTGCGCTTAGTAGGGCAGTATTATGGTTTTTAGGGTACCGTAGCCAAAAATGTAAAAAACGGAACCCTTATAGATTCGCCATGTCTGTCTGTCGGTCTGCCCGTATGTCACAGCCAATTTATTGCAAAACAGATTTGAAAACTGGCAGGAATGGAATTAGATGTAGGTATTCTATGAACTACTTCACTATTTTTATACAAAAACAAAAATAATAATGGCCTCTCCATAAACGGAACTGATTTAATAATTTTTATCATCTTACGGCACGTAGGTATTTACCTACTTTCGTCAACTATTAATACCTATAACGTCTAATGTAAACCAGTTTTGCTCATGGCTGCACTGAGAACAAGAATTGCGCTATGCCTATATTGTACAAACAGATTGATGTATGTAATATAAATTTTAATATCAGTATATCAATTCAATATGCTAAAACGTTTTGCTTGCGATTTTGAAATATTGGAATACGGATGCCGCCAGAATACGGCCGCACGCGACGAGAATGAAGGGGGGCGCCCCGCAGTAGACGGAGCTAAGCTCCCTTCACCTCCCCTGCTTCACCCCCTCATTTACCAAAACAGTCGCTTAGGACAGCGCCTTAAGTTGTGACAAAATAAAACTTTAAAGTCAACGCAATCAAAAGATACAGCTATTTATGCCGCAAATTCTCGCAAATTTTCGAAACTTACAAGGGAATCAAAACCAACAGGGTACTTCCCGTGAACTTAGAATCTTGAAATTTCGTACGAGGCAATTTCTTATAGCACAGGTTAAGGAAAAAAATCCAAAAATGTAAATTTTTAGTTGCACCATACCTAAAATAAAAACATTTTTAAAAATTTTAAAGTTACTACCTCTTTCCTCATGAACGCGTAGAGTTGTTAAATTGAAATTCGTATTAAATACCAAGGTCTATAACACCGTGAAGCTGAAATAAAATCAAACTTCTATGGCAACGCAATCAACAGAAACAGCCATTTAAGCATATTTCAAACTCGCATCTACTCGCAAGGGAATCAAAACTACAGGGTACTGCCCTTGAAATTTGGCACAAAGCAACGTCTCATAGCACAGATAAAGGAAAAATTGCAAGAAACCGTAATTTTTTAGTTACATCATATAATTAAAATATTTTTAATAATTTTTAAGGTACTACCACGTTCCTCATGAACCCGTAGAGATATAAAATTGAAATTCATATCTAATGCTCAAGTCAAAACTAAAGGGTACTTCCAGTCGATCTAGAATCTTGAAGTTTGGCATAAAACAACGTTTTATAGCACATAGGAAAAATTCCGAAAACCTTAAATATTTAGTTCCCTACATCATATATTTTTTAAATCATTATTATATACCTACAGGTTTGTACGGAACCCTCAGGGCGCGAGTTTGACTCGCACTTGACCGGTTTATTTATTATATCATGATCATCAGGCATTGTAACGGGTTCTAGAATTAAACGAAGAAGAAGTTCTATACTTTTATTGCCTAGTATTGTCTCGCTTCCTATGCACGAGTTTGACCGACCAACAACACGACACTGGCCTGAACACTAGGGGCTGCAGTCTCCCACGCTGTTCCCTCCGTTAGTGTGCAGGGAAGGCTGCTCGAAGGGCTGCGCGTAGAGAGGCAGATCATCGCAGACCGTTGGCTTCAGCGATTAGGCGCCGGCGGTGTGTGCGCGACGAGCGGGCAGGGCCAGACTCGTCCGACAGCAGTGTCGTCCAAGACGGTTCAGGTTGACGTGAAGAGAAGAATAGAGCTAGGGTAGCGTAGCCGGAGCCTCAAGGTGGACCTGGAACCTGAAGGAAAGTAGCATTAGAAGAGCCACAACCACACAACAAATAGAGTTAGGCAGGCGGCGCCAGCCGGCCTCAGCTAGCAGGTAGAGAGATGGGCAGTATGCTAACGCAGTAAATGTAGTAACTTACCCACAGCTTGAACCAGGATACACGTACGACGTAGACGTAGCACGTAGATCAGACAGAGTGACGATAAGTAACGGTGCCGGCCTCTCTGTCAGCCCCTTTATATACCAGAGCTCTCCATCAGAGTTGGTGTCGGTGTATTACCATATAAGGGAAAACTCTACGAGCACGGACGATGGCCTTCTCTTATTGGCCGAACGTATGGACGGTATTATGACGCATATTCGGTAGGTACCGGACATACGTTATAGCATCTTCTATATAGGAAAGTTAAATACTAGAAAAGCATTTGGGGTTTGCATGTGTTGTGTGTCCTGCACATTTCAAGCAACGTGTATTTATTAAGTTGAGCGTTCTAACACGGTAATACGTATAGTTATTCTATGTAGTTGTCCGTGTGGTGACGGATTAGGAATACGGAATGTCACCACCCCATATCATCCCATGGGTGTCGTAAGAGCCGACAGATGGAGCATATTATGCAGAGAACAGCACTGTAAGAGAAGGAAAACTTGATACAAACCCTATACCAACCCGTTTGGCCAGCGTGGTATAGTAGCCAATTCCTCCTTTCAAAGGAGAGGCCTAGTCCAGTAGTGGACTGTTATAGGCTGATGATGATGATTCTATATAGTTAGCGAGGAGCATACCGGACGTCTGGCAAATAGAGATTAATTCTAATATTGCCCCTTACAAGTGCAGTAAATATATATGTGTATATAATTATATACTTTCTTTTATAACAAATAAACCATCGAGAAGACAAAAAAATAACTTCTATGAGTTAACTATTAAACTGACATATTATTATCTGTGGTAGCTAAGGTTCACTTTTGCTTGTAGGGAATTTTTGTAACAGAAACGAGGTGTTTGCTGCGAATTAATTTATTGGCGACTGACGTTGAAGACAATATTAATTATGATTATTTATCTAGACACTCACACATGCTTACGTCGATCATCAGGCAATACACACATTGATAAATCACACTCAACATACCGCCCACCAAAGAGCCTATCAGCCCTTTAACAAATTACCCTTGCTGAATCAAAGAGCTAGTACAATGATAATAACAAATCACATTTAAACAAGTAGTATAAAATTACATAGGTACATAAAACATAGGATAGGCATTCATATGGCTGTATCAATCGGCAAATAACATAACTTATTAATTGGTCTTTGTACAATACTATCACCACTTTTTACACTATATACACGCGTCACACCGTCTACACCGGGATGTTTGTCAACAATACGTCCCATCATCCATTTGCCAGGTGGCAAATTATCAGATTTTATTAGTACAATATCTCCCTTGTCTAACTCCTTAACCTTGTTGTGCCATTTTGGACGTTGTTGTAACCTCGATAGGTATTCTTGCTGCCATCTATTCCAGAAGTCAGACAATAATTTTTGCTGGTGCTGCCATCTTGACAAGTGACTCGTTGGTATATCTTGGTAACTTGGAGTTGGAACTGTTATAGGTGTTTCACCAACTAAAAAGTGGCCTGGAGTTAGTGGCTGTATGTTGTCCGTGTCCGTGTCATCTAATACGTTTAGAGGTCGGTAGTTGAGGCATGCTTCAACTTGGCATAACAAGGTGCTCATTTCCTCGTAGGTAAGATGTGAGGTCATTATCCGCTTTAAATGATTTTTCATCGATTTTATGCCTGCCTCCCACAATCCGCCCATGTGTGGGCTGTAGGCCGGGATAAAATGCCACTCAGTTCCATCCATTGCCAGTGTTTCAAGGATTGGACCTTCGAATTGTAACTTGGCCTCCGCCCAATCTGCCGCTAGGGCTCGGTTTGCACCTACAAAGTTACGTCCCTGGTCGCTCCATATATGAGCGCATCTTCCTCGTCTCGCGACAAATCTGCGGAAGGCCGACGGGCCGACGGTTAGGTCTCCGACTAACTCCAAGTGAATTGCCTTTGTACTCATACAGACAAAAAGAGAGATGTATGCCTTTTTCGTCTTCGCTCCTCTGCCTCTGGACATCAAGATCTGATACGGGCCGGCAAAGTCTATACCCGTGTTTAAGAATGGTTTAGCAGGCGTAACTCTGACTCGAGGTAAGTCTCCCATCAGTTGTGACTTTGGTGTAGCGTTAAGTCTTCTGATTAAACATTTTCTTATTCTTGACTTAATCAGACGTTTTACCTTTCGGATCCAATACTTTGTTCTAATAAAGCTGAGCATCAACTGACTTCCCCCGTGCAGTGTCTTCAAATGTGCGTCGGCGACAATCAAAGAAGTAAGGTTGCTATTAGAATGCAGTATGATCGGATGTTTGCTGTCCTCATTCAAATCGGAGTGGCGCAGTCTGCCGCCCACCCTGAGGACACCATCATTGTCCAGGTAAGGTTTTAGATTTATACGTTTACTGTTTCTTTTCACGTGTTTCTTTGTTTTCAGATACCGCAGTTCTTCTTCGAAGTTATCCCTCTGTACTAATTTTATGCAGGTTTTCAGCGCATCATCGATTTCACTCGTCGTCATCGGTAAGTCTTTGTTAATAAGTTTTCTCCCCTTCAAAAATCTTTTGCAGTACACGATTACTTAAGTAGTTCTTGTAATGTGGAATAATTCTGAAAACTAGAATCAATGCTCTCTTCCTTTTCTATGACTAAATTAACTTGTAAGTTTTCATTCCTTTCCAGATCAGACATCATCGCCTTTGGTCGGTTATATAGAATTTCTCCTTCTGTGAGCCATACTGGTCCCTTCCACCATAGCATTTCGTCCTTTAGGTCTAGCAGTGACTGTCCTCGGGAAGCAATATCTGCTGGATTGTCTGACGACTTCACGTGATACCAATTGTTATTGCCAATGATGTCAAGAATCTCAACTACTCTGTTCCGAACAACCAAGAGAGTACGATGGTAGAATCAGTCCAGGTGAATACCTGACAGGTAGGTATGTTCATCGCTTCTTTGATCTGTTTCAGAAGTCCGGCCAGTAATACTGCTCCGCTGAGCTCAAGACGTGGTAACGATTGCGGTTTAGACGGGGCAACTCTAGTTTTAGCTGCGACGATAGAGGTCTTAACATCTCCTTGCGATGATCTCACTCTTATATAGGCTACCGCAGCATAGGCTCGGATGGAAGCGTCGCAGAAGCCATGGACAGTTACGTTATTCATTAGAGTTTCATTAGTATGCACCCGTCTATTAATTTCTATATCAGGTAAGTGCTCATGAAAGCATTGTCTCAGATTCTTCCACTCCGTAGCATTTGATTAGTCTACTTCTTCATCCCACGTTATTCCTTGGAGCCATGACCTTTGGATAAGCACTTTAGCTGGTAATATAGCAGGTGCCAGCCAACCGAGTGGATCAAATAATCTTTGTAGGTCAGCTAGGATTGTTCTCTTTGTGATCGTGTTTGGCATAGCAGGTAAGTTTAGGCTGTATTGAAACGTATCTTTGCCCATATGCCAGTGTAATCCTAATGCCCGTGTAGTTCCGTCTAAGGTTATGTCAAGTTTCACATGAGTACTTCTTTCAGCCTCCTCAAATTCTTTAAGGAAGTCTATTTCGTTCGAACACCATTTTCTCAATATAAAGCCTCCCTTCTTGAGTATGGCATCTATTTGTTTGGCTACTCTAACTGCATCTAACACGTTATCTTGGCCCGACATAATGTCATCTATGAAAAAATCTCTTCTGATTATATCTGCAGCTTCCAAATCATTTTGCCCTTCATCATTGGCTACTTGATGCAATGTCCTTACTGCTAAATAAGGAGCAGAAGCAGTCCCGAACGTGACTCTCGTAAGTCGATAGTCCTTTACATTTTCTTGTTCATCCTTTCTCCAAAGTATTCGTTGCAGATCTCTGTCTTCCTCGGTTATCATTATTTTAAGGTACATCTTTTGGATATCAGCCACGAAACAAACTTTCTTCATACGCCATCTCATTATTAAACTTCTCATATCTCCTTGTATTTGTGGCCCTACTAAAAGTTCGTCATTGAGTGATATATTATTGTTTCCCTTTTGTGAGGCATTGAAAACTGTACGGAGTTTAGTTGTTTCCTTCTCTTCTTTGTGAACGCGTGATGTGGTACATAAAAGGAAGGGTTTGCTAATTCTTGTGTTGGTACTTCTTCCATATAGTGTTGTACGTACTCTTCCATTACTGTAGTGTAATCGCTCTTGAGTTGTGGGTTCTTTCTAAATCTTTGTTCTAATTGATGCAATCTCTTCAAAGCTATTGATCTCGTATCACCTTGGGTAGATAATAGCACGTCGGTTTTCTTTGGTAGCGTGACAATATACCGTCCGTCAGTATCTCTAGTGGTAGTCGTGTCGTATATGAGTTCGCATTTACGTTCTT
This sequence comes from Euclidia mi, assembly GCA_944739405.2. Lineage (NCBI taxonomy): Eukaryota > Metazoa > Arthropoda > Insecta > Lepidoptera > Erebidae > Euclidia > Euclidia mi. Next base: position 31,151,034 of record OX123185.2, read on the forward strand.
CAGCTGTAGGAGTTCGTTTATCAGATGGATCTTGTTCCCACATTCGTTTCAGCATATCATTGAGGTCAAGATGGAGGTGCATGACAATCAATTCATTCGTAGCTGGTTGGTTTTCTATAGCGCCAAAGAGAATCCACCCGAGATAAGTATTCTGAGCACATGGTGATCCTGGGGCACCTCTGATGACTTCCCCCGTCATAATCTGAGCGCATACATCCACACCCAGCAACAGGTCTACTCGTCTTGGCTGGTGGAAACTTGGGTCGGCCAAAACAAGCCCTTGCAGATTAGGCCAGGTGCTGATAGAAATTGTTTGTGACGGTAATTGACTTGTGAGTCGCGTTGATATAATATACGTTTTGATTTTCAGGTTGAAGTTTGCGTCGTGTCTTGACAGAAGTTCGATTTCTGCAGCATGTTTGATATTCGTTTTAGTGGAGCCGACTCCAGTGATGGTGCCACTGACAGGCGTTCTCCTCACTCGTAACAGCTGGGCCGCTCTTTCACCTATAAATGTGGCTTGGGAGCCATGGTCGATCAAAGCACGGAGCACTGTAGCTTGTTCCGATTCATGATGTCTCACTGGTACGAGGGCTGTAGCCAGCAATGCGGTGGACACATTTGCAGCGACGTGCGATGAAAGTGTAACGTTGGTTTCATTTGGTTGTGCAGAATCTGGTTGATGATCTTGACTTGGTTTGTCTGGCTGATTTGGTGACGTCATCGGCGTTGATTGGTGCGTGAGCGTGTGGTGATGTTTATGACATAATCTGCAGGACATCTTCAGGCGACAGTTCCTCGCTGCATGCCCTGGGGCCAGGCAATTGTAGCATAACTTCTGTTGTTTGATATAATCACACCTCTCTGTTGGACTTAGCTTAATAAATTCCCCACAATGGCACAGCGTATGGTTCATTGTACACATTGTGCAGCTTCGTGGTTTTGCAGTGGTCGTCGTATAAGCAGTAGATAAGTGAACAGCGTAATCTCTTGGTTTTGGTCTTGTTATTTCCTTTGTAGATGGAGTCGTAGTAACCAGCTCGAGCGACCGGAACGTTGATTGTAAATATTTGTTAAGAGCATCCCATGTAGGCAATTCTTCGTTATTTTCATTATACGCTAACAGTGCCCAACCACGATGTCTCTCTCTCTGTAGAAATATTATAAGCGGATCCCATGAACTCGTGGACACTTCTAAGCTCTTAAGTGCGTTGAGACACTCTGCTGTCGTATCTAATAGTGATTTGATGTTAGATGCTGATTGCACAGTTATTTTCTTTTGTCCAAACAATCTTTTTAATATAGAATTGACTATTATGCGCTTGTTACCGAAACGCGACTTAAGTATGCGCCACGCTTCGTCATAGTTAACCTCGGTAACTTTCACGTGCTTCAGTAGTGACAGTGCTTCTCCCGTGAGGCTAGTTTTCAAGTAATGAAGTTTTTGGACTTTACTTAACGTTGCATTCTCGTGCACCAACGATATAAACAGGTCTTGATAGGTGGGCCACTCATCGTACGCACCGGAGAAATTTGGTAGTTGAATTCTTGGCAACTTGACTGCCGCTTCCTTATGAAAGCTATGTTCTCTACTGCCCGTAAGTTCCGACTGCGAAGGCGTCTTGTTTAATGACGATAATAAATCATTAAGGTCGGCGAGTAAACAAGTGTACAATTCTTCGTGAACGAAATAATCTTCATTAACAAAATATGGGATGTCTTGTCTATTCGCTTTCGGTACAGATTTCACAAAGTCTCGATGTGCACTTTGAAATGTTGACCAATATTGTTCAATACTTTTTATTCTTGTTTCGATGTAACCTCTCGTTAAACGGTGTTTTGGGCATTTCTTTAGGTTACTTTGAGTTTTATGTAGCAAATTAGCCGTATCTTCCTACAAACCAAGTATTTGTTCCGGTGTATTAGCCATCTTCTATGATATTAAGCACAAATGCAATGTTCTAAATCTGTATAATTTTCGTATTGAATCACTAATCACTTTGTTTACTTCGTAATAAGGTCCATTTATCGCACATAGGTATAGGCATAAATTCCTTCTTTTGTTCCTCGCTCGGCGCTCGACCCGTTCTATTGTATAGCACTCAATGCGTAAATGTCGTAAGTAGCGTAGTGTATCCGGCTCGACGTCGACCAAATTATGTGGTAGCTAAGGTTCACTTTTGCTTGTAGGGAATTTTTGTAACAGAAACGAGGTGTTTGCTGCGAATTAGTTTATTGGCGACTGACGTAGAAGACAATATTATGATTATTTATCTAGACACTCACACATGCTTACGTCGATCATCAGGCAATACACACATTGATAAATCACACTCAACATTATCAATTAAATAAAACCATAACTACATTTGATTGATTAACACTTTTATTGTACACCAGTAAACATAAGATACAAAAAAAAAATATTTACCTGTAATATCTAATGGATCTATTGAGTTGTATATATATACTAAATAAAGCAAAGACCTAGATTCAAGTGACTCGCAAAATTGAAAGCAGCTAAAATTATATTTTAGAAAATACGACAACACCATTTACTTTCATAAAAAATCTGGCCAAAATATACCCCTTTTGTTAGAGAAAACATGTTGAATGTCTTCATTATTCCACGTCCTGGCGATGGTCACCGTGCCAGTTTTAATATTTAAGGTTTTATAGTCCCACAGGCGACATTCATTTCATCATTTCTTTACACTTAAGGCCGCGCAAAATGATTGTATGGAAATATATTCGGAGAGGAACTTTTTAATGGCTTTTTATTGGTCAGTTGTGGAATGACTTTTGGTCGTTTACTTACGTCTCTAGGTCGAAGTCATGGGATGCTATAAAAGTTCGGGTGAATATGTAAAACAGTAACTTCAGATTAGGTCACACAACCGTAGACCGTTGACCGACAGTTGAGTAGAAGACTAGAAAATTGTTTTTGAAACATAATTTTACAATTGTTTTGTTACTATATATATATCATCATCATCAGCCTTTAACAGCTCACTGCTGGACTAGGCCTCTCCATTGAAAGGATATATATATATATATCCTATGATATATATATATATATATATATATATATATATATATATATATATATATATATATATATATATATATATATATATCCTTTCAATGGAGAGGCCTAGTCCAGCCAAAGTTATGCCAGTCCAAAATTATGTTTAAAAAACAATAAAATTATATATGTCGGAGCAACGTGTCCGTTGGACAGATAAAATGCGTTTACGGAAGTTGATTTGGTTAATTGTTAGAGAATAAAAGGCCAGGTTTAGTACCTGGGTGTAACAGTGTGTTAGTATTATTTTAAATTGGCAACACAGACGGTTGACAGCAAGCGAGCGGTTATGACGTAAAGTGTGAGGACGGACCGTTGAGGCACTTTGGAACGAAGCGGCGAACGGAGCGGTAGTCTCTCCGTTCTAGGGGATCACCGCGTTTTCTATCCGTTTACATCGGGATAATTAGTTGTGTATACGTTTGACTTTTGCTTAAAATCAATAAAGAAGCGTATCAACTACCATGTCGCATTATTATTTCTACGCCTGCGGCCACAAAAATGGAAGACAACCATGATTCCGTTGACAGGCATGAGGACCCACCGTCATCAGAATAGGGATGGGACCACAACGACCCACGTGTTCAAAATGAAGAAGCTACTAACGCAAAATTACTGAGCCTGTTGGAACTGCAGAATCGCAATCTTCTGACGCTGATGCAAGCCATGAAAATACCTACTACATCGTCACATGGCCTTTGTTTAACGGACTGCGATACTGAGCAACAAGATGTGGATGCACGTGCTTGGGTGACGACTGCAAACATGTGATTGAACGATCAAGACCCGCATTGCGCCCCACTTATGGTCGCACTAAGCCGGGCCTTGAAGGGAGGAGCTTCGACCAGACTGTCTACCATGTCGTCTCCTGGGATGACATTGTGAAATGAAGTGTACACACAAGGCGCGAGCGAAGGCGACTGCTAACGCCTCCCTCCCCTCCACTTATGATCCTGGGTCCTTTAAGCGGGGCGTGAAAAAGCTTTTCTCAAGGCCGTCAAGGTGAGGGCCATCATACCATAATGCCATGCTGGGATGATGGCCATCACTATGGGACTTCACTGACTGCTTAACATCAGGCAGCATGGAGTCAATTTGTTCGTCAGAAAAAAAAAATGTTGGTGCATCAGCTGAGCCTTCAACTGCAACCGTGGTGAGCGAATTTTGTCTGATTGTTTATTGGTACTGCTTTTATTTAGTGACGGCAGTTGTAAAACATTCTTTGTTAGCAGAATCCTACTACGCGTTTAAACTTGGAAATGTCATAATCGTAGAAGTGATATCGCCATCACATCGTACCGAGTGTTGTGGGTTCGATTCCTACACGAGACATTGAGTACCGACCTAGCGATAGCGTAGATACCGAACGGAGGTTTCGGGTTCGATACTCGGGTTAAAAAGAAAGCGATTGTTTTGGTTTTCTCTTTTTCGTAGTAAATCATGCGACGGTAGCATGCGATCACGCACCTTGTGATCATATGCTTGCCTGCAAATAGTATCTTGTCTCGGTCTTACTTTTTGGACTGTAACGAGAGTGAACGTACAGAGAGACTTGCATTATTCCAACCAAGTGCGTTTGAGTGAAACGTGCTAGTTATTGTTCTAGTGCAGTTGTAATATTGGTTTTAGAACTAACTCCGGTCTAGACTGTCCTTCGCAGGGCAGCGGTGCTAAAGTTGGTAAACTAATCGAATCGTACATACTAAGTTCACAGTGTAAGACTGTGCGGAGCTATTGCTTCTGACTGTGCTGATTTTGTGTAGAACAGCTTGTAGCTTTTATTTCTTAAATAGACGTGTGAACTGCAGTACTGTTTAGATTTGTGCTGTTGGTTGGTTAGTGTAACCTGACCATAGTCGAAAGATATTGCTAGCACCATTATTTTACCTACTCGTGGTGTTCATAATACCTAACGGTTTTTGTTATAGTTCTGATTTACAGACGATCTCGGTGTAGCAATTATACCTGCTTATTATTGTGCTTAAATGTTTAATACGTTGATAGATGGCACTATTAAAAATGTTTCTTACTAGTGATTATTAGATGGCACCACTAGTAAAATGAAATTCGTAATTAAGATTTTACGAGTAAACATTACCTGCTGTGTGTTTTTAAAATTCCTGTGAAACGCGGGGAATGTTGCCCAAGTGCCCCAATTTCTCTAGCCAATTCCAAGTTATATTAGGACGTTTAGGAGTGATACAGTAAACGGAAGATACCTTCAGTACAAGGTTTCTGGTAGCTTTAAATTCGATTTATCAAGTGATTGAGTTATCATCTTAGTGCGTTATGTTAACCATTTTCAGCGATTTTAGTTTTCATAGTAATACAAAAGTACTCTGTGATTTTCATTGCAGGTAAAACCAGGTTAGTGATCGTTAGTGATGATTGTATACCTAACCTTATTCCCATTAAGATGGGTACTTTGATAGTCGTTGTTGTGTAAATATTGTGGTACCCTCGTTTCCATTGGTGCAGATTGGCAGGAACTGAATAGCTGTCGTTGCGTCGACAAGATTTTGTTAGGCATAGTTTCCCGTGGTGCGGTGTCATAGTGTGAAAGGCATTGTCCATTGTTTTGTTATTTATTGCAAAAAGTCTTTTGCTGATCGCTTATGAGTAGGTTAGGACAAGTTTCGTATTTAGACTAGCCATGACGAATTTGAGGTAGAAACTTAAACACTTTCTTCACTATCAGAACTACTTTGTAGTTCTGATATTGAAGAAAGTGTTTAAGTTAACATGATGATCGGACCGTACCAGATGCTGTTGTGTAGCCGTAGCTCAGTAGAAATCGGCGTCTACTAACAGTAGTCCGTGAGTACGCGGTAGGCAGTCAGCTTTGCGGAGGTTGCGTTTCATCGGAAACCATAGAGTCCTGGAGAGACTCGGAGTTACCATGTGGGGTTCGCAGAAAGTAAAGATGAGTAACTGGAGATTACTGGACTATGCGTAGCCATGATCACATGTAGAGCTTAAATGTTTTGGTTTACTTGGTTTGAAATAGTATCTTGAGAGATACCGCGATAGTGAAATGTCAGTTTTATTTGATTTTACTGGTTATTGATTTTGATACTGAAACTTTGTAGTGGAACAATAGTTTTGATATTAAAGGCTCCGTAAGTCTTAACGGGTAGGACGCACTCGTTGAAGACCTTTGTCTTAAGGCTTTGCGGTAGGGGTGACTAAAAGACTTGACGGAGTTTCCTATATGCTGCCCAGCCCAGCCGTATTCTTCTGCCAGCCTCCTTCTCGAAGTTGTTTCTACCCAACTGCAAGCTTTGCCCAAGGTAGACGTACTCCTGAACAACTTCGAGAGGGACCCCATTTAGGGTAATCGATTCCTATCCCTCTAAATTCGGCGCTTATCTCCCTCAAAGTTGAATGAGGATTTTCAGTCACTGTTTCCTTCACTTTGGCGATGTTAACTTCAGTTGCAGACGTTGATGAACTACCAGAGCGAGGCAAATCTTCCATCACATCTCGACCGCTTTTGAACGCTTTGTACCACTCATAAGAACGAGTTTTTGATAAAATCCATTCACCGTAAGCCTTTTGTAATATTTTATTGACTTCGAACACGACATTCCATTGGTAATGCAAAATTTAAGACAAACTCTTTATTCGATGTTTTTGTCTATTATGAAATTCGCAAACATACTAGATACGATATAACTAAAAACAGCACTGTATTTAATGCAACAATAACTTTTCTAAGTTAAGAGCGTATTCAATTGTTAATTATTGCTTGCCCCGTGCCTCGGAGAGCATGTTAAACCGTCGGTCCCGGCTGTCATGAAGATCTTTGAAAGTCGTTACAGGGAGTCAAAATAAACTGATATTGGTCTATACCATGGCTTGTCGCTATCTCTTTGGGTTGCAGAGGTCAGACGGCAGTGGCTCTGTGGAAAAGTTTATATTCTGTCGTATTTGATTAGACCAGTAAGCGGACCTGGGGCTCCAAGAGTCTTGATTGCAGCCGGGATAATGCTAGGGTAATGATGACTATTTTAAGATATTATTATTACAATGTTCATTGGCGATAAAAGTAAGTGCATGTACATTTTAGTAGGTTTCGAAATCTGAGATATTAGAATAATTGTTCATAATTATTCCAATAATGAGAGAACATAAAAACCGCATAAGTGACAATGATAAAAAAGCATTTTTTGCTTTATTTCAAATAAATCCAGCTGAAGTACCCAGTAAAATATTACTGGGTACCTTTTCAGGCGTCAACTGCTCAAAGATATATAGAGTAGTTACCTGCGATGCTACCCAAGTAGCATCCCTCGGAGGATAATACAACATTTTGGAGAGTCTATTAAATGTGACCTCTAACTGACCTCCGGCTTTGTACGAAAATATTCCCTCCCATGAGCTATCCTCTTATTTACTTTACTGTTTATATTTATAACATCATAATACATTTCTTCAGTTCCACAACACTGGCAGCATCCTTTTGATTTATATTTATATCGAATTAATATGGCAGCCAAGATATGCTGTCACCATTTTAACACCACCTTATCTTGTAAATTTCAGCCACAACAGCTGGGCTTTGGTTCCAGAGGAGGCTGCGAGGCTGCCGTACATGCCTTGTCAACGTACCTTGACTGTAATGGAGGTGAGGTTAACTTGAAGGTTGACTTAAAGAATGCCTTTAACTCTGTCAACAGGGACACTTTGTTGACACAAGTTAAATTGGAAACACCCCAAATTTTCAATTTTCTTTGGCAATGTTAAATTAATATACAAAGAACATCTTTTAGAATCTGCTGTCGGTTGTCAACAAGGTGGGGTCACCTTGTTGACAAAATTAGTGGTCCAAGAGGGTTCTTGGACCACTAATTTTTAGTTTGGCCATCCATCCAGTTATAACCCAACTAAATTCTAAATTAAACATCTTGTACCTAGATGATGGAACGCTCGGCGGTGACGTTGAGTCTGTGTATCAAGATCTAGCACTTCTGACATCAAAATTTTTATCCATAGGTTTAGAACCGAATACAAACAAATGCGAAATTTATATTAATGACAATCTAGATAAATCCTCTATTCTTTCAAAATTTCAATATTTGGCTCCCACTCAAGTTGAAAAAAGTTCTCTTCGCCTCCTGGGGTCCCCAATTTTAGACGAAGGTTTTGATTCTTTCATACAGGAAAAAATTTAAAATGTTAGTGAAAAATCTGACAGGCTACTCAAAATTAATATACATTCGGCTTTCACTATTATTCGATATTGTCTTTTTGTCCCTAAATTTACGCACGCATTACGGTGCTCACCTTTTTGGAAAATCCAACTCCACTCATTCAAATTGACAAAATTATACAGAATACCCTGAGTAAAATTTTGAATGTGGCCCTGAACGACCGGGTGTGGCTACAGGCGTCCTTACCTGTGCGCTTGGGCGGCCTCGGCGTTCGCAAAATTACTGACGTAAGCCTGCCAGCGTTCTTGTCATCGGTCCACAGCACTGCAGAATTGACTAGGAAAATTTTAGCTCCCACACTGGTTGATTCTGAAGTGCCGTGTAAGACCGATGCCTTGAATGCTTGGAGAAATGCTTGTCCAGGAACTAAGTTACCCCGAAACTTATCCTCCCAGAGGCAATGGGATGGGCCGCTTTGCAGCGTGGTATGAGAAAACCTTCTCAATACATCGTCCAACGCTGCGGAGCGTGCTCGCCTGCTGGCTGTGGGTGAATGGGAATCGGGCCTCTGGCTTCAGGCACTGCCATCGTCCAATATAGGTACCATGTTGGACGATAAGACCTTCCGCTTCGCTACTTGCCTCCGTTTAGGTGCGTCATGTGTCTCTCCGCATCGCTGTCACTGTGGAGAGGCTGTCGATTGCCTTGGTCACCATGGCCTGTCATGCAGCAGGAGCGCGGGTCGTATTTCTCGGCACGCCAACCTCAATGACATACTGCGCCGTGCTCTTGCCACCGCTGGCGTTCCAGCTCAACTTGAACCTCAAGGCTTGGTACGCGACGATGGCAAAAGACCAGACGGGATGTCGTTACTGCCGTGGGAGCTGGGTAGGCCTTTGGTATGGGACGCAACATGTGTCGATACCCTTGCGCCATCTCATCTTCCCAGCACAGCAGGTTGTGCGGGCGCTGCTGCTGCTACAGCGGAGACACTCAAACGGCGCAAATATGTAAATCTAATAGGAGATTATGTATTTGAGCCGTTTGGGGTCGAAACATTGGGGCCATGGGGTCCAAGTGCGCGATCACTTTGTAGAGATCTCGCAAAGAGACTCATAGACGCCTCGCGTGATCAGAAGGCTGGCACGTATTTGGCTCAAAAAATAAGTATAGCCATCCAACGAGGCAATGCTGCCAGTCTTTTGGGCACGCTTCCAATTGACTGCGATGCGCATGAGTTTCATGACGCCTTCTGAATTTTAATTTTAAATTTTTTGAATTTTCCCTTGTATATAATAATTTGTTTTTTTTTTATTATTTTAAGACTTAATTTAATTATATTGTTAATAATTTAAATAATTATTGGATAATTGTAAAGGACTAAAATCGAATTTGTATTATCTGAATACAAATTCGATAAATAATATAATTGATAATTTTTGCTTTCTTTTGTGTTATAGGGGAATGTGTGTTTGCGAAAAATATAGCAAAGGAAAAGATTTCATAGCGCGTGGGTATTTGTTAAAAGCCTCCCGGTTTCTCTTCTTCTTTCCCTCCGGAGTTTGGAACAAAAATGGTTTACTCGAAAATGGTAAAATTACAACTATAACTGATTTAGTTACTTACCAAAATATTGAGCATGGTTGAGTTAATTTCTATTACCAAACAAATATAATTCGATATAAACTCCAATGATGGGATTCGATTCGATTCGATATAACTCACACACATTTATTTAAGCTATCTATCTATCTATGTCGTCACGCCTGTCTCCCATTGGGGTAGGCAGAGACTATGGATCGCCACATGTTTCGGTTCAAACATACCTCTTTCGCTTCCTCGACATTCATTAACCTCATCATCGGGTATGGGTACTTTTAATTTGGCAATTTTTTAGTACATCACCTATTTGGTCAGCGTACGTCCACCTAGGGCGTGCCCTACCGACATTTCCATTCATCCTCGCACGATTCACTCCTTTAGTTTTTCTTCTTTCATCCATCCGTTCAAAATGTCCAAACCAACGCAACATTTAAGCCTCTGCTTCAAATGCCTTGTTAGTTTGTGTAGACCAATACATCTAGCAAGCTGAACTGTTACACTGTCTTCTTATTGAGACAATTCGGCAAATTATTGGTTCAAAGTTGTTATGATGATGCTTATTTTCAAAAAAGACCAATTGATTTAAGTTTATTCATGATCATCATGATGATGATAGTTCTATGAAAATCCCACTGCACAGGAATAGCTATATGTGTATATCATCGCACGAGCACCTTCTGGTTGCTGGCAATCCTTTGACATAAAGGAGCAAGAGGAAGAAGAAAGAAAATTGGAGAAGAGGACTAGTCTATCGGTGACATCATTAACTAAGTAATACAGAATTTGTTTAATAAGTAACGTTGCCAATGACAATATTAGTAAGCTATACTTTTGGATAATTCACGCGAGGCCATTTGGTCCGACACACAGGCATTCAAACCACGACCCCAGGTTAATTCAGTTACAACTGACCAATTTAGTAGTATAAACCTCGATGGCTTAACAGCATTCTTTATCAGGAAGTTTTCGTAAAAGTAAAGGTAGAATCAGCTACATATTCACATGCGAGTATGTATAACATTATCTTTAAGGAAAAGTCGTGATTACCTGACATAAAATTGAGGTACATTTCGATAAAATGTTTGCAAAAAAGGTATGTTTCACGGCAAAGTAATTTAGAAAAGATTTCTGTATAAACAATAGGCAAATCGATTCAGAACGATACGTGAGGTCAGAGGAAATAGACGTTGATTGACAAGGGTCTACAATAGTGTTGAGACATGTAACATTAACTGTACGTGATACGGTACTAGTGTATAAGGTGGTCTCTATGAATTGTCCTTTTACAATCATCATCTTGAGGCAGTTTAGTTATCGACCTCTCATAATAATACTAAAGATTTACAAGTATTACATGTGTGAGATACGTTTGTAAGCTAGTGTTATTTATTTGAGGGATAGATTACATACTTCGATTTTAACTCAGTTAGTTTGTATCTATTTAGCAGATTAAAACTTTGTGGTAATTTTAAGAAACTATTATTTCATTTATTTTAATAAATCCTTCTTTTTAGAACTAGAGGATGGCATCAGCTATGCACTCACTTCCTTTTTTAAATTTACCTATTAATATATCATTAAGGGAGAAAACTAAGCACCGAAATCAGCAATTTTATTATTTTTCTCGGTTACAAGCTTGGAAATATGGTAAAAATTTATGGTATTATGTTGGTTAATCTATAACTAGTCAATGTAGGTTTTTATTATTGTAACCAATCACACAACACCGGAGTGAACTTCACACAAATCCTTATGGGCACACCGTGCCTGTAGGACACTACCGGCCTATTTCTCTTACGGACACACCGTGACCGTGGGACACTCAAGGGGTCAGCGCTTTCTAAAAATCCGCAGCAAAAAGGCTAAAAATTGACACGTACATCAGGAGGGAAATTAGGAAAAAAAAAAATTCACTCGCATCATTTATTGAAATGCAAAAACGGAATATTGCATTTTACATTTTTATCTTTTAAATCACACGTACATAAATTTATTCGGATGTTACAATGCGAGCTGTAGTGGTGCAAAACTGGTTTTAGACCGTTACGTTGGCATAAAAGTAAAAGAAAATACATTGTTTTATTCATAAGTTAGCGACACACCTCTATAGGATTTATATTACAAATGAATAATCCGCTTCAATCGGCCACCGAAACATTTGACAGCACTTGTGATCCTTGCCTCGTTTTAGAATGACAATGTTTACTAGCGCAAAAAATCTGTCAAGTGCGAGTCGGATTTCTGGAAGAAGGGTACCGTATCTTAAACAAACAGTCAACTAACATACATAAATGAAATTCAAATTAGTAAGTTGCTAAAATTTATTTTTTATAATAATAGTAATATTTATTCGAATAAGATACAGTTAATGCCTTGCCTTGCTGAGTACTTCCATGTCGCAGTGTGATGATGGATAGGCAGATTACTAGATTTGGAATATCATAGCAGTACCAATCGGCCTATGTAGCATTACAATAATTAGAAATACATGCTTTTTGAGAATTATATTTTGCATCATCTTGCACAGTTATACGGTACATGAGATACATTTTACTAATAGACAGATGGACATGGACTAAGTAATAAGGTCCCATGAGCATCCTCGGGGTATGAAACCCTAAAAAGTAACCGTTGTAAATCATTGATCAATTCTCCGGTGCCTTTTTTGTTTTACGCTTTACTATTTTGATTTAACGTAGTTGAGATGCGATTACTGTGTAGTATGTGTGGGGTGAGACTGATTGATAGAATTCCGAATGTCACTACACGAGAGAGCAGTGGTCTAAAAGAAGATGTCACGGCTAGGATTGAGAAAGGAATGCTGAAGTGGTTACTACAGTGAAGTGATATATGTGGAGCGAATGAGTGAAGAAAGAATGACGAAACAGATCTATAAGGCAAATGAGTGTGGGCAAGTTGGTCGTGGTAGACCTCGTCGGACATGCCTCGACCAAATTGGGGACGTCCTAAAAACGGCAAGGTCCGAAGTACCCGAAACCGGCGAGCATGTACGAAAAGAGTAATGAGTGTAGAGGAAGCGCGTGAGGTTTGTAAGGATAGAAGCAAGTCGTGTTCTGTCGTCTCTGCCTACCCTGACGGGGAAAAGGCGTGAGTATATGTATGTATGTATTTTGATTAACGTATGTTGGCCATTTTTAGTGGCAAATTGTCCAATAAAAATTAATTTCATCGAATCTAGGTTTCTCTACCTCCACCACTCTTAGGTCCCTAATGCTACCTCTACCAACACAGCAGTTTGGTATTTCTAATCTTTTATCATAGCATTTTGAGTCAACTCAAAATGCTATGATAATGTAACTTGACAGTTGATTTCTTAGCCCAACCATTACTTTCTATATTTTACTATCATCATCATCAGTTCTGTGAATAAACTGTACCACTGCTGCATACAGGCCTCTTCCCACTATGAGAAAGATAAGGCCATAGACGACCCTACAAGCCAAGTGCCGGTTGGAAGACTTACATTGTCTTTCACGATTTCTTTTATCAACTGATCAAGGATGACATATTTTAATATATCGCTGCGAGACTTATATACAACGAATGTATAGGTCGGTTCATGAAAGATGACCACTGCGCAGAAATAATTTTTGAGGTCCCCGTGGAGGTGCGGGGTGAGGCGCGCGTGGATTTCCGTAGTATATTTATACTCTTTGGAATGCGTCAAGAACGGAGCCACGCCATTGGTGCATATGCGCGACGGCCGCCATTTGTGGTCAACTTTCGTGAACCGATCTGTAACTGGCAACATCTAACGAGCAGCTACGGAACAATGAAGTACAATAAAAAACCTAAATCGTATTTTAAAAGTTTCGCAGACACATACAAGTTTACAGCAACATTCGTCGAACCGCGGTCCACAAAAACCAGTGGCCTAGTCTGATTAGAGGGCTCTCTGACATCTAATTGGAGAACATACCATAACCATAATACATCTTTCCTCCAAAGTAGTTCTAGTGTAAAATATTGATGACTTTCTAAAGAATCACCTCAGTTTACGGATACGAATTATCATCATTATCCTCTTAGGGTTATCCCAGTTTCAATCTGGGGTCCGCTTCCTAGTCTAACCGGATTTGGCTGAATATTAGCTTTTCCACGGAGCGACTGCCTGTCTGACCTCCGCAACCCGAAGGGATAGCGATATTTCATGGTTTAGACTAGTGTCAGTTTATTTTAGAAGGTACTGACACCCTGTAACGATTGTCAAAGATCTTCATGACAACCGGGACCGACGGCTTAACGTGCTCTCCGAGGCACGGGACAAGCGATAATTAACAATTCAATACGCACATAACTCCGAAAAGTCATTGGTGCGCGCCGTGGATTCGAACCCGATACCCTCTGCATGGCAGTCTGTTGGTATCTCCACTAGGCTATCGCTGCCTTACTGTTTACGGATACGAATACTGTGCAATAAATATTAAGACATTTGAAAAAAGAATTTATACATATAACAACCATATCAGTCTGCCAAAATAGGTACTCTGGGTTAAATTTATTTTACTGCTCACATTTTTATTTCAATTATAGGTGTAGTAAATCTTGGTAATCTTGTCAAACGACACTTAACACGTCTTAATGCAGCTCGTTAATTTGGACTGGGCTCCGGTCGATCCGTTGGATACTAACACCCAGTAGCTATGAGAATTTTAGTATATGTACTTACCAAACATTCTCGATAGTATTCGATATTATACGATAAGAATCATGCAAAATACTTCTAAAATTATTGATATTGTTGTCAAAATTATGAACATAGGTACTAATTTAACTGCAAGCGGCCGCTGTGCCTGACTACCACTGTATAATAATAAAACACTATATCAACTGTCATCGGTTCGATTCTAATTTGATTCTAATACATTGTGTATCACTCTACTTGGTGTTCCGAATCGGGTGTTTTTACTTCGTTGTCATCAAATGCATACAATGCTCCAGAGATGAAGGTAGCTATTAGAGACTTTTCATTTCTCAATCTTAACTATATTTTGCTTTATTAACTTTCACAATATTTTAACCTGATCTTGATAGTTCCACATAAGTAATAGGGTGATATAAAATTCTCATTGATGGTTTTGAAATTATACTCGTAAGTCAAGCCTAAGCCAGATTAAACGAATGTAATCGGCTTAGCAGTCAAATACCAAGAGCCCAGATCCCATAGTTTCCAATGCTCAAAATAGTACTACCCGAAAAAACATGCACCGTCACCAACAATTGGGACGACAGTACATTCTTTAACTTCTCCATTAACGTTCAGATTTTCTTTAGCCATTTTAAAAAGTCGAACCGACAAAACCTATGCTTAAACCAAACGAAAACAAAACAAATGCCAAATACAAAGCCTAGTCTATCTATAGGCAAAGCTACTAAACCGAAACAAAGCAAATGCAATCCAAAATATGCCAAGAAAAGAACAGCCCAAATCGTCAAATATAATCCGCTAGAAATATTTAGGTATAGTTTGTGCTATGCAGCAACCAAAACAATTTAACGACCAACAACATCCAACTAACTGCGTACAACTAACCTACCTGACTACGATAGTTAAATAATAACTGAAGAGGGTCATTAATCCGCGGAAAATCTTAACACCGTGATTCAGAAAAAATACGTAATTGCACAACGCTATCTATTGTCAACATTTAGAACTAAAATTATTCTGCTCGTCTTAATTTATACGTTCCATTAGGTACTGATAGTTCAAACTAATACATTTACATCCTCCATCATCCGTTATTTTATCCCCATGAGGGTTGAACTTAGCAAAATCCTATTTAAGCGGACGTCTTCATCAGAGTAGCTCCAATCTTTAATTTCAGTTCAATCAGTCGAAAATCTAAGAAGATTTATACAAACTTTCATCCGCTATTTTATACCCTTACGGGTGGAATTTATCAAAATCCTTAGGGGATCCTCTTAGGGGATGCCTACGTCATAGTAGCTATATGCATGCAAAGTCGCAGCCCGATCGGTTTAAAATTGGCAAAGTTTCATACAAACTTTCATCCCCTAATTTATCCCCTTAGGGGTGGAATTTATCAAAAACCTTTCTTAGGGGATGCCTACGTCATAGTAGCTATATGCATGCAAAGTCTCAGCCCGATCAGTTTAAAATTGACAAAATTTCATACAAATTTTCATCCCCTATTTTATCCCCTTAGGCGTAGAATTTATCAAAATTCTTTCTTAACGGATGCCTACGTCATAACATCTACCTGCATGCCAAATTTCAGCCCGATCCCTTTAGTGGTTTGGGCTGTGCGTTGATAGATCACTATGTCAGTCAGTCACCTTTGAGTTTTATATATTTAGATGAAGTAAAATAACCAAACTATTTTTATCTAAACCTAGCGATGTGGCTGTAGCACTAAGTTCATATTTAGAAGACAACAAAGTAATGTTCATTGAAACTTCCCCGATTTGTATATCTCTCTTGATTTACATCGCGTAGTTATATTTAATTGAAGGTGCCATACCTTCCATTGGCGATTTTCGGTTTTTCGTTTACAAGTAATACTTAATACTATTTCTTATTTTATTGTATAAAATAGCACAAAAATATATATAAAAAAATATATATTATATATAAAAATATATAAGTAGTACGAGTAACGTATTTAATCAGGAGAGACTATAATTTAATATAGAGGCGTCCTCTGGAGGACAAAGAGTATTTAATTAAATAATACATAAGTAGTTGATTGAATCAGGCGTTACTTGGCGCAACTCCATTGTAACCTAATGGAAGGAAAGAGGAACCCACCACGCACCCTCGGATTGACTACCCCAACTATTGCAATAGAAAAAGGTTGACAATACCGAACTCCTCTAAAAGGATAAGGGATATAGGAATGGTATGGGTTCCAGGAAGATACCTGACTTGCAGTATCCCGCTGTATGCGCCGACTATTCTTCGACCCGTGTTTCGCCTCTGCACGAGGCATGCTCAGGAGCGATGGGCAACGACTCATGAGTCGTTGCCCATCGCTCCTTTTCCTTCCATTAGGTAATACATAAGTGCATTTTGAAGGACATTTATTGCTCACAACTTTGTTTGGATTTCTGTCATAGTCATGTTTACATTATTATATTGTACTAGAAAACGCCAGCAGCTACGCCTGCATTTTTTAATTTTAATTTACCCGTTTTGGCCGATCCCGTGGGAATTTCGGGAAATCCCTTCTTTGTGCACCCCTACGGTCCCCAAGGAACATACGTGCCAAATTTCAGCTTCCTGCGACCAATAGTTTCAGCTGCAGCGTGTCTGTCAGTCAGTCAGTAACGCAAGGATTTTATATATTAAGATGTTGTCATAAACTAGTTAGATTTTTTTCTATTTCATCACAGAAATCGTAGTTTTATTCTATGCATCAAATGAGGTAACTTGAGAGAAAATGCCTTAGGCATCGTTATTCGCTCAGTGTATATAAATATTTTAAATAAAATATAGGTATAATTAAATAAAACCGTCTGTTTGTTATCGAAGCCCATTAATACAAACATTTTCTCTTACAAAGTTTGTAATGTTTGTGGAACGCGTACACATCAGTTTATTACGGGTACATTAAACGCTTATGTACAAATGTACATAATATAATTTTATACTTATTGATGTCGTTATGATTGAGAGCACGAAACAGACTTACCTACGATTCAAATAAAACTGTATACGGCTCAATACAATATTGCGAATATAAAGGTTTAAGCGAAATACGATAAAGGGGGAAAACCTAACCATACTATGTAAAGAGCTCGAACCGCACAGTGATCTATCATTTTTATGAGCTCTCCATAAAAGCTCTAAGCTAGAAAGCCGAGTGTATGTAACAGCCTATATAAAACCATTCTAGCGAGAAATTCACTAAAGTTTGCGTTGTAATATCCTTTATATTTGGCAATGTATTGCTTGTTGAAAGTGATGTGTGTGTCGAACGGGCCTTTGAACGCTTATCATTAGAATATGTTTAGGATATCCCAAAGTAAGATATATGCTGTATTGTATTTGTGATTTAGTGTTTGCTGCATCAGTCATTCAGTCATTCTGTAGACTATATTTTAGTCTCCGATTCCATGTGGTACGATGGCACGATGATGTGTCTTTAGCATGTTAAAGAAGTTTGGTGGTAGGAAGACTTTGAATATACAATTCGCACTAAAATATTTAAAATAAATGTTCATTATCGCTTGCTCATCGGTGAAGGAAAAACATCGTGAGGAAACCTGCATGTCTGAGATTTCTCCATAATGTTTTCGAAAGATATGTGAAGTCTGCCAACCCGCTCTTGGCCAGCGTGGTGGACTATGGTCTTATGGTCTTACCCTTCTCATAGTGAGAAAAGGCCCGTGCCCAACAGTGGGATAGGATAGGATATAAAGGGCTGATGATGACTAAAATATAAGCATTACATAACTTTAGAGAATTGAAGTAAGTAATTGAGTAGGTATTGGTCCCAGTGCATCAGAAGCAACAGGGCAGGTTTTCTCCAAATTTAGATTGTATTGAACTTTAAGAACATCTTAATGACTTTTATAAATGGAGAATAATAGTAACTAGATCGCGCTGAGGGCTTCGTTTCAACTGTCCCATATTTGTACCGAATTTTATGCAAATCTGTCGTTTTTGTATAGTGGAATAAGACACATAATAAATTTCGAAACTTTGTTAAAATATTCATAAGGCAATTAAAATTATAGACAATGATAATCGAGATTATCAAAGAAATATTTTTGAAAATTTCGGCAAGACAATATAAGCCTTCTTACTTACTATATTATACCTTTTGAATTAGAATAGATTCTGATTTTAATTTTCTTCTACGAAAGCTAAGCTAAGCGGTTTCTGCGGAATTCCTTTCTAGCTATCATCACCAAGACTCAGAAATCAAATGTGTTGAAATAAAATACAAAAACGAGTATTTTGACGACTGTTTGGCGCAACGGGAGTGTAAGCGACTGCTACACTAAAGGTCGCGGGTTCGATTCCCGCTCAAGTTAAACATTTGTGTGCATGAACATGGATGTTTGTCTTGGTCTGGGTGTTTCTATGTATAATATGTATGTATTTACAAAAAAAAAGTATACATTTATGTTCATCCATTATCTAGTACCCATAGTACAAGTTTCTGCTTAGTTTGGGACTAGATGGTGATGTGTGTATGTGGTAGAATATTATTATTATCTCTCTTTATTTTCATAAGGGTTGAGCTACACCTATCAGCACCCCATCGCACTTTCCTATGCTTCTATCCTTTTCGGTTACTTAGGACCGTCATTTACTAGAGCGAGAAAGAGAGAGGGAACACGATCGCCTTTTCGATTCCGCGGCGTGTTGAAGCGTTTCGTGGGTGTAGCTCAACCCTAACTCTCCTATTTTTTACATTTTTAAATATAACACCCTAAAAACAAAAAAAGTACATTTAAAAATATAAAAATGGATTCCCATCGATGACGGGAAAAGGATCTAAGTAACCGGCGGCGGTTAGGGCTTCAGAGATAGGAATTTCCTCACAATGTGAGCCGTTTGCAGAATTACTGCCTTTTACATCAAACTCTTGACCCAGCTGCCTAGTTTCAACCTCTCTAGATGGCGTTCGAGGGTTATTATTATATAAAATTGTATTTTTATGTAAAGAAGAAAAAAAACAGCTATCATCATGCATAAAAAGAGAGCCTTACAGTGACAATGTATGTCGCTTAACAGATATTAGCAAATCTATCCTATGCTACTGCTATGCTAAACCCGAAAAATTGAGGATGGATTTCTAGATGCAAGTATGTCTGTTATTGTTTCACCGAAATACACTTAATGAATTTTTATGAAACTTTGTAGTAGGTAATGTAAGGTCAGTCAAACTGAAACATAGGCTATATTTCGTCGCAATTACAGATTCCCTTGCGGGCGGCACCGGGTGCTAGAGAAGTTTTTTTAGTGAAATGTCCCAGATATAGTATTATAGTAATTTTTTTTATTATAAATTCTATGTCGTGTTGCTAATTTCAAATTGAATATCATAACAATACCATACACACGATTACACGTTTACTTTATACATTTTTAGTAGAGCTACTTTTACTGTAGGCAAATCATTTCTAACTGTACAAGAGTAACTTTATGTGTGGCCTTGTTAACTAATGTTTAGCTATTGTTCTTATACTTTAAAACCATGTACCGATGACAAATGACTGCACGGTTGGCGTTGTGGTTTAACCCTTGAGGTGCGATCAAACTAAAGGCAAAGTGCCACAAGTGCAAAGGGTCACGTTGCTGCAAATTTTCATTGGCATAGGTTACCGGAAAAAAAATAATTATGACACCTTAATATAATTATATCACATAAAATGCATATCATTGTGTTGGTTATAAAATCAGCTATGATAATAATAACATAAATTACAACTAAATACTCACCTTTCCGGCAAAACAAGCTTACAAACTTAGAAATTTGTTATTTTTCACTGGTTCGCACAAACATTTCATCACATATTAATGAATTTCATTACTTGTTTGGTTCATAAACACAAAAACATTATCACATATACCTTTAGGTTTTCACACAATACATTATTTATTTGTAACAAATGAATCTAACGCCACTAAAAAAATTATAATCCGAACGCGTAACAAAAAGTTCGCCGTGCCGGGCCGCCATGTTACTGTAGCGAACACTGTGGCTGTGAATTATTTAACATTTGAAACACGATAACAGTGAAAACGTATAACAATACTAGTATTTAATTGCTAAAATATGTTTTCAGATAAATAATCTGGGTACTTTTATGTCTTTAATAACTTTTAAAAGAGTATTTATCATAAAACTATTACGAAAATAGCAAGTTTCAAGAGTAGAAATAGCCGTTCTTAAAAGTTTTTGCCTTTTATCACTGTATTTCTTGTCTCTGTCACGAATAATGTCACTTCACAATTAATATTTATTTATTTCTGAGTAAATCTATATAAGTATCTTTATAAAATATTCACCGGTTTCTTCCACAAGACAAGTTGTCTTGTGGAAGAAACCGGTGAAAAACCTGGTATTATAAAGATCGCGGAACAAAACACAACAATGGCGGACGCTTTCGCAACTGAGACACAGATAATTATATTTCAATATTTTTTGGCACGTTTCGTTTCCCTCACCCTTCTAAAACGATTTAGTTGCATAGAATATGAACTATTCTAATAGTTACTACTTTCGTAAAACGTAAAAAATCCGCGACCAATAGGACGACTTTTTTAGAGCACGACCATGCGTGCTGTAAACACATGTGACCACTTGAATTAGAGCACGACCGTGCGTGCTGTAATCACGTGGGGGGTTAAGCGGTCGCTTTGCCGCTTGACACTGCGCTGAGTGTTTTGTGTTCGATTCCCACACGAGACAACACTTTGTGTGATCCACAAATTGTTGTTTCGAGTCTGGGTGTACTTTTTGTCCGTTGGTTGTATTTTTGTAAAGTTTCCTCCGCGACACAGGATTTGTTCCTAGTGCGGGAGTTGTATTTAAAAAAAGAAAATTACATTTAACAGTTATGGAGAAAACGAGGGAAACTATATCCTGCCTGACATGTCATTGCAGAGCCGAAACTAATGAAGCTAGATACATTAAATTTCGACAGCAGATTGCTTTTATAATGCAAACTAAGGAAGCGATGTAATATGCCACACACGAGGGAATAAAATAAAGATTTAACGTAAGGCAGGTGGAGCCGAGGGCGACTGCTAGTTGGTTAAATAATAGATTCGACATGTTACATAAATACCATTATTGCGAAGGTTTGACTGATTTGAAGGTTTGATTAATCGAAGAGAAAGATAGTTTTGTCCAACACCTACTGAGCACATAGCCTATAGAAGAAGATAATTTAATATTTATGAACCTGAATGTAGGAGTACCTAAGTAACCGAATAAAAGATTACATGTCGTAAATAATTTGTGCGTAGATTGAAGGTTAGCTAATCTATTACACGTGTAACTGATTAACTTTAAACCATAAAAAACAGAGGTTAAATTTACCAATATTACGACTAAAATATTGCTATAACAAGATATTAGTATCTATAAGATAGAGATTAAACATAACATAACTTCACGCCTTTATCCCCGAAGGGGTAGGCAGAGGTGTATTACACACCACACTTCGCCATTTGTTTCAGTCCGAATGTAATAGGGGCGACCCTATTGCCATGTACCGGGCACATTTTTAAGCGAGCGATAATAATTTTTTTTAGTACACACATAACTACGAAAAGTCAGTGTGTTCATACATAACTTTACGCCTTTTATCCCCGAAGGAACAGGCAGAGGTGTATTACACACCCACACTTCAGTGTGTGCCCGGGGTAAATGGGAATCGAACTTACGTTATGTACTAAAAGCTAAAAAGTAATTTGGTAAGTCCTAGCTGCCAGATCGCACCAATCTTCTCATCAATCTGTGGTATTGATTAGACAAATATAAAATCGTTGGGCAAGTGAAATTTCTATCATAATGTTTATTCTGAATACGCTACGCCCAAAATTAAAATAAATGTTTTTTTAGTTTATTTTATTTTCAAGTTTTTAGTTTTGTTGTTAGTTGATACTTCTCATTCTATTTTCATAGTGAGCCTTTTTCTACCAATCAAACCCTGTCATTCTATACCCATATTGAGGTATTTGTGGCGGCGGCCATCTTGGCTTTTTCATAGTGAGGTCTATTCTACCAATCAAGCCCTTTCATTTGATATCCATATTGAGGTATTTGTGGCAAATATGTAATCAGCCATTTTGCTGCGACAGCCATCTTGGATTTTTCAAAGTGAGCTCTATTCTACGTATCAAGCCCTTTCACTTGATACCCATATTGAGGTATTTGTGGAAAATGAGTAATCCGCCATTTTGTGGCGGCGGCCATCTTGGATTTTTCATAGTGAGGTCTATTCTACCAATCAAGCCCTTTCATTTGATACCCATATTGAGGTATTTGTGTGAGAGGCAGCGATAGCCGAGTGGATATACCAACAGACTGCCATGCAGAGGGTATCAGGTTCGAATCCACGGCGCGCACCAATGACTTTTCGGAGTTATGTGCGTATTGAATTGTTAATTATCGCTTGTCCCGTGCCTCGGAGAGCACGTTAAGCCGTCGGTCCCGGTTGTCATGAAGATCTTTGACAGTCGTTACAGGGCGTCAGTACCTTCTAAACAAACTGACACTAGTCTAAACCATGGAATATCGCTATCCCTTCGGGTTGCGGAGGTCAGACAGGCAGTCGCTCCGTGGAAAAGCTAATATTCAGCCAAATCCGGTTAGACTAGAAAGCGGACCCCAGACTGAAACTGGGATAACGCTAAGAGAAAGATTGAGGTATTTGTGGTGTAGCGGCGCGCGCCCGCGCCGGCTCATAACAACAACACCTGCGTCGTCCTGCGTTGCGAAGGCATGAGTCACACATAAGTACAATATGGCGGCGGCGCGGCGGCCGGTGACAGAGCTAGCAGTCATGCCTCTCGCTCCCTCATCGTATGATTTAATTTTTTCTGACATACCCTATATTTTACATTGTTTTTGTAATTGTATAAAAGCTGAATATTTTCAATAAACGTAACCAGATTATTACCGATTTTTCACTAAGAAGCATCTCACCCTGACACTGATCGAATCCTTAACGGTCGAAAATATGTAATCAGCCATTTTGTGGCGGCAGCCATCTTGGATTTTTCATAGTGAGCCCTATTCTACCAATCAAGCCCTTTCATTCGATACCCATATTGAGGTATTTGTGGAAAATAAGTAATCAACCATTTTGTGGCGGCGGCCATCTTGGATTTTTCATATTGAGCTTTTTATGATAAATAATATCACCGTACATTATCTTCAAGTAAGTTTAACAGTTTAGGCAACGCACGCGAATACAGCTTTCAGAGCTTAGGATTTTTGCCGACTTAGTTGATACTTTTCCTAATATTATGGCAACATTATGCAAAATCTTTATAAATTGTAGCCTATGTGTTATTCTGATGTTTAAACTATATTACTGTAAAGTTTCATCTAAATCCATTCAGTAGTTTTTGCGTGAAAGAGTAACAAACATTCACCCATACATCCATCCATCTATACATACATCTTCACAAACTTTCACATTTATAATATTAGTAGGACTATACTCAAACCAGCTTAAAATATACACCGTTTAGTTTTATCGATCGCTAAGATATTCTGGTCTAAGGAAATCATATATTACATTCGTCTTCATGATAATTAATATCTCTGAATTTGCGAACAGTTAACGTGTTTGAATCGCAAGGATACTGTATTTAGACTAGAGTTACAAGTACCTCTTAACAGCCCGAAGTTTCAACGAGCTTGCATCAGTTGTGGTCACTTGCAGAGTGGTGTGAGCTCAGCAGCACCTCCTTGACGAGTGGGTTTCAGTAACTATACCCATCAAGTAATTACATACTTTTTTTCATCATAAGCCCTTTATACTATCCCACTTCTCACCTCTTCTCACTATGAGAAGGGTACGGCCATAGTCCACCACGCTGGCCACGTGCGGTTTGGAAGACACTATATTACACCTACATTCGCCTTGAGTTTTTAGGTCCCACGTAATAGGGGGCATACATGATTAACCTCTGCCTACACCTTCGGGGATACACGAGTGGGTCTATAAAAAAAAAATTACGCGCGTGAAGCCACGACAGAAGTAAAGTCGTAGGTAAATCACACCTAGGCACAGAACAAATAATCACGCTCATCATACCTTGTTTTATTCTAGGTGGGAATTGAAACCGCTCAACATAACAGTCAAAGTCTAATCGCGTCTGAATAAGCCAAGAGATAAGTTTCCGTATCTACGTATAAATATAATTATGAAACACAACAAAAACATCTATTAGGAACTAATTGAAGCACTGTCTTTGTTCTCGTAAAACTTAGAGTAGCCTCTTGGGGGAGAAACCGAAAGTAAAGGTTACTTTCGGTTGGGTGAGAATCATACCCAGCTTAGTAGTTAAGGTCACGAACCACTAGACCAAGAGACCACTCTTGCTAAACCTATTATTAAAAAAGATATTACACCGAACGAACACATTTATTAGGTAATCATTGATCTATTTAGGTAATAGCTAATATTCAGCCAAATCCGTTTAGACTAGAAAGCGGACCCCAGATTGAAATGGGATAACGCTAAGAGGATGATGATGAATTGATCTATTTATGCGTTTAACCTGGTGTAGCCCTTAAGGTGACAACGGTAAGTAAATGTTACTTTCAATTTCTCCGCTTTCTTTTTAAAAGTTCACAGTTTCCTGTATATGGGCGTTCTTAGAGTTCGTAGGTCGATTTTTTACAAAGACCCACTCGATGTCTACCTATTGTATCAGAAATAATTTTTCTACACGAGAAATTTTCAACAATACTTTGTATCATTTGTTTCATATACTTGTAAGGTAAGTACCGAAACCTTCAAAGGTCTGATAAAGGTCACGAGTGTTTGCAAAACTTTATATTGTCCCAATAAAACGCTACAAGTAAAACAACCCGAAAACACGGCTATGCAAAATTACCTCCAAATATTAATTCATTCTCCTGTTGACATTGCTAGAGTGCAGACGTGTATTGTGTTAATCCCTTCACTTAATTCCTATTGGTGAATTACGACAAATTCAATTCCTTGTCCCACTCGAGTGTTTTTATATATAAACCACACTTTAGAGGCGTGTCAAGAAAGAGATAAATAGGGGTTACGCTATTTCAGCTAAAAACCCGCCACAAAGTGTGAAGTGATTGGTGAGGATTTGAACCACCGACTGCTGCGCGGGAGCCCGGTGTGCTACGCACGGTGCCACACAGTCACTGGCCGCCCGCGGCGAAGTACCCCACTACTACCAACACAGCGCGACGAGCGGAGCGTTTGATGGCGTTTGCGTAAGCTACGTCATACTCACAGGTACACAACAACAATCCTGCGCTACCGCGCGTGGTCTGTACCATTCAACCGATCTAAAATTCATTATTTATATAAAGACATTACTGACTGCAACTTTGTCTATTTCTGATTGGTATTAATATGTCGTTCAAAGTCCAACGATCGCCTCCACTAAATAGAAACATGAATTCACCCATTGATCAGACACAGTCGGTACCTAACATTAACCAGGCGACAAGTGAGCCAGAATTTGTCACTACGAATTTACGCAACAAGCGCCCACGGCTCAATGACTCGCCGGGAAGTCGAACTCAGCTTGAAGACTTTAAACAACAATTTAAATCAGAAGTAAAAGAAATGCTCGCGACGTGGAAAATAGATCAAGACTCGTCGGTTACTAAATTGATCATGGAACAAACCAGTTTAATTACTAAATTAATCTCAGAAATGGCCGAATTAAAATTGCAAAACGTACAAAATCAAAAATCAAATATGGAAATTGAAAAGTCCATAGCATTTGTCTCGCAGCAGTATGAAGATTTAAAAAATCAAGTTAAGCTTCTACAGGGTGCCTACCTAGAACAAAAGAAGTACACTGAGTCACTAGAAAAATCGCTCACGGACTTACAACATAAATCACGCTCATCTAGCGTTGAAGTACGAAATATACCTGTCAAGGAAAAATCTTCGGTGGATCTGTCAAAAATTATAAAAGGTGTGAACTTGCTGTCGGCGTCAGTGCAGCTACGAGATATCTATCGTCTACCAGGGAGCCGCGGTGCTAGCAGACCTATAATCGCAGAATTTTCAAACGTACAAGCAAAGCAAGAATTACTATCGCGAGTCCGAGGCTATAATAACAAACAGCCAAATAAGGAAACTAAGCTAAACACGGAACTTCTTGGAATAGCTGGCCAAAAACTAGCTGTCTACGTGGATGAACATCTGTCTAGTACGTCGAAAAGGCTATTTTATTTAGCCAGAGAATTTGCCCGACAAAAGGCATATAAATTTTGCTGGTCTTCAAACGGCAACGTCTTTTTACGGAAGCAGGTGGGCGACAAACATATACTAATAAGATCAGAATCGACCCTCAAGGAATTTCAGGAACAATCGGATTGACTATGCCTGGATCCCTCAACGTACAGATCTCGAGTAGACATATAAGTCGTTATCCTTAGTCAGCTTAATTTATGTTTATACTATTACTACACACAATGTTTGTAGCATATATAACCAATTATTTACAATCCTACACTCACAAATAATAAAATCACACAAATCATATACACTTACACCATTCTAAATCTCGCTAACTCTTACTAATCTCACACTTTAAATATCTCTAAGAATGCCAGTGCTCGTTCACCGCAACATACATACACATACTTTACCTTGGTCTCTCATAACTGTGATAAATTACCTTACTCATGGCTATTCTAGTTGAAAATATGTTTGCTGACTTAGACGAAATAAATGTTGTAAAGTCTTACGGATGTATGCCAAATGAGTGCATAAATTACGTAAGGGCATCAAACAAGTCTGTTACAATCCTAAATTTATATATACGCAGTATTAATAAGAGTTTTAACGAATTATTAACACTGTTGTCAATAATTAAAATTGAATGTGAAGTTATAATACTAACCGAATGTTGGCTGAGTAAAACCGATAATCTACCTATATTGGTAGGCTACACGTCTCATTACACAAAACATATTAAGAACCAGAATAACGGCATTGCAATGTATATAAAAAAGTAGTGTCCAGTGCAAAAATTGGAAGATATGCTGCGACCAATGCTACACACAACATACTTCTTATTTTGCTCAATCGAATTATAATTGTATTTATCCGTTAAGTTCACAACAAGATGCAAACACAACAAAATTTTACCAACAAACTTATTATATAATAAAATATAACCTACAGAATCTTACTGTTTGCCTCTGCTTAGTTATAATATGTTTAATACTAAGGCATAGTTATGAATATGACGGCGCGTTACCAGCGCCACTATAATATTTCACGTCAGAACGATAATTACATAATATGTCATGAAACGTCATCACGTCATTAGTATAGTCTCTAAGCGAATCGAGTGCTGCCGACCGGTTGTGACGTATTGCAGTGCAATGATGGGGGGCAGCGCTAAAAGTGTTTCGTGTGGACTTGTCCGGCTGGCGAAGGACATTCAGTCGCGTCGCCTGGTTGACAATGAATCTGTCCTCGGTTCTTTAATAGACTTGCAAGTGAAAGTGTTAGACTATAATTGTTAAGATAGTGCCTTTCGTGTTAAAGTAGTCAGTGTATTTTAGTTAGTGTGTATTCAATGCACAAGAACCCAGCTGCGCCCACTTAGTAGGAACTTAGAAGTGATTATATCGGCCAACAATCTAGCTACCCGCCTACAAATACTTTCATCTTGTAATAAAAAATATTTACTTACATATGAGAATGTAAAAATAACTATTACTATACCACTACACTTCTACCACATACACACAATTCACACAACAACCTGTCAAATCGTCAACTACTACATAAATGATTACAAGATATTATCCTGCAAAGTTTTGATAAACAAAACATTCAACAAAATAAAACTGCGTACTGCTATATTTTTTGTAAATACCCACATTAGCCAAATAATAACATTAACAACAAAACGTAATAAAAATATTCTTAATTATAAAATATGTGAATCGAATGGCTTAAAATGCATACATAAATATAAAACTACCCTCCTAAGTTCATTGAATCGCGAATGCGATTTAAATTTAATTTAATTAAAATTTAACCCGCTACAAGCTATGGTCATAAATGACGTTGAGATAGATAATATCGAGTGCAAAAGGTTGAATGAGCCATCCGATTGTTCACATTTTATATCTGGATCCAAAAATAATTCTTTATTAGTTTTGACTGTCAATATTCGAAGTATAAATGCTAATTTCGACATATTTCTTATGTTTGTTGCGAAGTTTTGTGTAATGATAGATGTTTTGGTTCTAGCAGAATGTTGGACTAGTGAACACTGTTTGCCGCCATCTATACATAATTATGACATGCTCAGATCAAATGTTTCGCTAAACCAGAATTATGGAGTTGTGGTTTACTTTCGGGCGGTATTTAAGGCAAAGTCACACGAACCAGTTTGTTCTGAGGGCGATTGTATTGCGATTGATCTCTCGGATGACATATTATGTATAATTTGTACCTATCGCCCACCTTGTTATAGAAACACATTAAGCTACATAAACTCATTAAATAGTATTTTAGATACCTGTAGTAAACATAAAACTGTCGTTTTGACTGGTGATTTGAATATTGATACTATGCCCGATAATCTAAGCACTCATTCTGAAATATATCTGAATTTAATGGCCAGTTATGGACTCAAGCAGGGTGTTCACTACCCCACTTGACAGAGTACATGCCTGGATCATTTTATAATAAAAACGAACCATAATGTCCAAACTTTTGTATTTGACGAGCTAACAGACCACTCGCCTATACTAATGCACATTAACTGTGTCTCTGTTCCCAAACAAAGCCTATATTTTAGCAAAATTTACATTTATTTTGATACTATGGGTGACAGTTTGGACAAAGAATCGTGGTCTGAGTTATATTCTACTACAGACGTTAATCATGCTGCACTAATTCTTGCAACAAAGCTAGGTAAGGTCATAAGCGACCACACCATAGAAAGGAAAATCGCTAAGCGTAACAAGCCATTGAAACCATGGATTACTTTAAGTGTAATTAAATCTATAAGAAAACGGGATAGAATGCATGAAAAGGCTAAAATAAATTGTAATGATGCAGTTATTCGAATTAAATATGTTTCATATAGAAATAGTTTGAAAAAAATTATAAAAAGTTTAAAACAAAATTATTACACAAATAAACTAAAAAAATAAGGGTAATATAAAGGAAACTTGGATGATTATTAAAGATTTATGTAATATTAATAGGTCTCATGCATCATCATTAGAATTACTAAACTTAAAAGATACTGTTGATGAATATCTTGATTAAGTTAATATATTTTTTACATCTATTGGCCCTAGTCTTGCTAAAGAAACCCTATAAAAATTTAATACAGACGAAGCAACCCTGGCACAAAAAGCTAAAACAAAAAATGCACCGCTAAAGTCGATGGCATTATATTTATCAAACCCCGTTGAGGTTACCAATATAATTAGCCGCCTTAAGAAGCATAGTGCACCTGGAATAGATAAAATTACAGCGTCTGTTTTGAAAAAGTTTTCACATTGGCTTGCGGAACCCATATGCTACCTAATCAACCTTAGTTTTGAACATGGTATCTTTCCTAACATATTTAAATGCGCTATTGTTTGTCCCATTTACAAATCGGGAGATCAGGCTCTTGTGACAAATTATCAACCGATTTTGCTTTTAAGTAACCTATCTAAACTCATCGAAAAAATTATGAACATAAGATTAACTAACTACCTAAAAAGCCATAAAATACTTGCTGATAATCAATATGGATTCCAATCTAATCACTCCACTAGTGATGCTGTACTTCAGCTTACCTCTAATATTACTACACGCCTTGATAATAATAACAAATGTATTGGAATATTCCTAGACCTACAAAAGGCATTCGATACCGTGTCTTACTTACTCGCCTTGAGAACATTGGAATCAGAGGTAATGTACTTTTGTGGTTCAAGGATTACCTTACAGCAAGACAGCAGTGAGTAAGGGTTGATAAACACGTAAGTGGCTATGATTGGGTATCGTATGGGGTCCCGCAGGGCAGTACCCTTGGTCCAACGCTATTTTTAACATATATTAACAATTTATGCAAATTCCAAGTCAAGGGGGGTGATATACAAATGTTTGCTGATGACACGGTGATACTTTACTATGGTAATTCTTGGGACAATGTAGGACAATTGGTAGATAGATAAATGTCCAGTTCCAAGAGTTAAAAGTAAATTCACACAGGAACAATTCTTCAATATTGCACCTAGACTATACAATAAACTTAACTCAATTTATAAAACGAAAAACTTATCAAACTACAAAATAAAATACTATATTAAATTATGGCTTAAAGACATGGAAAATGGTGATGTGGAAGACCTATTACAAATCGTAAACTAAACGCAACTGCTACTCCTCTTTTGGGTGAGAATGTACACTGAAGCAGAAAGACACGCACGCACGCACACACACACACACACACACACACACACACACACACACACACACACACACACACACACCACACACACACACACACACACACACACACACACAGAGAGAGAGAGAGTGAGAGAGAGAGAGAGACACTGACCAACTCAACTACAACTATTTTTATACTAATCAGATTGTAACTTCGTCCTGATATCATTTGCGTCAATTATTACTTGACGCAAATGATATCAGGACATGGGTGTTTTCGAGAATATTTGTATAAATACAAACACGACACCTCACCCGAATGTCCCCACTGTTCCGGCGTTAATGAAGATGCTGAGCACGTGTTTTTTAGGTGTCCTCGCTTCGAGCCGTTACGCAATACATTAGAAGCCGTACTTAAACATAAAATTAAGCCAGAGTCCCTAATAGGAGATATGCTCTCGTCCGATGAAGCCTGGCAGGCGACAAGTTCTTTCGCTACAGAAGTCATGCAAACGCTCCGTCGTATTGAGCGAAGTAGGGCTCTGAAGCAGTAACTAGACCCTCCCTCCGGGAAGTAATGCTTAGAGAGGCCGAAGGCAGAGGATTGGTTTTTAGTCGGTAGGGATTGAATTCGAGTCCGACATACCAGACACAGGGTCTGATGATACGCAAAATGTATTTTCCCGAACC
This sequence comes from Euclidia mi, assembly GCA_944739405.2. Lineage (NCBI taxonomy): Eukaryota > Metazoa > Arthropoda > Insecta > Lepidoptera > Erebidae > Euclidia > Euclidia mi. Next base: position 31,182,666 of record OX123185.2, read on the forward strand.
TCTGAAAAAAAAAATAATAACACACACACACACACTGACCAACTCAACTACAACTATGTTTATACTAATCAGATTATAACTACTAGTATTTAGTTTCACTTGTTTTGGGGAAGGAACTGACTCTCAACATACAGCTCACGCTAGTTTGGAAGTCAGGACTACGTAAAATTTGTAATCACCTTGTTGTTACAATAAATAATAATTATTATTATTAAAATTGACCGAGAGTTACGTGCGCATTCAATAGTAAAGAGGAGCCGAGCTGTGCGAACACAACCACTCTGGTTGCTCTATATCCAAACATATTTTGTTCAGAGTTTGCAATCATTTTGAACGCAATAACAAATTTGCATACGTGCATGCATAACATAATGACGCTTAGTATAATATTTTAACTTGCTCCTACTTTTATACGTTTACTTTATTTTTTGCATTTTATGTACTTTAATGGCTCAGTAAACGCCACAGATATAGATCTACATAGATAACGCAACTATCACGATTTGTATTGAAACCAAGCGTGCCGACTTTTTAATACCTACTGTGACGTTGCCTGTATCACGAAGTCGAAGCGATGCGCGACAGTATCGCTTGTGCGATATTCATCGTCTCCTAATACACAACGTCAGATCAAACGTCCGAAGCAAACGCGGCAACGTAATGTGAATAAAGTTTACTTAACGGTAAAACGGACGCGCGGGGACTGAAGTTAGTGGCGACCAAGCTCGACGCTTGGTCGGAGTTCAGACACGCGAAGTGCATGCATTTGCGTTATCTATGTAGATCTATGTCTGTGGTAAACGCATTGGGCAACTGTAAGTGTACTGAGCAGTAGTAACTAAATAAATAAATAGGATTACTTAAAAACTCTGCAGCGGAAATGTCAAGCAGTTTTGTTTGTTATGTTCGTAATTTTCATAGCTTCACTCCACTCCGCTCCAGTGGGCATACAGCCTAACAGTATGAATCTACTCAGTGAGCACGTTTAGCTCACTTGACCGGCTTTTTTCATATATAACTTTGCTTTGTCCCTTAGATCTTCACTCTAACCCTTCAGGGGAAGGGGAAAACTGTAACATAAGATCGTTATGGCACATAAAATGGATGGGGATACATAAGATAATGTAGATACATTTTTGTTGAAAGCTTTTGCAATTTAATTTATGATATTATGTTACATAATGCAATTGACCGAACCTATAAGATAGAATATACCTAAATATCTTGGTCTGGAGGCATCGTTTTAATATAATGCTGTAGCTAAACCTATAATGTTATTCACCATCGCTTTAATATAAAATGGACTTAAAATAACAGTTTAGCATATATTTTTAACTGTAATATTGTTTAATCTGCCAACAACAAAATTAAAAAGGCATCTCAATGAATTGTTAGAAATTCAAAAAATTCAACAACCGTAATGGGTGATGTGCTAAAGCTTTTATTTAAATATAATATTAAATCGAACGAACTTTGCGGCGCTGCTATAATACTAATATTAAATAGGTAAAGGTGTTACATTTCTAATTGGCAATATTAACAAGAAACACGCCAGAAGATATGTTTTCATAACAACAAACATAGAGCGTCTGTACCTTGACTTAGATATTCTACTGGCATGTTCAGTGCTCAGCTAAATATACCTTTATAAATATTCATTGTAATGTGAAGATGGAAGAATGGTTTATATTTCTTATAAATTGCGAATTCAACAAAACAGCTTAATATCAAATGCAGTAAAAAAAACTAAAATAATTCAAAATGAGAAATTCATGTTAAATTCCCATTCGTAAAGCAACAAAATGTTTTAACATTGTCATTAAGCACAGCACATTTTTCCCACAGGGAACAATAAAAATTAACATGTCCTCACTAAAGCCAAACTTAACCAATAAAACTTACCACTAATTCTGAAACTCAATAATGTACTTCTTAATAAAATTAGGAAGAACATTCGAACTACATAAAACTGAGAAATTCGACTGTATTGGACTTTAGGAGTGATTTAATGGGTCGTTATATCCAAGATATTCGTGGAGATTCGGATCTTACGGTTAAAGCAATAATGTGGATATTGTGATATTCTGTGGCAACCGCTATAGACTAAAATGGCGCTTGGCACCCCATTAAAGAAAGGCTGTGTCCGCACATTCATGTTATTTATGAAAAAATGTTACAGTTAGGACAGTGTATAGGGAGAATATGGTAATTGATAGTATTTGTTATTATGGTGGCAACTGATAAAAAACCTTTTCCTCTTTTGTGTTGGCGAAGTGTCAACGTTGGCTATTTTATGAACTTGCACAAAGTCATATTATAGAATATATAAAGTCCTTTATTTTATAGTCAGCGTAATGGTTTATTCGGTTACTTCGTCACTTAACGTCGTGTTGTAAGTTCGTTGTCCACACGGGTAACGAACCTACAACACTGGTGTCTTCCAAAAATGTTATTTATTTTCGCTGATTTGTTGTTGATTTACATGCCATGATTTTGATTTATAGTAAGTTTAATATATATTTTCGATTGATTTGTAGGCAATCGTACTAGTGGCTGTTGAAAGTAGCACTATAGTATAGCTAGCATATCTCAATATGCTCATCCTAAGTTGCACTAATCAATACTACGTAGAACACATTACTAAAACTTCACAAATTAAAAAAAAACTATTGATAAGATGTCACAGAAAATATTGAACATATTTTCATATGAAGCGCATCATGAAGATATTTTTTTCACTAAAAGGGAAGACACGGAGAAGTAAATAGAAACGGCAAAGCAGAAAATACGTAGCAAAACTCAAGGTACTATTTTTAATTGCATTACTTTCTTCTTAATTTCAATGCTGGCCATTAACCTCGTGATGACATGCAGTTACAATACTCAATGCGGATATTTATAACTAAAATGACTGCGCGCAACTTTTGCATCTATACGTAAGAGAATACAATTAATGTTACGAGAGAATTAAGCTATGTTGCGTTAACCCATGGTCTAGCTCTAGCTTCAAATGCTCAGAGTCACAGAGGTCATGTGCTCTGTTTTTAGTGACGTTACAACGGATTGCAGGTGTCGAGGGTGGTGGTGCGACGCGACGTGGCGTGCAGTTATCTATCTGTGTGTGTAGGCTTCCGGTATACGCAGTGAAGGACCCATCTGGTCTCACAGTCACTTTGACATCCAAGAATGACATCGATCTGTCAGAGCTAGACCATGTTCAGGAGGTACTCAGGCAGAACGTATACCAGGTACAACGACGAATGACGCGGCCTACCAAGCGAGAAAAACAGCCGGCCATGCCCTATATTAGAAGTGTTACGGATAAAATTTCAATCGGGAAGAGGGCTTCAAATTGTCATCGGCGTGGAATCCAGTGATTCGACTAACAAACACCCCACTTTAATGCGCAGTACGCGAATGTTCAATATACAGATACGGTTAGTGTGTTTTGGGCCGGTACTTCGAAAATCAACGACCCGGGGGTAGAAATAGAATCTTCTACCTCGCACTCGGAGACGTGATATCGCTACACCAGTCAGCTTGCGACCACGGGACGTGCAACCGTCTCGAAACGTCAAGCAAAATAAGGTATGTAAATACCTAATGCATGTTCGCGTTAATTCCCGTATATATATGGATCCTCGATTAAATTAAAATTGTCATCCATTGGACATTAGTTTCCGTAATAATGAGGAGCATCTTCGGAGAGATCTTTAATTATTAACGATAACCAATTTAATATTGCCGACTGGCAATATAGTGCCTACAATGAAGCCAAATCGCGTTTTGATCGCAAAATTATCTACGACTACGTGACTGGCGTTTGTTCTGCGGAGAAATATGTGGAATTGAAATTGAGCATTAGAGAATCACTACCCAACGATCTCATTTTTTAAGTTTACAAAACACAAAACGTTAAACATGAACAAAAATATAGGTACAAAAATTTATGAAATCACTTTGCATATATATACACTGAAAAAAAAAAACATAAACTAAGATTTTTCGTCGAAATCTTTTGAGTATTCATATTGTAACTTAAACTATATCAAACCATTACATATTCTAAATTTTTATTTATTGTAGCGAAGAGAGAATAAATTTACGAATCGTGTAAATGTTGCAAGCATTTAAATTGCACTTTACACGAGATATAATATATCTCAAATATATTGAACAACAATTTAAAAAGATATATAGCCTATGTGAAACATTAATTATGCTACTAAAAGGCACGAGAAAGTTAAACTAAGTTGGCTTTTAAAAAACCGCTCAAGTGCGAGTCGGACTCGCGCACCAAGGTTTCCGTACAAACGTGTAGGTATATATAATAATTTAAAATAATATGTGATGTAACTAAAAATTTTGTGTTTTCAAATGTTTTCCTATGTGCTATAAAACGTTGCTCAATACCAAATTTCAAGATTCTAGATCGACTGGAAATACCCTTTAGTTTTGACTTGAGCACAAAGGGGTAACACCTTTAAAATTATTAAAAATATATTAATTATTATGATGTAACTAAAAATTTATGGTTTTCGCCATTTTTCCTTTATCTGTGCTATAAGAGTTTGCTTCATGCCAAATTTTAAGATTCTGAGTTCACTGGAAGTACCCTGTAGGTTTTGATACCCTTGCGAGTAGTTACGAGTTTGAAAATATGTTTAAAATTGGTGTTTCTGTTGATTGCATTGACAGAAGTTTAATTTTATTACAGCTTGACGGTGTTATAGACCTGAGTATTTGATATGAATTTCAATTTAATAACTCTACGCGTTCATGAGGAAAGAGGTAGTAACTTTAAAATTTTAAAAATGTTTTTATTATATGATGTAACAAAAAATTTATGGATATGGATTTTTTTCCTTAATCTGTGCTACAAAAAGTGCCCTTGTACCAAATTTCAAGATTCTAAATTCACGGGAAGTACCCTGTAGGTTTTGATTCCCTTGTGAGTTTCGAAAAATTTTTGAGAATTTGTGGCATAAACAGCTGTATCTTTTGATTGCGTTGGCTTAGAAGTTTGATTCTATTACAGCTTAAAAATATTATAGATTTGAATATTTGATATGAATTTCAATTTAAAACCTCTATGCGTTCATAAGGAAAGGGCTAGTAACCTTATTTCTTTTTATTATATGATGTAACAAAAAATTTACGGTTTTCGAAATTTTTCCTTTATCTGTGCTATAAAAAGTTGGTTCGTATCAAATTTCAAGAATCTAAGTTTACGGTAAGTACCCTGTAGGTTTTGATTCCCTTGCCAGTAGTTGCGAGCTTGAAAATATATTAAAATTGTTGTTTCTTTTGATTGCGTTGAGGTAGAAGTTTGATTTTGTTACAGCTTAAAGGTATAATAGACCCGAGTATTTAATATGAATTTCAATTTAATAACTTTACGCGTTCATGAGGAAAAGGGTAGTAACTTAAAAATTAATACAAATATTTTTATGATATGATGTAACTAAAAAATGACGGTTTTCGCAATTTTTCCTTTATTCCTGCTATAGGACATTGCTTCGTACCAAATTTCAAGATACTGAGTTCACGGAAAGTACCCTGTAGGTTTTGACTTTCCAATATTTGCGGAAATTTGCAGCATAAACGGCTGTATCTTTTGATTGCGTTGGCTTAGAATTTGATTTTTTAGTTGCTTCAAGGAACAGCAGATTTGACAATTTCATAAAAAAATCAGTTTGATACCTCCACGTGTTTCTGACAAAAAGGATCTTGACAGACGGACGGACAACAAAGTGATCCTATAAGGGTTCCGTTTTTTCATTACGAGGTACGGAACCCTAAAAATAACTTAAATTGTATGTAAAAATTGTGCACTTAGTTATGATCTACGTTGATAAAAAAATTTACTGCATTGAAACATTCTTATGCAGAGACTTGGATCATCGATAGCTCAGTGGTGAGACCAAAATTCAACAGTTCTCAAAAGGAGTCCCCACCCAAATATCCGTACCATTTGTCTAAACCGAGTGTTTGACATATAAAAAACGTCGGCATTGATATCTTGAAGCTCGATCATATTTTTCGTCTTATCATAGTAAACTCTAGTTAAATGGTGTCACTTCACCTATTTAGGCATTGTGCAATATTATCTTTTTTGACATTAGTATCAGCATCGATATTCCCACTGCTGTTTCAAACAACGAGTTTTTACACTCGAAAAGTGGGGAAAGATTAACTGTCTTGGAACGCGCACCGAAAAATTACCTATATTAATAACTGCAGAAACTCCAATCTATTGAACTCAAGGTAAAATACTTCAACCTTGCTGGTTGACCTTATACATATTTCTGAAGGGCGTCATATACACTGCAAAGCTGTAAAAGGCAAAATAACTTTGAAAATATACGCAGTAGGCGGCTCGAGCTTATTTCTACAATCTTCTTTGCGACTACACTTTAATCCAAGCAGGGTCCCGCGATAGGTCGTAATCCTAAGCTCCAAGCTATGCGACGGGACCAACGAGCGATACGATTCTGCTAAACGATGTAGCCGCCGGTATTTATTTGCCTAATCCAATCTAAACATATCGATTACCTACTTACGTATCTTCTACGAGACCAAAAAAGTAGGTAACTTTGCAAGTTTAAGAAAATAGAGACAGACTAAAAGTAACTACGTAAAACTCAAAGTTGCTGAAGCGAATGTAAAGGAAACTTAAACGAGCTTCTGAACTCCAAACCTCTAAAGTCACGTAAAGAGGTAGTTATATGAAACGGCGACTAATATAAGGCACTATCTACCTTTCTACATATAACCGACATACTTATCTACAACTTGGTGAAAGATACATGCGTCGTCCTGATTTTAATGACCTCCTTAAATATATTTTTGTTGTTTTGGTATTTTGTATTGTTATTTGAGTAAGTATAATTATGATGGTAGTCAAGGTATACTTAATATTATTAACTAATAAAATGAAAATACACTTTGAGGTGAAGGCTCTGATTTATTACAAATATGTTATGTTTCACATATCAGTATATTTATACTATTAGACGCCTAAGCACATTTAATTTAGGGACATTTGATAACCAATATTGTTTGCAAAATAGAGCGACAGGCTTATATGTATAAAGCGTCTTATTTAAGTAGATGAACGCACACTCAATAAATATGATTCTGCGATATAAACCACTGAAAAGATGTGGCTGTATTTTGTGCACCTTCTAGGTATAATTTGTCAGTTATGTGTACGGATATAGTAGCAATATTTATTAATAATTAAGTGTTTCATACAAAATAAATTAGCGGGTCTTAATCGCGTACAATTAATTTATTTAAGGTATATATACCTATTTGTTTCCGACGTTTCGCTCGTCTTGCACCAAGCGTGGTCGCAGAGAGACTGATGAGAGCTCAGCGCCGTCTTGTGGAAGTGCGGGTTTCGGCACCTACCCTCACTTGGACTTTAATTAAGTTCACACTGTCGGTACTCCGACACACTACACTAATGACGTCTACACACTGTTGAGATTTATCACTGCGGCGGTGTTTACATTTGCTGATGACTGGATTCCAAGTAGCCGATAATCTATATCCATCCTCCCGGTTGAAATTGTTATATTTCTTGATTACTACCGCTTCACGTACTATCCAGGAGTAATAGTGACGATCAGTGGATAAGACTTGTGGTTGATGCAGTTCTGTCCAGTGGTTTGGTCAAGACTCCAACAAATGCTCAGCTATAGCCGACTTACTAATATGTCGGTTTTTCACAGCTGCGATATGTTCCTTATCCCATCTCATGACTGTTTCATTCTTGTAGAAATGGCTGAGTGAAGGAATGAGTTTCCTCTAACTAGAAAAAAATGCTCCGACCAGTCGGTGCTAGTAAAAATTACTTTTATTTTATCTCTATTATTTTGTGGTCAATAGGTAATTATTTTGCTACCTAGAATATTTTATTAAATAATTTGGTTAACCAAACCATAACAACGAATCACAGCGTTTATTTCAGTGAAATAATAAACACTTTAACTGATATTGTTCCAAATGAAACACTTATAAAATTAAATATGCACATTTAAACTCTCGTTAATTTTTAATGGATGCTATATCGGGATAACCTGTTGTGGTTTTCTTGCATTCAGAACAACTATCAAAATACAGTGCAAGAGTTTAAATTTTCTGCTAAATCGTATATATTTTCATGTTTTTGTTTTCAATTGGTACTTTTTCAAATTATCAATCAGAAATTAATGATAAGAAATATTAACTTTTTCTTAAAATCTATACTATAAACATATACAGAAAAGAAAAAGCAATTAATAGGTAGCTACTTACATTCTTTTAGGGTTTCGTACCTAAATAGGAAAAAAAACCCGGCACCCGTATTGGATCACTTTGCTGTTCGTCTGTCTGTCTTTTTGATATTAAATTTATGTTAATATAATTATTATAGCCGTAGCTTTGTAGCAGACTGACTAAAAAAACTTGTGCCTCTAATTCCGGCATCCGCTTTCAAGTTGAACCGGATTGAACAAAACATGACTTTTCTACGGTTTGATTTTCGTCTGATCTGCGCAACACACCGGGATAAAAGATTTTATAATTTTGACTTTCTCAATAAATTTCAGAGTACTGCCTATGCTTATTCCTATAGATATCAAAGACCTTGATGTCAGCCCGAACTAATGGGTTCATATTTTATGTGCACTCTGAGGCACAATGTACTTTAAAAAGTTGGTGGTGTGCGCTATTAATACCCAAGAACATCTGTGTAGTATTTTAATGGTATCTTCACTACGCTTTAGCTATGTTTCACATAATAGAAGGCATAGTAAGCTATATAAATAAAATGCAAAAAGGAACACCTTCGCAGCATACCAATTATATGGTCTTGGTCATCGTCAGAAAAGGTGATCCCACCAAAAACATTCCTTAAAAAAAAGAGCCAAGTCTCGATAGAGCTGTTTGTTTATCTCTCAAAAGTAATGAAATTTCTAGACAAAGTTGAGCCAAGTCTAAGATTCCTTACTGCAATTTGTTTATTATTATATTATTGTTATGTGACTTGGCCGTTGACCTGTACCACTAACATGTAAAAAATGTTAAACGGTTGAACATTTTTCCACGCTCTTGAAAAAAAATGCGATCAACGGTTCGCTTTTTTTACTTCTTCTTGCATAAAGCTGACAAGACGTGGGCTGATTGACATATAAGATTTTCTTATTAGTCAGTTTTTCTTCTTTTTAAGAGTAGTTTATTGAAAATCTTGAATCTTCCATGATCCTAGTTTTGATAGTTTTCCTTCTATGTGGACGTTAAACTCTACCTCTGTACCAAATTTGAGCGCTCTCGGTCAATGGGAAGTACAAATTCTATATTGATGATCAGTGAGTCTGTATCGAAAATGCGATAATTTGCTTTCGTTTAGCTTCGGAACTAATTGATCTACCGACTTTAAATGGATTTCAAGTGTGAGATTATAGCTTACTAGATGACAAAAACTTCAGTTCTAGTCCCATCTAGAGGTTCTCAAATAGGGGCCTGAAAATGCGGTGAAATGGTTCCAGAAAAGAATGGTATGGCAGTGTTGCTTCGCGCTCGACTTGGCGGGGGCACTGCGGTCAGTCAAGTTCAACGTATAGACCCAATACAAAGCAATTCTCTGCAATGGCCCTTTGCAAGGTCACATGCACTGAACTAACAATACTAAGTTGTAGAGAGAGTCAAATCGAATTTCAAAAATACAAATATTCGGCGAATGGTTTTTGGTTTTTAGCTTCTTTCTCGGGGTGTAGCGATTCCGATGAATAAGTATCCTTTGAGTAGTATTACAGAACGAATGCTAAGATAATTATATCCATGTCTCAGTGTCAACGTATATTCGTTTATCATTTACTAATCAGGTGGTGTTATACTCGTTTACTACTTGATATCAGGCTGGCATTTGGACTGTTTATTATTTACTGCTAGACCGATGTTTGGTTATTCATATTTTACCATTAAGTGGGAGTTTGATTTGATTACCACTAACCACCAGATAGGCGTTTGGCTCGTTTACCACTTACCACCAGGAAGGCGTTTGGCTTGTTTACCACCTATCAAGTGGGCATTTGGCTCTGTCAGGCAGCCGTTTAGCTATTCATCAATTTTATTCAATCATTTGCAATAAGGTTTGCGTTTAAATCGTTCCTCACTTTTTAGCAGAGCATAGAAATATTTATTATATTCAGGACCTAATGCTGAAAAAATGGAAGCTAGTTGTACTGTTGTATTAAATATTAAAGCAAAAGAAGACTGTTTTGTGAGCGTAGAGAATTTGGAGAAAATTACAAAATTATTACATAATTTCATAGAAATTTAAATTGTTGTAATGTTGGAACATTAAACTTGCCAAAGCAATATGAATTTACTAAAATAAGACCTGTTTCCAGTGAAAACCGTTTTTGAGGTAATGCCTTAAGCTAAAGTAAAATCCACGATAGCCTAGTGGAGATACCACTAGACTGTCCATGCAAAGGATGTTGGTTGACACCTTCGGAGCGCATTTACTTTTCGAAGTTATGTGCGTAACCAATTATTGTTAATCCTCAATTAGTCTTGTCCTGTACCTCGGCAGCCATGTTAAGTCGTCCGATCCAGTTGTCATAAATATCTTTGACAGACGATTTTCCGGAGTCTCCTCCAGACCTCTGTATTCAGTACAAACTGACTAGTCTTAACCATAGAATATTGCTTTTCCTTTGGTTTGCTAGTAGTAGTATTTCAGTACTAAATTACTTGGTAGGTTCAAAACTTCACACGAATTACAAATCCTCCTGCAGTATGGTGCCGATCAGATGATATCCCCAGCAATTAATTTGTTACCGCCAAATGCACGGTCTCCACGGAGGGACGCGCATTTCGTGCACGTCCGCTCCACTACCCTCCCAAGTCTCCTTCGGGACTTATGCCCCGTGCTTCAAGCTGCATCTGTATAACATTTAGGTACTTAGAATACGTTCAGAGGTCCTGTGTTTACATGAATTGTAAAAATCGATTATAAACTTTCGCGATTTTTATATGTCATACAAAATTATTAAGCGGGTCTTAATCGCGTAAAACTAACTTATTGAAGGTATAAATACCTATTTGTTTCCGATGTTTCGATCGTCTTGCAACGATCGTGGTCGCGCAGAGACTGGTGAGAGCTCAGCGCCGTCTTGTGGAAGTGCGGGTTTCGACACCTACCCTAACTTGATTTTTATTTTTGTTCGCCATGTCGGTATTTAGACACACTACACTAATGAGCTTTGTCACTGCGGCGGTGTTTACATTTGCTGATGGCTGGATTCCAAGTAATCGATAAATAATCTATATCCATCCGCCCGGTCGAAATTGTTATATTTTGTCATTCTACCGCTTCACGTTCTATTCTGGAGTAATAGTGAGGATTGGTGGATAGACTTGTGGTTGATGCAATTTGCATTATTAGTATTAGTAATTAATAGTAGTTAGACATAATATATCAAGTTCATCTAATATAATCTTGATGAACTCTCATAAACATTGTTTTTTTCCAATATTGTGCTATAAATTCTGTAAACTAGTCCTGTCCATCCAAAGGTTGCCTGGAAGATATTACTTGTAGCGACAAGGCCGCCTACGACTGCCAATGTTGATTAAAATGAATGTAACTAAAAAAGAGGACATAAAAATTATTTATTTTACTTGTTTATGCTATGAATTTGGAATAATAATAATAATGTGATCTAAAGTGAATTTCAGACACAGCACCCAGTTGCTGTGGATATCACTGTGCAGGAAATAATATGAGTGTGTGCAAACACAAGTGCACACTCTATTCGAAAATCGAACAAGAGTCCTCGTGATCATCTATACTCGTTTAATAAAATAGATATAATATATATTCCTATATCGATATATTCTAATAAAATTGCATATTTTAATATTTAAAGAAGTGGTGGAATCTGATAAAAATAATCGGTAAAGATAACAGCAACAATCATCTTTTAGGTCATCATCATAACATGTTTTATACTGCGTACCTGATATGATTTTCATTTTATTTAGTTGACTTTTTAAAATGTGTTTGTGATTGCGATTGCCTAATAGTCGTAAGCTTCTGTGAGAATTATGCGTGTAATATTTCCAGGACTATTTTAAATAAAAGATGACTGTTTCTTAGTTTTGCATGTAATAGCGTGAATAATCAAAATTTGAATGCGTACATATTTCGAGGATATGGGGATGAGGAACAATTTTATAAACCAATCGGAGGGGCTGGTCACTCCGTCATTCGTCTTGCGCTGCTACGATTGGCTATATCCCAATTGAGTGAACTTGAAATTAAAGCTCCGTTCAGATAAACGCGAATATGCCCCCGATCTTGAAAGCATCGCCTTTCGAAAGAAATGATTACTTGGCATCATCTTCTTCTTTCATCTACACAGGACACGGATTCTTTAATAAACACCTATTTACTATAGGTATCACCGACAGCCCGCTGTGCAGGGCCTGTATGGCAGTAGACGAGACGGCAGTCCACCTGCTCCTCGACTGCCCTGAGGTCGCACAGTACAGGCAGCAGTACCTGACCAGATACAGGACCCTGAGGGAAGCCGTGGGCCACATCAAGAGTCTGCTGGCCTTCCTCGAAGAGCTGGGGTGGCTCAAATGACGACACCATTCCCACCCGCACGCAAAATACACGCCAAGACGTGGAGTTGCGGAAACAGCCCGTGCCATCAAGTATCAAGTATCATCTTCTTCGTGCAGCAGGGGACATATCTTGCAGTAAGCACGTCTCACTACGCCTGACGCCGTCCTGATATCAGCTACTCGAAATATACCATCCTTCCCTAGTATTGTGCGAATAACTCGGCTCATATGCCATTTTAAAGGTGGTAAGTTGGTATCTTTAGTGACAACCAGAGAATCAGGTTGCAGCTCGCCTTTATTCTGAGTCTATTTGTGCCGTATCTGTAACTCAGAAATATATTCCTTTGCCCAATGGGACCAAAAGTGTTGTCGCATTTGTTCAACGATTTGATAACGATTCAACCGATGATTTGGTACCATGGATACATCGTGAAAAACTGGCATTGTTAGTGGTCGGCCAACCAGGAAGTGAGCAGGTGTGAGAGGAGAAACGTCTTGAGGAAATAGGGGTTAAGGGTCTTCAATTCAGGACTGCCTCAATAAGCGATAAAACCTTGCTAAACTCTTCGAAGGTGAGGTGTGCGCTTCCTACTACACGGCGAAGATGATACTTGCACGATTTTACTCCTGCTTCCCAGAGACCGCCAAAATGTGGAGAGTAAGGTGGTATAAAATGAAATTTTATTTGCTGACTCGTAGCGTATTCAGTAATACTATCACTGCAATTGCGTAAAAAATTCCAAAACTCATTCATTAACCCTACAAAATTTCTACCATTGTCTGAATAGATTTCTAATGGTTTGCCACGGCGAGAAATAAATCGTTTTAGTGCCAGTAAATATGCGTCACTAGAGAGATCACTGACCAACTCCATATGAATTGCTCGTGTAACGAAGCACACGAATATACAAATGTAGGCCTTGCTAGACTTTGCTCCTCTGCCTTTGCGGTTTATATGAACACTGGCCCGCAATAGTCGACCCCGCATCGGCTAAAGGGAAAACTAGCGGTCACGCGTTCCTTAGGCAGGTCACCCATGAAAGGGGTTATTGTTTTCCCCTTCAGTTTAGTACAAGTAATGCATTTACGTGTCACCTGCCGCACGAGATTCCTACCGCCTATAGGCCACCAAAACTCGCGCAAGTGAAACAATAGTGCTTGTGGGCCGGCATGCAGGAGCTCGACGTGTTTATGGCATACTAACAAAACGGTAAAATAATGTTTGCTAGACAGTAAGATAGGGTGCCTTTTAGAATAATCGAAATTTGAGTTATCTAATCATCCACCCACGCGAATAACCTTGCTGTCGTCTAAAAACAAATTTTGTTTTAGTAAATTAGAATTAGCCTTCAAATTTTTGTTCATAATTAAAGAATTATATTCGTGGGGATACGCTTCTATTTGAGATAACCTTACCAGGATTACCTTGGCACTATTTATTTCGTCAACATTCAATTGACCCTTAAACTTATTTTTAACGTCGCGTATATTATTTATAAATCTCAACACATAGGCCATTGAGCGGACTATGCGGCGATATTGTGAAAAACGATTAAAAGAGAATAATGAACTTGATTGATGAACGACATATGAATTAACAGTTGATTTAATTTCAGGTAAGTTATTGCATTCGAAGTCTACTGTACTTAAGCCTTCTAGAGTGTAGTCAGGATTTCTTAAAAAGGCTGGACCATGCCACCATAGTTCTGACGTAGCTAGGTCCGCCAAATAAATACCTCGCGACGCGAGGTCAGCGGGATTTTCTTTACTGCCAATGTGACGCCACGGTAAATTCTGTGTGAGCTCATGAATCTCTGCCGTTCTATTCTGCACAAAGGTTTTTAATCGGTTTGGTGCCATGCGTAACCACCCGAGCACAATAGTGGAATCCGTCCAGAATACAACTTCAGAGAATTCACATTCAAAAGCACTACGAATTCTTTCATACAGCCTAGCGCCCAATGACGCACCGCATAATTCTAATCGCGGTATACTAATAGGTTTTAAAGGCGCAACCTTCGCCTTTAAAAAAAGCAGTCTCATTGATACCGACGAGTCATTACTAATGGTACGAACATTGACGCACGCACCGTACGCTGATTGAGACGTATCGCAGAAGATATGCAACTGTAAACAGACTGAGTTATCACTTATTACATGTCGCGGTATGCTTATTATATGTAGTGTGTTTAGAGAAATAGCAAACCGGTTCCACGAATGAGCGATGTTGTCGGGCACCGCGTCGTCCCAACCTATTTTTAATAACCACAGCTGTTGTAATAAAATCTTAACTACGACTATAATAGGGCTTAGTAAACCTAACGGATCAAAAATTTGCGATATATTAGATAAAATAAAGCGTTTAGTAACACGTTCGTCATTAAATTGGAACTGCGTATTAAAATAAAATTGATCACTTGAATTATTCCAATTTACCCCTAATGTTTTTGAACTGATATTTTCGTTCAATGCGAAATCCTTATATAGTACACTAGATTCATGACTATTATCTAAGTTAAAGTTAGCCATCCATTTTTGAAGTGAAAAGCAACCTGTTTGCAATACTTCCGCTGTTTTCTTACAAAGTTCTTGAATACCTATATTTATCGTCAAGACAAAAAAAAATAATCATCAACATATGAGTTGTTGCGTATAACCTTTTGAACTTCAATATCTGTTTTTGATTCAGCTAATTGTTTTAAACAGCGTACACTTAAAAACGGTGCTGAAAACGTGCCGTAAGTGACGGTGTTCAATTGATACATACCAATCGGCCGTGTGGGATTATCGCGCCATAGAATCATTTGTAACTTACGTTGATTTTCCGATACTAAGCACTGCCTATACATTTTTTCTATATCGGCACAGACTACATATTTATACCGTCTAAAGCGTAACAATATTGTAATCAGATCCCCTTGAATAGCCGGGCCTGTTAATTGTATATCATTGAGTGATATACCAGTGGTTGCAGAAACGCTCGCGTCAAATACGACCCTCAATTTAGTTGTGGTGCTGTGTTCACGAAACACACCGTGATGCGGCATGAAATGACATGGTGAATCGTACGATTGTACTTGAGTCATATGTCTGGTAAGCTCAGGTATTCATTCATAAAGTTTGTGTATAGTAATTTATAATTTGAAAAACGTTGTAATCGTTTCTCTAATGCGATAAATCTACGAACGGCTTGAGAATAAGATTCGCCCAGAACGTCAGGTGACTGTTTAAGAGGCATGCTAACGCAAAACCTTCGCTCGCTATTGCGTGTGGTGGTGCGAACGAAGTGTTCCTCACAAGCACGCTCGTCCTCAGTCTGCGCGTCACTAACCCGAGGTATCTCCTCTAACTCCCAAAACCCTTGCAACTGAATATCTAAACAATTAGACACATTACAATTAAATTAGATAAAGGACTTGCGAACATTATTTAGAATTGGGCCAGCTACAATCCATCCTAATCGAGTATTTTGCAAATAAGGGCCACTGGGTAATCTTATTTTACCATCGCATAGTAGGGTATTGTATTGTCTGTGGCATAGTAAATCCCAGAACTTATCTGCTCCGATCAAAATATCAATATCGTTACATTCTGAAAACTGCGGATCGGTTAATTGAATGTCGTCTGGAATGCACAGCTGGGAACCTATTTGACACACTGACGGTATTGTAGCGGTTATTTGCAATAGTATAATACAATGAATGCGTGTTTTATAATTACTATCAAGACATGATTTGATTATGATGTTACAACTTTCCGAACAATGTATTATCGAATCGCCTACCCCTCCTATCTCGTTTGTGGACTGTAATATTTGAGCGTTAAGTATATTGCACAACCTTATGTCACAAAACATCTCTGGCTACCACTATCAAGAAGTACACGCGCTTTATGATACGCCACACAGACGACAGCTGTTGACAAAAGAACGGTGTGTGTAGCTAATGAATTTCGTTATTGATTTTGTATGAGTGAATTGTTTGTTGTGAATGAACTAGTGTCGTCCTTCGTTGAGAAGTGTGCGGGGGACGCATTGACCGAAGTCTCAGTTGCCCGCGCACCGTTAGTTGGAAATGATGCAACGAATGCGACACTACTCGTGTCATCCTTGTGTAAAAGTGAATTATGTTTTTTGTTACATTTACGACACGGACCAAACTTACAAGTTTTCGGTAGATGTCCTGAGCGCAAACAGTTTTCACATAATTTATAGTCGCATACAAGTTGTAATTTAGTTTCGATATCGCTTTCAATAAACTTAGAACAAGAATAAAGTGGGTGATTAGAAGTAAGTTGGGTGACACATGAAACAGAGCTTCTTGCTTCGAAACGGGCGCTGCGATTTATCATTCGTTACAATATAGCAAAGTGAAGTGTTATTTAACCTATTGGTTGTAATATGCTTCTTGGAATTAACGTTTGATTGATTAATTTGCGTATCCTTACTGTGCGAAATGTGTAATGATTGTAACATATCGGCCCGGGCCTTAAGAAGTTTTATTAAATCATCCACCTTGATCGTCATGTTAGAACTGTTTTCGGTCGAGACTATTGTGCTTTTATAGGTTTCCCATTCGCGTTCGGTTAATTTATCTAACTTAGATATAATCAGGTAGATAATGAGCGTATCCCAGTGATCTGTAGGTTCGCCCAATATCTTTAATGAGCGCAAGTTTTTCAATACTGTGTCAATTAACTTATTTAATAAAATTGGTGATTCTTTAGTTAATGGACTTAAAGTAAATAGTGTTTTGACATGATTGTGTATTAACAATCTATTGTTGTTGTATCTATTCAATAACATTTCCCACGCGATTGGGTAATTATCAGACGAAACTTGTATCGAGTCGATAATTAATCGCGCATCACCCTCGAGCGAAGCCTTTATATAGTGAAATTTTTGTACGTTACTTATTATATTCTTTAGAATTATGTACCAAAGACACGAATTTATCCCTATATTCAAGCCAGCGTTCGTAATCACCATCAAAGTTAGGCAAATAAATGGTAGGCAACTTAACGGACTGCATTTGAATATTGTGGCAACATTTAGACTCCTTGCTTTGGTTGAGGTCACTGATTTCACCGGTATTCAACATGGATTCAGCATGTGCTATTGTACTATAGTATGAGTTTTCAAATTGTTCACGCTGATTTAGCTGTTCGGGTAGTTCACTATCAGACACATTTTCTTCGATTTCTGTCTAAATGATATTAAACTCGAATGCTAAACTACTTGCGCCTTGTATACGTAATTTTAAATCTATGCGATTTTGTTAAAAAATTCATGGTCACTATCTTCTAAAAATTGTTTATAATTAGTGAACTTAGTAAGCCTGCCTTTGATTATGCCACGTTTTCTTACTAAATCACGTATCACGGTATTACAACTATCACTTTCGGTACTTCGCACGTTAGGGGATTTATCACTCGGTTTGTCGGTCAGCATTTTGACGGTCAGTGAAAAGAGGAGTACTTACGTAAAATTTGAACAGTAGAAGTCAGTTCACCGGTATTTGCCCCGTTACCAGTCGAACAGTCAGCTACGCACTCCTAGCGGCAATTTCACTGAAAGCAGTTTAGACACGGATATCACTTAGAGAGAACAGAAAGGTGTAGGGAATAAAGGGGAATAGTTAGCCCACCAGATTGCGCTTGATGTAGATGTCCACTTCTATTCCCGTATTCCTCTGCGCGCTTAGCCTCCTGTTCTCGTCCTTTGTCTGTTCCTTGTCCAAAAGAGTCGCGAAAATTGCAATTTTCTCAGCATAAGCAGCCACGATCCCGTGGTTCAAAGGTCGCAAGTCTTGCTTTTTAGCGTATACGGCTCCGAAGGTCCAAAATATGTTTGTGATTGCGATTGCCTAAAAGTCGTAAGCTTCTGTGAGAATTATGCGTGTAAACTGAAATCTTGAAAAAAGCCACATATTAAAAGATTCGTACCAAAAATGGTTAATGTGTTAATTTTGAAATAGTGGAGTGTTACAAAACAAAAATTAAAATTCAATAATGGGTGTTCCCAGCCCTGGCTCTAATGACTTCTTGGAGCCGGTTTGGCAATCCATCCAAGATATCTTGGATATCTGATTGGGGGATACTATGCAACTCCTCTACCATATCCGCATTTAGATCTCCTAGAGATATATGAGCTGGTATGCTTGCTCGGACACGTCTTTCGAGGTTGTCGCAAATGTACTCTATTGGGTTAAGATCAAGACTCCGGGCCGGCCACTGTAAAACTTAAATACCAACCTCATTAACGTACTGAGTGACGGATCTTGCGGTATGGCAACGTGTAATTGTCATGCATTAATCTAAAGTCATAACCAATTAATGGGGCGGAAGATATCACATGGTCTTGAAGAACCTCTTCCACGTATCTTTGAGCATTAACACTGCCTCTATTGAACACAACAAGGTCAGTATGAGCCTCGTAAGAGATATCTCCCCAAGCCATTATAGGCCCTTCTTGGTAACCCACTTTTTCGGTTATAGCGCACGGAGCAAACCTTTCATTTTGGCACCTGTATAAACGGTGACGTCCATCAGGACCTCTTAAGCCTTATCTGCTTTCGTTTGAGAACAGTACGACCTTCCAGTCTTGCGCAGACCAGTCAGCATATTCTCGCGCAAAGGCAAGTCTAGGTCTAAGGTCTATGATGTTGTGGGAGCAAAGCACTCAGATTTCTTTCTGCCAGTCTTTTTCTAATCGCACGTTCACTAAAACTGACATTTCTGACCTCAAAAAGACTTGTTTGAGCTTCAGTTGCGGTACAAAAACGATCAATGTTCGCACACTATGGCAAAAAAGAAAAGAAAATGGGTAACACAACTGCAACAATGTCTAATAACGGCTAAATTCCTAAAACCTTGACAAAAACTAAACAGTTGATAAGTCATAGTTAAAGAAAACAAAAAGAGCGACGATTGATATAGGTGGGCGGTTAATTGTGCCCGTAAGTGAACTATGATTTTAGTACACGCGCACACCGGCCACAACACTGTGGCTTGAAACTTGAAGCAACTGCATATAAATGTAGCTGAAAATTTGTGGTCGGCGATCGACACAAATAGCCGATGACCGCTAACACAACGAATTGCTTTCAATATCATAATGGACGAGAAGATAAAGTAATTTTAGTGCTGCTGATCTTACGTAAACGTCACGAAGGAGTCACCAATCGCAATGCGAAGGAGACGGGTGAGTATCAACGGATATGTCGACGATTTGCCGCTAGCAGGTCATGGTAATGGTAACTAAACTATTGTTCGCAGTTCAGTTTGTGCTTTTACATTGCATTATCAATGCTGCATTGTGGTGGCCGCTTGTAGCCCGTGTGCGGTCATACTTATAGTTAGTTGTGTACAAGCCTCAAAAACGAATCATCATGGAATATAGAAGTGAACACAATGAACTTTAACTGAAATACCCAGTAGGTACTTTATATTTATATAATCTATCTAACGACTGTGCTGGTACTGATATCCTTAAATCGTAGCCTCACCTACTAATTAATTTCACATGAGCACAACTTTCAATAGATCTCAACCGCCCGATACGCAATTACAGTAATAGTGAGTGATTACATGCTTAGCGGTGGTATTTTCAACAAACATTATATACAACTCTCGCTAGTACTGCTTTTCTCAGTATTAGCCATCCTGAAGTGGTGGTATTAGGTATATTTTGTGGAATAGATTTCACCTGTTCAGTCCATTGATAAAGGCTTTCCATCGCGTACTCTCGTACTTGCCCTTGTACTATGAGGCGTTCTATAGACGTGCCCTGGGCGATGGAAGAAAACCGCTAACGCACACACACCTGCACGCATGAAGGTGAGGATACACGCACGAACGCGATGACGCACTCATTCATGTACGAAAGCACACGCGCATTTTGTGATACCTTATTACTGACTCGTTCTCTAAATAGCGATACAAAGATTGAAGTAATTTTTAAAAGATAATGATCGGTGATTACCCCTTACAAAGTTAAGTCTGTTTATTTATATTTTTCCAAAATAAACCCTCACGGAGAAAGATTTCACGTAAAATTTCAACGTTCATTTACCATAAAATTGAGAGCTCGGTTAAAAATAAACATGTAGCTAACCGTTAATTTTCCTGTCGGATCAAACGAGTTGGTAGCAAAAGTTTAAAATTCAATCAATTTTGCGCGTTACTGGCTTTATTCACAGTCCGTGTGGTTTGTTCCTGTAATTTTCCTTGAACAGTACTGTTTTCAGCTTTTCGCTCCGTTCACTCCTGCTCCACTGTGGTCATTGATGGAATGAATTTTAACGTAATAGAAATAGTTGCTGGTTGATTTAAAAGCTCGTGGGTTTTGTCAATGAAATATTTTGTTTGATTGAATTTTTTTTTAATATCTCGATTTTAAATTAATATGCAGTCTTTAAAAACGTGATCGATAATGTGATTATAATTATTAGGTGTTGTGCCAAAGTATTAAGGGCAGGCCGCAGGATACAGCATCGTCTTCGCATACTGACAATGTTTGTGCTTAACTAGACACTTGCCAAATAGCAGAAAGCTCCAAGCAAAACCAATATCCAAGAATTATATTGACAGTCTTATTTTATCGTCATATTATTTTGCATCTGTTGTTACATTTATATCGTATAGATATGGTACAGTGTAGAGTTATAGACCAATACTGATAGAGATTACTATTAAATAAACTATAGTTTTCAACAAATGGTTTCTTATATAATAAAATCTTCTGTATTCATACTAGCGTTACTGACTGATTGACAGACAATCATCATCGCACAAGCTCTGCTTAGTTTGGGACTAGATGGTGATGTGTGTATGTGGTAGAATATTATTATTCTTCTCTTTATTAAACATTATTAGTAAAGTCACATTTTATATAATTAAATCTAAAATATCAAAATTTAACTATATAAAATAGGACCACAGAAGCCCACCGGTGTCGGGTACAAGGACCGAACCACCGGTGGTTAGGGCCTCAGAGAAAGGAACTTCCTCACGATGCGTGCCGTATCGAGAAAGACCGCCTTCTGCATCAAGGACTTGATCCAGCTGCCCAGTGCGGGCCTCTTTAGATATTGGTCGAGGCTCTTAGCAATCCATCCATTCACCATTCACTGAAATGACAATCGGAACAATAGTTGCTGAATCTACATCCAAAATGTCGACAATCTCGTGGGCTAGGTCTAAATATTTGATCTGTTTATCATTTTCCGCCTTCACGAGATTACCGTCATGCGGTATGGTGATATCAACAATCATTGCGAGACGCTCTGCTCGGTCTATCACTACAATATCAGACTTATTAGCTACAATAGTCCTGTCTGTAATGATAGACCGATTCCAGTACAACAATGCACGACCATTTCCGAGAACTGGGTCGGGCACATATCTGTAGTACGGTACCTCTGAACCGGTGAGTTTATATTTAAGGGCTAGTTGCTGATGGATAATCCTAGCCACTTGGTTATGTCTGTGCAAATATTGACCATTGGCAAGACTCGAACAACCAGACCCAATATGCCTGAGAGATTCCCCGGGCTGGTGACACGCCCGACATATGTCAACCGTACCGTCCCTCAGGATATACTTGCGGTAGTTGTTTGTCATGACAACTTCATCCATAATTGCACAGACAAAACCTTCGGTTCTCCGAAGAGATCACCGAAGCGTAGCCAGGAAACGAATGCCTTAAAATCTATGTCTGGCCCGTGCAAGGCCTTATAGAAGCGTCCATGTAGCTCCTTGCCCTTCCATACTTCTCTCCAGTCCTCAATACTAAGCACTACAGGTTTGTGCCAGTTCTCTTTAGCCAGAGCGAACGGGGTAAGTCCAGTATCCACTGCAACCACATCTCGGTGCATATCCACACTCATTTGCAGAAAATATTCTCTGAAGTTGTACAGCTCGCGAATATCCCTTCGTCTGGCGTATTCCCGCTCCGGGATATCTATGGACCGAAGTGACTCATGTTTCAAGATTTGTTCTGAGAGAGACGTGGCTCAAGTGGCTCATGTTTTTTGTTTATTCGTAAGTTCAGTTCATATAGTAAGCCTAAAATTAAAATTACATTCGTAAAGTAATAAATTTGGCAGCTTGAGATATAAACATAAACCTCACGAAAAACGACTCTAAAAAGATACTCACAATTAATGACCTGTAAAATAATTTCAGATTATCTTTTTTTAATACTAATAACATTTTCTAAAACTAGATTTATTATACTAAAGTTACTTTACAAAATTAAAACGTGTTAGCAAACAAAAATATTTGAGAATTTATAAACAAAACGTGTGGCATTTGTCCCGGAGCGGGACAAATGTCGGTCTGGCATTTGTCCCGCTCCGGGACAAATGCCACACACACATGTTCACTGCTACAATATTATGGATACGACTTTCATGAATTCCCTAGGAAAAAAAGAAAAAAAAGTGTAATTCAATATTTAAAGCAATATAGATAATTTGTAGTTAATTTTTATGTTATCTTATGTTAATTTTCAGTAAAAATGGCAATATAATGTGCTCCGAAATAATCCACACTAATGTAGCAGTGAACAAAGTGTCTGTCTGGCATTTGTCCCGCTCCGGGAGGACACAATGCCGGCAGTAATTTTATCACAAATTTCGCTAAATATTGATTTACTTGAATGAATCTAAAGTAAGAAATATGTTAATAGTTATACAATAATTAGTTTTTCACAATCTTTTACACAAAAGTATCGTAAATAGCCAACAAGAAATAGTTTTTTTGGCGGGACTAACACGATTGCAAAATCTACGGTCCTCCATTGCCCCATATATGACCTTAAAAAGGTGCATAGAGTTGCATCTACTTTATACAACTCCAGCACCCTCAAAAGCCATGTATGTGGCACGGAGTCGTACGCCTTTTTATAATCTATCCAGCATGTCGATAGATTCCTTCGGTTACGGCGCACCTGTTGGCTAATGGCCATGTCTATCAGCAGGAGTTCTTTAGTACCACGGGCCTCACTCCTACATCCAATTTGAGAAACAGATAAAATAGAATTATCAGTTATATGTTTCGATAATTTCGTTCTCAAAACGGATGTCAGGAGTTTATATACCATTGACAGACAAGTTATCGGCCTGTAATTTTTGGGGTCCGTGGCTGACCAGACTTATGGAGTAGGTAAGTGACGCCGGATGTTATAAAATCTGGTAGCTACCCCGATTCTAGTGATGACTGAAATTTAGAAGCTATGCAAGTATGCAAACTACGGAGCCATTTGAGCCAAAAATTGTGCAGCCCGTCCGGTCCCGCTGATTTCCAGTTTGGTAACGAACGGACTGCACTGGCTATATTTGGTTGTATTGGTTTGTTATTAATATTGGCTCCATTGTTGGTATTTGTTCGCATACTCGCTCAACAATCTCAATCCAGTCACTATCCGTGTGGCTGACAGGCATCGACCAGATGCTGCGCCAAAATGTAGGTATTAGTAGCATCATCATCCGGTCAACGTCACCGGCCGTGGACTCGGGTCGCTCCCATCTTCTGTACACCCACCCCTCGTCTCTCTGGAATGTGCAATTCAGGCAATACCGATCCACTCTTTTTTTGTAGCGCCTAATACGGTTTGCCCATGCATAAAGTTTTTGGTTTAGGGTGTCCATGCGCTCTGTAACCCGAGATAAATAATCTTGGGAACTGATACGAGTTCCCGCAAAGGCTCGAATTATAAAGCGCATCACTCTCGGTCGGGTATTGCCCATTCTAATACATGAGAGTTTGCCAATGAGTGCCCTAGTCTCTATGGTGTATGTAAGACAAAGAATAATTAATAGTCATGTGATGATGATGTCAGTTAGCCTAGATTAAGACTCATGTGATGATGATGTCAGTTATCCTAGATTAAGACTATATATTCAATGTACTAATTATTATTAAATGAGTATTAAATCATACTTGAAGCGATAACGTTGTTTCTCTTGACTCACCGGAATCGAACCCTTATATGGCGACCCTGCCAGCGCGACGCGATTTGCTGTTAAAGGAATCGTTAATGTAAACATTGAGTGGTTTGTGAAGTTTTAAGACTAATAATGATTTCATTACGTTGGAACGATTTCTTACTACTTGGCGTAACTTTCGTACGTTTGAACTGTTTTTCGCGAGTTTTTCGTCTTACAAAGAGACAGTATGGGCAAGCAACAGTCTAAAGAGCAAGAAGTGATAATAGCGCAAAACGGCGCTGGAAATTCCGCTGCTACGGAACAGTTGTTGCAGCATGCAAGTAGCACAAAACTATATTCTCATAACAATTTGTGTTGTTTTGGCTGTTGGAGGAGCGGTATTGCTGTTGCGTTTGTATAGAAAATGCCATGGCAAATGGATCGAGAGAGGCATCAATGAGTACGAGTTGCGAAGATCGTTGAGCTTGTTCCGTAGACAGGCCACTGGTGTCCCGGCTGCTGGGACTTCTCCGGCGTGAGTACAAAGTGGGTGATTTGTGCCAAAATAAGTGCGTACGGTAAAAAGTGCGTGAGGTAAAAAGTGCGGCTAGTGTAGTCAAAAATCAGTTATTCATAAAATGTGTATCGTAAAAACGTTTTACACCTATTTTACTCATATATCTTAGATATTATTTTCTTTTAATTTGACCTTGTATGTGGTCTATATTTAATTTTTCATATTAATGTCTAATGTCATGATATCGTGACGATTATATTATTAATATCTAGACTTAAGTAATATGTTATGGCAAATGAGGCTAAGGAGGTGTTTGATAAATTAAAGTATATTAAAGATTACCTCACCAAACTAGGCCCGAGTCGAAGGTCATCTATTATAAGAGAAATTAAATTACATGAGACAAACGATATATATACATAGTTTTGTTCTTTACAAAAGATAATTAGTTTAAAGATAAAGAGTAAGGAAATCGAGAGTGATGAAATCAATATTGTGACAGACTTATGTACAAAAATAATTAAATTATATTCAAGAATTGTTCAGCTTTGTTAGGATAGTACAGAGGTTACGATAAACACCATGGAGAAATTTGATCTGAAAACTGCCAATGCATTGTTGCCCGTAATGACAGGGGATATTGATACAACGAAATGTATGACTCTATGATTGATGATAGTGGCAAAAAGCGACTGATCCAATTTGTTTTAATGTCCCGTATGTATATATATGTGATTATTCATCTGTTACAGATTTAATTACTGACATGCGTAACATATTGTTGCCCAAAAAATCAGACACAGCGATCCAGAATAAGCTGCAATATGCGAGACAAAATAACAGGAGTATTGAGGAGTACGGTAAGGAGCTGGAGCAGTTATTCGTGGATTTGGCTATTACACAGGCTAACGGCGATTCCGGAGCATATAAAACATTGAGGCCAATAAATGAGCGTATTGCGATTAAAAGATTTGCCGACGGCCTGCGTAACAGTCGAGTCAGTACGATTATTGCAGCACGAAATTATGGCACTTTAAAGGATGCCATCCAAGGTGTATTAGACGAGATGGCGCCGAATGCAGAAGGCGAACGAGTGATGAGCTTCCATCAAAACCAAGGTAGGTCAAACCGTTATCAACGTGGTAATTTTCAGAATAGTTTTAATAGGGGTACGTTTAGAGTATTTTCAAATTCACAGAATTATAATAATCGTGGTCGTGGTAATAAATGTGGTCCAAGTAGAATTCGTAACTTTGATAATTCATCTAATTATCGCGGTCGTATATAGCGATGGCTTTGTTTATCTTACATTAAGTTATGGTAATGTTGAGTATGAGCATAAGTTTTATGTATTTAAAAACTTTTCTTGTAGAACCGATTGCATTTTGGGACAAGACTTTTTGAGTAAATTTAATTGTATTTTAGATTTTGAACAAAATGTTCTGACTATTAACCATAAGGTACCCGTTAGTATTCCGTTACAAATGGGACAACTAGGCAAAAATAGTTACATGACAATACCGGCCAGGTGTGAAGTTACATATTTAGTGCAGACACACTTACAAGATGAATGTGTTATTATGCCTAAGCAATTATGCGAAGGTTTATTTTTAGCTTCAATCTTAGTGAAGCCTAAGGACGGTAAAATACCTCTTAAGTTTTTGAATACTAGAGAGACAGATGTTTGTTTAAGTTATTTTACACCGGACGTTGTAAGTTTAAATGATTATTATTTGTGTTCTTTTAGTGGTAATAATTTAAATGCTGACCGTGTCAAGCGTTTGTTTTCTATTTTGAATTTTAAACATTTAAATCGAGAGGAACAAATTTCAATTGAAAACATTTGCGCAAAGTACTCTGATGTGTTTTTGCTGCCAGGTGATAAGTTAGGTGTTACCAACTTGTACCAGCAGTCCATACATTTAAAAGATAATACTTGCCCGGTATATACCAAACCATACAGACTTCCTAAAAGTCAAAAAGCTGAAATTGATAGACAAATTGGCGAAATGTTGCGTTATGACATTATAGAAGAAAGTATTAGTGAGTGGTCCAGCCCTGTGTTATTGGTTCCTAAGAAAACTGATAGCAGTGGTAATAAAAAATGGCGTGTTGTTATTGATTATAGAAAATTAAACGACAGGCTTCAAGATAATAAATTTCCTTTGCATAACATCTCTGATATCCTCGATTCTTTATCAGGGGCAATATATTTTAGCCATTTAGATCATAGCCAAGGTTATTTTCAATTAGAATTAAGCCCTGCAAGCAGAAAGTACACAGCATTTACTACAAGTAAACAATATCAGATGAAACGACTGCCAATGGGTTTAAAAATCAGCCCTAGTGCTTTCAGTCGCCTAATGACAGTAGTAATGTCTGGTTTGAACCATGAAAAGTGCCTTATTTATTTAGACGATTTTATCTGTATAGGACGAAGTTTAGAAAATCATAATAAACATTTAATTGACATTTTTGAAAGACTTAGGAGAGTAAATTTAAAAATTAACCCCGAAAAATGCCAATTTCTAAAGAAAGAATTGCTGTATTTAGGGCATATTGTCTCTGCTAGTGGAGTGTCACCTGACCCTGAAAAGACGCGAGTAATACAGAGCTGTCCTATCCCAAAAAATAGTGACGAAGTCAGACGTTTTGTCGCTTTTGTCAATTACTACCGTAAATTTATACCACATTTCGCTGAAATAACAATTCCGTTAAATAAACTTTGTAGAAAAGGTGTTAAATTTATTTGGAATACAGAGTGTGAAAATTCTTTTCAGTTATTAAAGCAGTCTTTGACCAACCCCCTAATATTACAATATCCAAATTTTGACAAGGAAAATGAGTTTATATTGCATACAGATGCTTCTGGATTAGCCATAGGTTCCGTTTTATGTAATAAAAATTACTTACCAATTGCATATGCAAGCCGACCATTAAATAAATCAGAATTAAATTATCCAACGATAGAAACGGAACTCCTTGCTATTGTTTGGTCAGTTAAATATTTCAGACCCTATTTGTTTGGTAAAAAGTTTATAGTAAAAACTGATCATAAACCATTACTTTACCTGTTTAGTCTCAATAATCCTTCCAGTAGATTTCTAAAATTTCGGCTAATATTAGATGAATACGATTATGTGGTTGAATACGTTAAGGGTGTGAATAACGTGGCTGCAGACGCGTTATCTCGCATCGTTATTACTTCTGATGAATTAAAAAGTATTAATCAAAATGTTGTGAACATCATGACTAGGAGTATGACGAAAAATCAATTAAGTAGCAATTCGTCGGTCGATAAGAACAAAACAGATGATCGGTCTGATCAACCGAGAGTCGTTGAAATTCTTAGAAAACCGAAAAATTGTACCGAGTTAATAATTTCTACTTGTGTATTAACATCCAATGCTAAATACGTTAAAGTAAATGATTTTATTTATAATATATACCATCTAAGATGTCAATTTATATAGACCCAAGTTCTCGATCATGCTCAGCGCGAGACGCTTTCGTGAGAGATTTGGAATCTATCTGTAAGAAACTATCAATGAATGAAATTTATATTATGAAGAATAATAATAATGAGAAGTATATTAAATGGTTAAATAAATGTTGTGGAAATAATAATTGGACCGGTCCACGAATTTATATTATAAAAGGGTTAATAAGAATAGTAAATGATGATGACAAACGAGTAGTACTTAATGACTTTCACTTGCTTCCCACGAGTGGGCACGCAGGCACTAAACGTATGATACATAATATAAAAAAATACTCCTTTTGGCCAAAAATGTCTGAGGACGTGGCAGAATTTGTTAAGAAATGTGACAAATGCCAAAAACAAAAGCATTCGTTACATACTAAGCAACCAATGGTAATTACTACGACTGCGCAGTCGGCTTTTGATAAAATATTTTTAGATATAGTTGGGCCCTTAGATAAGGATTATTATGGTTACTCTATGTGAATTACGTAAGTATGTAGAAGCATATCCATTAGTTAGGAAAGATAGTGTAAGCGTGGCTCGAGCGTTCGTCGACAACTTTATATTAAGGCATGGTATCCCACGTGAAATTGCTACGGACAGGGGAACTGAATTTATTTGCAGCACAAAGACCGAGGTATGTAAATTATTAAATATTAAACAAACAGTTGCTTGTGCCTATCGCAATGAATCGATTGGATCTTTAGAAAATTCCCATAAATCATTAAATGCATTTTTGAGAATTCAAACAGATAATAATAGCAGATATTGGAGTGACTGGCTCCCGTATTGGTGTTTTTCCTATAATACCTCTGTACATTCGTCAACAAACTATACACCTTATGAACTTGTATTTGGCAAATTATGTAACATTCCTAGAAGTTTACAAAATTGTACTGTTGAACCTTTATATAATTTCGAAAGTTATCCCTTACAATTATAATTTAGATTACAAAAAGCACAATACGAAGCACGACAAAATTTGTTAAACTCTAAATTGTTAAGGAAATGTAAATTTGATGAATATTTGAAACCTTTAATGTATAAAAAAGATGATTTATTGTTAGTTAAGAATGAAACTGGAAATAAGTTTGATAATGTGTATGATGGTCCTTTTAAGGCATTAGATGATCTTGATCCTAATGTTAAAATCTTACGTAATAATAAAAAAGAAATTATACATAAAAATAGGACAAAATAAAGCTGTTAGTTTATTTTTTTTTCTGTTTTGGTAGGGCGTATGGTGTATGTAAGACAAAGAAGAATTAATAGTCATGTGATGATGATGTCAGTTAGCCTAGATTAAGACTCATGTGATGATGATGTCAGTTATCCTAGATTAAGACTATATATTCAATGTAATAATTATAATTAAATGAGTATTAAATCATACTTGAAGCGATCACGTTGTTTCTCTTCTCACGACTCACCGGAATCGAACCCTTATATCTCAGCGATACGACGCTCTATCCTGCGTTGCCAACCTGGCACAGCAGCGGTCTGTCGAATGGCGGTATTATTTACATGAAATTCAACCCCCGCTACTCGACGCGCTGCAACCGCCGCACAATACAAGATTGGGTGTGTGTCGCTGAGATTTTCACTATTCTTAAAGAAAATTGACAGTCATGTATCTAGGGCACTCACCAGCGCTATGTTTTTCTTGTGCATGGGCAAACGAGGCAAACGAGGCCGAACATTAGGATCCATGGATTGGTATTCCACAATAGCACATTCCAAAGCACTCCTTAACTGATCGTTGCACTGGGTGGCACATGGAGAAGTCTCATCATCCACCTCTTCATCAGCTGGATTTAACAGTTGTTGCTGTGCAACCACTGTGCCAGTCTGCGTTGAAGAAGTGATGGGAAGACTTCTCTGCACGTCAGAGCGAAGTCTCTTATGCACGGTATCATCCAACAGACGACACCGCTGGATGGCCCGCACTTGATCCGATAGCCGTTGTGTTGACACGTTGGCAGCTGGCTCAAGCGCCTGTAACAAAGGCAGCATTCGATCACGGTACGCACTTAGTTCCTCCCTGTGTGGCCACAAAATATGCCTGCATAACGTTTTCATTCATTGAACTTGTCCATCTCATGCGGTGCACATCACCACCGGTAGCGGGGGCCCTGTTCGAGACCGGTGGGCCTCGGGGTCCCAAGCGTGTCGGTGACCGGCCTTTCCCTCGCCGACGTACAGGTGGTGGCAACGTCGGCGGAAAGAAATACTCGTTGCTCGATGAGCTCGACGCCTCAACACTCGCCGACGACGCTGGTGCAGGTGCCGGCGGCTGCGAGGCGGAGTTGAGCGACGAGCCCGGGGATCTCAGGCGTGCAGCAGATGCTCTTGTAAACATTTTCTCATGGTTTTATTTGTTTATATCGCATATTATCTATTTTCATATCTCAAGTTTTTATTTGTTTACATAAAACTTTTCCTTTGACATTATACATATGTCATTCATCTTCGTAATATTTTTGGCAATATGTTCTTAATATATTGTATGGTTTCTTTGATTTGTAGTAATATTTATCATAAAAAGAAGTCCTTGTAATATCGTAAATATATAACGGCACAAAACTATGAAATAAAATACAAATAAAATTATCCAAGAGAAAAATTTTGGTTTTCTTGTTGACGTGTTGCTAGGTTATTATTATTATTATCGCCCTGGCGTTATCCCTGTTGCATCTTAGACTTACAGGCCTTGGAGCTCAGGGTCCGCTTATTGGTCTAACCATATAATATCAACTTTTCCACAGAGCGACTGCCGTCTGACCTTTGCAATAAAAAGGGATAGCAATATTCTATAGTTTAGACCAGTATCAGTTTATTTGGGGGTACTGACTCCCCGTAACAACAGCCGGACTCCACGGTTGACGTGCTCTCCGAGGCACGGGGCAAGCGATAATTAACAATTTTATAAGCACTTAATTTCGAAAAGTGATTGGTGCGCGGCGTGGATTCGAACCCGATACCCTCTGCATAGCAGTCTGTTGGTATCTCCACTAGGCTATTGCTGCCATCGCTGATTGACAGACAATGTACAGCCATTACTAGCAATGTTTGTTCCTTGGGGACCGTAGGAATGCTATACAGAAGGGATTTTTCTTTTAAATTAAAATAAAATGAGTGTTTTTAGCTATAGTGACATATTAGTATGCAAAGTATCACCACCCCATTTCATTCCGTGGGTGTTCTATGAGGCGCCAGAGGAAAATACACGAAGCAAGTAATATCTTTGTGAAGAGATGGAAAACTCAACGGCAAACGCTTTACCAATCTGTCTGCCCAGCGGCGCCAAATTTGGAGAAGCCTTTAACCAGTGGGTTGTGAAAGGCTATAGGTATTGTAATAATATGCTTCAATTTATTTTGTTCCTCCTTGAAGAATAATTAATTATAATTTCCAATTGTACTCAAAATGATTAAGATCTATCTATTATTCCCAATGAATTGCAGTCAAAATGATAAAAAGATTTGTTTGTTTCTTATAAATCAATATTAAATAAACCAATTCAATATCAGTTAGATTAATATTAGTTTACCCCGCCATATTTCATACGAACGCCCACGTATTTTTCTTCTCCAACAACGCGGAAAATCTAGTGCAGATATACATACGACACATCAAGCCCTGGGGCCATTAGCAGCGTTCACGCAAACGCCGTCCATATTCTACGTGACGGTAAAGAGAAGCACGTTAATGCGATTATCACGCTCTATAACGCAATTCAAATACCTAAACTTCGTTTAGATGGAGATTATTTTTTGTTTTGTTTTGATAATGTCGTATCACAAACAAAAATAAAAGTCAGTTAGGGCATAATGGGCGTTTATACAGCAATTTAACGTGTGATACCTTTGGTTCAGTGATCTGATTGGATGGATGGTGCAATGGTTAAAGTAGCTTCCTGGTATACTCAGCAATGAGTATTGTAGTTGATCGCAATTGTGCATCCTCTACAGAATGTGCTAGATATTAGTTACGTGCGTTGGTGGAAAGCGATTTAAGATTTATTCCTAGGTTGAACTAACAAGAAAATAATAATAATAGACTGAACCATACAATTTTGCCGGTGCATCAAAGTAATGCATTGAATAGTTCTACTCAGAGACTTTCATTCGCAATAATGAACGTAATTAGAAATTTTAAAGTGAAACTTTGTACTTTAGATGAACTTTAGGTCATGGCTTTATTAGCTTATCTTAAAATAACCTAACACCTAGAAAATGGGCTTCTTGTATAAACGGTATCTGTTTTGTCTTTTTAGACATTTCCTGATGACATCAAAGAGGATGACAAAAATATAGTTTCCATCAAAGGGAAAATCTGTGCTCACTGATTAATTTGATCCAGACCCGTATCGGCACTTGTTTATACAAGACTTAAGTAAACTGTCCGTGTGGTGACGGATTAAGAATACGAAATATCTCCACCCCATATCATCCCATGGGTGTCGTAAGAGCCGACAGATCCATCTGTCGGCTCTTACGACACCCATGGGATGATATTCTCTAAGTGTTGTTCTCTGCATAATATACACCAGTATATTATGCAGAGAACAACACTGCAAGAGAAGGAAAACTTGATATAAACCCTATACCAACCCGTTTGGCCAGCGTGGTATAGTAGGCCAATTCCTCCTTTCAAAGGAGAGGCCTAGTCGAGCAGTGGACTGTTAAGGCTGATATGATGATGATGAAGTAAACGTACGAATGCTCGCTTATTTCATAAAAGTGAGTTCTGCCTTGAAAATTAGCATTCGAATTTGCTTTGATGATGCAAGGTGCTTATAAATATAACATAGTTACATCACGCCGCTGCGCGAAAATAAATTTTTGTTAATACTTTTTTATTTGTTAAAAGGTTTTATAAATGCAAATCCCTTGGTATTAGCTAATATTAAATCACGATCTAAATTTGGAAGTAAGTAGATGAAAAGCTAGCGCAAATTGAAAGAAACTGCAGAAATACTCTACAAACGTAGGCGTAGCATATTAAATAAATATTCCATCTATATAGCTAAGACTTATGATACCATCAAAGGTACGATCAAAGCCGGCGAGGTTGGTGGATCAGTGAATGAAAAATGCTTTTCCTTCTATGTGGGGCACAATTTACAAACGAAATCGAGTGATTTTGCTAGTGAATGTTTATTATCGGTTCCGGCGGCCTAGGAACGTGGCTTCTAACGAAGTGGAAGTTGCGGGTAGCTGATATTTAAACAATATCGGCTGTAGAATTGTAGATGCAACAGCTAATTTAAAAATTGTCGGATCATAATTTTGTGTACAATTCTGTATTAGAGTTATTCATCTATAATACATAAAATAACATTCATATAATACAATGTTCTAATATAGTTTTAGCTGATTTGCGTAATGAATTTCTGGATACATTCATCCCCTAAATAGAAACATAATTACAAAATTAAAGCTTAGTAGTTGAAATTTAAACACAGACAATACTTCAATACTAACTTTATTCAGAATGAATACACTGAATATTTTAAAAATTTAAAATTAAATATATTCTACGAATTGTATTACAAAGAACTTTAAACAAAGTACCCCGCAACAAAATAATGAATAATACTCCATACTATATTAACTACTAATATTAAATTATAGTAAATTCGCGAAAACAAAATGAAATCATGATTGAAATCTTCTGTTGACGATTATAAATGTTTCTGATGCATTTATTGGTTGAACAAGAGCCAGGAGCGGGTACCCTGATAGTATGCAATGACCTTATTTCATAAGTCCAAGGGAAGAAGCTTCACCAGCTGGATCAGAAACTAAATGTAGCAAGCGAGAGGATCTTAA
Source organism: Euclidia mi (assembly GCA_944739405.2). Lineage (NCBI taxonomy): Eukaryota > Metazoa > Arthropoda > Insecta > Lepidoptera > Erebidae > Euclidia > Euclidia mi. The sequence continues at coordinate 31,217,058 of OX123185.2, forward strand.
AGCCGCAGACATTTACCGATATCTACCGAGGCCGCCCAAGCATACAGGTAAAAACCCTTGTAGTAGCTGCACTTGGTAGCTTAGATTCACATTAAAAATACCACTAAAGATATTATGATTAATTTTGGAAATATGAAATTTGTAGACATAAAGTGTTCTTTTTCAAAAAGGTGTACAAAAAAAACCGAGCCCAAATTTAAGTACAAGGAGATATAGCTGATAATAGTGAAAGCCATAATTTTCTGATGGACTTCTAAAATATTACTTTTGAAAAAATAGTCTGATTTTGAATAATAGCATTAAATATACTGACTCTACGGTTCTACCCTCTTTGGATTGCAGAGATCAACCGGCAGTCACTCTGTGGAAATGCTAACAAGATTCTGTCAAATATAGTTAGGCTAGAAAGAATAACCCATACTCCAAGGCGTCTTGAACGCTACTGGGTTATCAGTTAGACGATAATGATAAAATAAAATGTTTTTAGCAATCTACTACAGATATTCTATGCACCTATTACTAAAATTGTATTGCTTAACTACCTGCCGACTGTCAGTCTGTACTAGCACCGATGTCACCCACTTCGTCTCGTCAATGTTGCGTCAAAAACCTTCAGTGAATACTTTTTGGCTCAAACGCGTTCAGGTAATGTTTACTTAGATATATAGCGTGGATATGTAAAACAACCTAAGTGATTTATAAAAATTTTTCAGCGCGCTTCTCGGGGTGTTAGTTTTTCCTTATAGATTAATGTAAATATTTATTATATTTATATGTCCGTGTGGTGACGGATTAAGAATACGGAATGTCACCACCTCATCTCATCCCATGGGTGTCGTAAGAGCCGACAGAGGGAGCATATTATGCAGAGAATAGCACTGTAAAAGAAGGAAAACTTGATATAAACCATATACCAACCCGTTTGGCCAGCATGGTATAGTAGGCCAATTCTTGCTTTCAAAGGAGAGGCCTAGTCCAGCAGTGGACTGTTTAAGGCTGATGATGAAGGGGCCTTCTTATAAATGAAAATGTTGGGTACACCTGAGGATGTGAGAATTGTCGTTTTGTTTTTATTTGTGTCGATGAAATAAACTTTGTGGTAATTTAGACATAAGCAGAGATAGATCACGATATTAACTTTATAAAAATAAAAAGTAAATCATTTACGTGAATGAAAGTCACAGCTTCATTGTGCTGACTAGACCGGGATAATCTTTTCTCAGAAGAGAAAAGATTATCCCTTTTCTCGTCGTACAGAAGTAAAAGCTACGCAATAAGTTTGTGTAAGCGAAACTTCTTACTCCGCGAGTTATTAAGCCAGTCGCGAATAAACAATACTGTTCATCGGATCAGATTGCATTAGAAACATCCAATATTTACTTACACTGCCGATAAAAATCGTTGCATATATGTATAGTTAGACTCAACCAAGTAAGATTGTAATTAGAATATCAGAAATTATGTGCCTTTCCTGTCTTTCTTTCGTTGTAAAAAAGTTCGGACGAGAATAATTTTAAGAGAAAATAGACAGTTAAGCCATTTTGCCTCTTTCGGCGGGTTGGCAACGAGCGAGCCTCTCAGATATCGCCGGGTCTCATTGAAAATCACGTTCACAAAATTAAATCAAAAGTTATCAAAGGCTTTGGAAAATAAAACAACGAGTCATGCACATGACCGATATTGGTGCTTATTAGATTTTAGATGTTTGACAAAACATCTAGAGACTAATAAATGGAAACTTCCATATGTGGAAGCTTGTAATTAGCATATACCTATTCATATCTGCTTTGTTAACACAGGCGTAAGCTTCCTAAATCAAATAAAGTAGTATATATAAATATCGTTACCTAATAGCTTACGTAAAATTCTGGTTACCACTTTGAATTTACTATAAGTATTGAAAAAAATGTCTGGACGTCGCAAAATGTAAATGCATAAAATTGTAATTATTGTATCAGTTATGAATATTTTAAACAAAATATTAGCTTTTCTTGCTTTTACATTACTATCGCAACACCGTATATTGTTTTCATTCTTAACCATTTGTTCTCTCCTCCCCAATATCGACAGAGGTCGTAATACACGCTCTGGTAACTTTCAAGGAGAGGATACATTTAATGGTAACTGAATTTCGCCCACGGCAATCGAAACGGTTTACCGAAATACACTGGTAGTCAAATATTCAAACTGTTCATTAGATGCAATAAAAGCTGTGCATTCAATGATTTCGACATTTGACTAGCATCGCCACACAGTTTGTATGAATACCTACTGCTAACAGTTTGCAATCATCCGCTCTCCTAAGTTGCATAGATAATGAAGGAAATTGATTAAAAATATCCTCATCATGATTCTAGCGTTGTACCGATTACGATCGCTGACCTTCGACTCCTTCGAAGTCCAAGGTTTGCTTTCTAAGCCTATGAAAAAAATTATTGGCCTTCACGAATTTTTTTAACCATACGATCCACACCAGCCCGATTTTTCATTAATAAAATTGGGTCCGTGAAAGGAAAATGACTTGGCGAATATTCGAAGCAAAAAATCCTTAACCTTTACATACGTATTAGAGTTTTTTTACCAGAGCTAACGCAAAAGGTACAACATATTATAATCAAAAGATAAAAATCAAAATGATTAGACAACTGCCACTTCAAGCGTGATATCCTTCTTTAGATTTAGTTGTAGGAATCAATCGGGTTGAACTACTGATAAGCGTCAAAAGGGGCAAATAGATTTGTGCATTTTCTGGCACTAACTATAGAGTCTATGAGCTCAAAGTGGCTGGTTATAGAACCAGCTCTAAATAGAATAGAATAGGTCTTTATTTGCTTAGAATGTAGGTACATAAAATAGGATGGTAAATTACATAATAAGATCCAAGTACATTCTGCCTTATTGGCATGCAAATATAAAACAAAGTTGGTAAATGACAAATAGGTTACAAGAATTTATCATGTAGGAAATCTTGCACGGAGTAGTAACACTTATCTACAAGTAATTCTGTAAAACATTTCTTGAACTTTAAAAATGGTAAGTTTTTAATATGATTAGGAATTTTATTAAAGATTACAGGAGCCATACAGATTACACTCTTTTTTATTTAGTTTTAAATACGCCTGTGCATAGTAAGTTCTGATACTGTGATCTTAATGCTGTACTTCGTTTTCTTGTTTCTGTTAATGTTGCAAATAGATTTCGGTTTGTTATTACAAATATGGCTAATTCGAGGATATAGAGGCAAGGAAAAGTAAAAAGTTTTTGAGACTTGAATATAGGTACACAGCTATCAGTTACTTTGAGACCAAATACGGCTCTCAAACAGCGCTTTTGAGCTTTAAAAATGCTTTCTCTTTCACTACAATAACCACAAAATATTACACCAAATCTTAACCCTAGAAGCCCAAGGTCAATTTGACGTATACCGCGGCGAAATATCTCTATATCCTTTTCGTTTACCATCGGATCACTTTAAACTCCCGAACCAACTCATTGGCCGTTAGGACCTCGCAGGATAAGTTTGCGTCATCTCAGTAAGTGCCGCCATTCTGGTGGAATAATGATGTTGCACGTCATTTCGACGTATAATTGGGCTTTGCGTAACTTTTGTAATTGTTTCAAATTTTTTTTGTGTGTTTATTTGAGTTATATGTCTTGTTCAGACACATTTCTATAATATAGTTTTATACTGGTAGGTTAAATATAAGATGGGGTCCCATCGACATCTAAACCAGGACAAAATAGGTTCAATTTTAGAAAATGACGGCGATTGTTCTCCTCGGATTCGGACTCCGAGCAAGAAACTTGTGTAGATGATGTCAGGAGTGATAACGAAGACACGATGATCGACCACATTGTGGATGCAAGCCCAAAAAGCATACATGCGGACCCTGAAAACCATGCTTTTCTGGAATTGGCTAATCTTGAGGTAACTTCATCGACTTCACACTTTACCTTGCCTCAGCGGTCAATACGTGGAAGAATAACCGTGTATAGTCAACTATAAGAGGACGTACGATGGGAAGGAATTCTGCTATTTATTTTAAATACAATACAACAAATAGAGGACCAACGCGAATTTGTCGCAATGTTGTCAACAACAAAAATTAAGCACAGATTTGACGGCACCTTGGATGCAAATACGACTGGAGGCACCCACTCTGTAGTGGATTGAACGTGACAAAATACCAAATATTTAAAAAAATCTGGTACCGCCATCTCCAGAGATTACTAATGATGAGCCAGAACTAACAAAACCAACGCTATTGCGGACTTTGTTAAAATTAAAAAGGCGGATGACCAAAGCGCAGCTTGCCAAAAGGCCATCTCCGGACAACACAATATTTATATTCGTCAAGACTTTCTTTATAGACTGTTCTTTTCTCTTTTAATAATAAAATATTATTACGGATTTATTAAATTTTTGAAAAAAAAATTAAAACTAGTAGATTTTTGTGATAATTACCTAATTATAAGAAAACAATATAGTTTTTAATTTTTATTGATTTTTTTTTATTTATTCAATGACAGTACTGTGATTGAATTAATAAAGAGTATATTATCATCAATTGTATTTTATCTATTAATTAAAACTGTATTCTTAATAACTAATACAAAAAAAAATGGTTAACTAGAAAACAATAGGAAAACACAGCGATTTTATTTTTACACGTCAGTTCGGCGTATGATTGGACTTTATAGCCAGTGAAATATGATTGGGCTTCTAGGGTTAAGATTTAAATTACAAGAGCATGATAGGCTAATAATGTTGTTCGTAAATTAACTTTTTTGGACAGGTTATGTAGCATAAAGGCAGCTGTACTAAGACGTTTACATATATCTTCTGCTTGCGGCTTCCAAGTTAATTGGCTATCAATTATGATTCCTAAAAATTTTGTATGATTCACTTTGTCTATAGAGTAACCGTTGAAGTTAATATTAATATCTCCTGGAGGTATTGGTTGATAAAAATGCATAGTTTTGGTTTTTTGTAAATTGATGACTAAGTTATTATTGTCAAGCCACTTTATTAAACTACTGATGGAATTGTTGATGTCATTTATGTATGAGTCTTTATTGATACAGGAAACTATTGAAGTACTATCGTCTGCGAATAAAACCATAGGATTAGATATATAACGTGGCAGGTCATTTATATATAACAAGAATAGTAAAGGCCCGAGGACACTTCCCTGCGGGGTTCCATATTTTATTTCTCTAAAAGACGATAACGATTTTAGTTCCTTTCTAGATTTCGCACTTTTTCACACAGGCTTGATATTTCAGTACATTGTCTACGGCCTTTAAGGTATGTTTTTATTAAATTAAGGACATTTCCACGAATACCGTATGCGTCAAGTTTGGTTAGAAGGGTGTCGTGGTTCACGCAGTCCAAAGCTTTCGACATATCGGCATATATAGCACATACTGGTATTTTAGAGTCAACTTTAGGCATCATTTCATGGAGAAAATCATAACTTAAGTATTTCTATCACTAAAAATTTCTCTTTCTGATTTTCTAATTCACTCTACCGTCATAAAGTCCAGTGGCAGAGGCCATCCCTCAACCGCTAGCACTGCGAAAGTGCCATAGTAATCCTAACTTTGACAGTCATCAAAGATACAGTTTACGTTTCGCTTAAGGAATCTGTGATTGAGGAATCACAGCACGTCAAGTTGATACTATCTTTAATGACAGAAATATAGGATTATTGAATTTTGGAATATCGTTTGGAAGAATAGAAACTTATAACATGATCATTATCAACATCATCTCTTTTATGTTGCAGGAACATATCTTTTGTGTAAGAGAAAAGTTGAAGCCACAGCCGCGCGGCTGTCAGAACTGCACCCAATGGTTGTCTCCTTGAAGGTATAAGGCGAGTTACAGTAATAATAATAATAATAAGTTTATTTTCTCTTGAATTCTTTACAAATTGCTCTTATTTTATACATATTTAAGTATAACACATGACATAGAAATGTGTCAGACTATAACAGGTCACCTTTGACGGCTGTACTAGTGTAAACTGTACTACAGTCCGTCAGCACCTTCCACCCTATGAAAAAACAATTCAGAAAATAATGGTTCTATTTTCACAATCTGTTTTGTTTTGTTTAAGTGGCTATATAAATAAACTTACTAACAAATCAATATAATTAATATAATAAATTAATACATTTAGAAGTTCTTAAACAACACTCAGACTGTGTGTTTGTGTATTTGGTGTGTGTGAGAGTGTGTGTGACTGTGTGTGTGCATGTGAGAGTGTGTGCGAGAGTGTATGTGTTTGTGTGGGCATGTGATTGTATGAAAATGTGTGACTTGTAAGGATTTTCTCTGTTTCTACGTAATTGAAGTTTTGGAGCCAGTGGGTTATAATTAACTTACATTCATGTGATGGTAGGTGGTAAATATTATTTTGTTTATTACATGATGGCTAATTACGTAATATTGAGCTCTAGCAAGTGCAGTTTTGTGTGACGTGACCAGACCTATCCTCGTTTTGTTACGCTTAGTTATGGGTTTAAATTCAGTAGTCATGTGCTTGCGGAGTATGGCTGACCGCACAAAAAGCTGTCGAACTGTTAAAACAGAACATTCTGTATATATTGCATGAGTATCGTACCTTCGAGGCTTGCCAAGCATGATCTTTAGAATACCCCTCTGGGCACGTTCCAGGAGAAGCATAGTAGTTTTGGCAGTTCCACCCCACACTACGATACAGTACTGTATAAGACTCTGTGCCAGCGCGTAGTAGACACATAACAACGTTGATATTTCTGCCGAATTTCTAAGTTTTCTAAAGACCGTTATTAAGTTTCTGATTTTTCCCGTTAAGGCATTTATATGTTCAGACCAATTAAACGTGCTATCTATTATAAGACCAAGATATTTTAAGGAGGTACTACGTTCTTGATTAGGGCAATCACATTGGGCTGGTACAGCACAATTACAAGCTCTCACTAGAAATTCATTAGGTGGTTGGGCCTTCGTGCGATGAGTGAAAGTTATATATCTCGTTTTTTTAACGTTCAAGGTTAGAATATTGTCATGAAGCCAATTCATGACCTCGGTAAGCGCCTTTTCGGTACAATACTTTGTTTCTTCCCAGTTTCTTCCGTGTACAATAAGAGCCGTATCATCCGCATAGGTGATAATATTACAGTTATTTATTTGCATAGTACACAAAGAATTTACATATATTAAGAAGAGTGTGGGACCTAAAACGCTACCTTGAGGAACTACAAAGGTAAGAGGTACATGAGAACTGGTACAGTTTCCTACTTTAACACACTGAGAACGATTTGTCAAGTATGAGCGAAAGATATCAAGCGCAATTCCACGAATACCTATTGATTCTAGTTTTTCAATTAGTAAGGGGACAGAAACGGAATCGAAAGCTTTTGAAATATCAAGGAATACACCTATTACTTTCCCTGAGTTATCAAGTCGCTTTACAATACTTTCAGTGAGATTCAAGGCGGCATCCTCCGTAGATTTTTCTTTGAGGAACTCATACTGGTTTTTTGCTATTATGTTATGCTGAGTCAAGAATCTTGTAAGTCTAGTATTTTTTCAAGAATCTTGGACATTATAGTCAGCACCGATATTGGCCTGTAATTTCCAACATTGGTCTTTTCACCTCCTTTGTGAACTGGGTGTACCAGGGCCTTTTTTAAAATATCCGGAAAAATGCCTGTCTTAAAAGATAAGTTACACAAATAGGTGAGGGGGGAAATCAAACAGTCTTTAGCACTTTTAAATACTAGTGTAAGGTATATTGTCAATACCAGATGCAGAATTGTTTTTTAGGTTCATTATCATGAACCTTAAAAAAATTTCTCAATTTCTCTATCGTCCGTTTCAAACAAAGCCATTGAGTCTATAGGAGGAGGTTTTGCCGAGTTATTAGAACTACTTTTTGACTTTGCTGAGCGTTTCCCTAAAAAAGAATTAGCCAGAGTTTGCCCCACGTCTGCAAAATAATCATTCACCCTATTTAAAGAGACACAAGGATCATCATGTAAGGTGAAGTTCAACAGCAGTGCCACGTGCCTTTAGGGTTACCTTTGTTTTTATCAAATTCAGATTTTTTATGAGATTGTTGCAAAAATTACGATACCTTACATAGGTTATCTGTAATATCACACTTAGTGGATCAAGTCTTACCCTACGATGTAATTTGTCCCTGTGTCTTAAACATCTTACTAGACCCGGCGTTATCCAAGGCTTAATAGTACGTTTGCGATTTGGCACAGAGATTAATTTGGAAGAGGAAGTGAGAGCTTCAGTAATAATACTAACAAGCTCTGTGGCTGCATCATTCGCATCTGTACTGGAGTATACCGAAGAGAAATCTGACTGTGATAGTTTAGCTACTATTGATGGATAATCTATTTTTCGTACTATACTCTTAATGGTTTCCTTTTTCGGTTGTATATTTAATCGGAAAATCATAGGCGCATGGTCAGTAATGAGTGAATCTAATAATATGACAGTTTCAGCGTGCGCAGACGATTTCAGCATAACATGGTCAATACAACTATCTTGCCGAGTGGGCAAAACATGAGCAGGTAGTAAACCGTGGAAAGCTAACACATCGAGATATTTAGAGCTAGTTTGGTCCCTATTATTAGGTGCAATATTAATATTTATGTCTCCAATAAGAACCAATGAGGCCGACGAAGCCAACGATGTAAGACATAAATCTAGACTATCACAGAAATTATCTATACATCTGTGGGAGGGAGATCTATAAACCGCCAATATAGCATATTTATTTTCGATTTCCATAAGAACTGTTGGCATCAAAAATTGAGGGATGAATCACGCAATGTTTGATTTCAGCTTTGACAAAAATAAGAATTCTGTCGTTTTGGTTTTGATAGTCAGCCATTTATGAAATATATCCAGGTAATACGGGCGGCATTGATAATTTACTTAGCCAGCATTCTGTCAGCAGTATAATCACAGGCTGAATATTAATTCTATGGAGAAGTAAAGTAAGAGCATCAAAATTACAGGTATTGTATTTGTATGAAACATAGTAAATGATTTCCTGGTCAAGTCAATATTTTTATCTATATCTTCTGAGGAACAGACCACTGAAGTAGAAGCTCCCATTGAATCGATCTCAGCAGATATATCAACCAAGTCTAACATATTAGCAATACAATTCTAAAAGGCACATCTTACTAGCTACATATGCGCTGGCTATTGTGACTACAATTAATGAAACATGAGGAAACTTTGTGTATTTCTTTGGCGAGTGTAGGGATAGAATGATTGTGTAGTATGCAAGTGGTATTATGTGAAATTGTGTGTAATTACATTTCAGAGTGTTAAATTTATAAAAATCGACTGAGTGTTGTATTACATGAAGTTTAAGAAAAAAAGAGTAGTAGTAGTTAAATAATTTAAAAAGTAAGATATTCATGCTTACGATAAAGTTACATTTTGCTGTATATACTAGTCACATTTGAGACAGTAGTTTTACCAGATCATTATCTGTGTCAATCCGATGAGATGCAGCACCAGCCTTCTAGCGAAGAAAGACTTTTCCGTAAGCAGTCCAGCAGAAATCATAATGGTTCTTCTAACTGAACTCACGAGCCAAATAAAACATTTTTCTTGCTTTCTGTGTAAGATATTCGGTAATAAATATTGGCTTTGGTTGTCTATTAATTTCTAAATGAGAGGTTTTCAGTTTGTCGTCTTTATTAAGTCGATTGTAGGACTTTACTGATGACAAGACCTTTTCTTTTAACGGCACAGATACAAGATCAACTATGATCGTCCTGTTTCCCTGTTTATCCAAATTTAGGCGAAAAACATCGCAAATCTGGTTTTCCTCGATATCAATACTTGTAGTCGTTCCAACCCTCTTTACCAAGTCTATTAAATGTTCTTTGGATTCATCTTTTAGCACGGGGATGTTTCTTATTTCTATACTGTCTTGCTTCTGGTATCTTTCAAGGTTCTCTACTTTCGATTCAAGCGTTTGGATATATGCTATGTGGGTGCGTCTCTCAGTCTCCATCTTAGTCATTTTTTCTCGCATATCTTCATACTGTTTTGATAAAAATTCAATGGACTGTATAAGTTCGCTATTTTGTGTCTTCATATCATTCAAGCTGATCTGTGTGGTATTTTGTTGATTTTTTAATGTTTCAAGTGTTTTTTTCATTTCTGACATGATAGTGGACACCTCATCATCTTGTTGGCTTCTACATTTACGCGTTCTACTGATGACATTTGAGCATTCATTTTCGGCATCTTTAACAGGTGCAGTGCTCAGATTTGAATCAGATATTGGTTTCACTTTAGGTGTTATTGTTTTACCTTGCGGTAATCTTTTCGTGCGCGGCATGATACGTGGCAAAGTGGACCGTAGTGAGTAGTAGAGAGTCCTTGTAGCGTTATATCACTTCACAAGCTTTCAAATGTTTGAAATAGAATACAATATAATTCACAATTTACCCAAATTATTACAATAAAAATAAGCAGAGAAAAAATATTGACATTGTTACCAGCCAAGTGTGACAACCAAGGTCTACCTGCTCAAAGAGTGTGTAGATGAAGAAAAAGAAAGAAAGAATAAATTACTAATTATTATTTTTATAATTATTACTATTAATACTTATAATTTAGTGTAGGACGCCCTCCGGCTAGGTGGAGTGACGATATACGCAAAGTCGCTGGCAGCGGCTGGACACGAATAGCCCAAAATCGGGCTCGGTGGCGTGCCATTGGAGAGGCTTATATCCAGCAGTGGACTATGGCAGGCTGATGATGGTGGTGGTGATAAATCGCTTAAATATCCAATATTATAAGCATTGTACATGAAAACCTCTTTCTCTATAGTACCAAAATTTGTATCTCTTAATGTTTTTTCTATCACGCCATTAAACTAATTATCATGTTAACTAAACATTTAAAAAATGTTAGCGTACATTATTACCTCCTATCTATGTGCCTCGATAGCCTAACAATATTATTATACTGCAATTTATTTGCCTCATATATTTCGATGCCAGTTTCGTGAAACTGAACGAATATTCAAGATTTATTTCAAACTACTTTATGCTTATGTTCGTAAAACACTAATTAATATAGTTTGTCTGTAACAAAAATAACATCAAAACTAATTTATACAAACAACTTTTTTAAACAGTCCACAACCATTTGTGCTCGAAATACCTTCAAATTTTATTTGATGATTACAATGAAAAAGCTTTAGCACCCGTCCCTGCAAGCGTTTGATGAAAATACAGTATTCAACAGTCGAGTCATGATTTTGTTAAATTTCCCTTAAGATAATAAACATTTCTGAGGTAAATTAAACAGTTGTTTCGTAGCGTGCTGTTTTTTTTAACCGCAAAGGTCACTGAGATCATGTGTTGTTTTAATGTACCTGTGGTACTTATTAAGAGATGATAATGGCTTCGTAAGGCAATGTTGATAATAATAACTTTTTGCCAGAGGTCGATATGTTCGTAATTATATAGGTGAAAGGAAAGTGTAATGTAATTTAGGTAGGCTGTTACTTTTGTTCAAAGAAAATACGACTCGAAATTGACTTTACGAGAATATATGAGTAAAAAAAAACTTATTCTTTAATGATTAAAACATCGTACAATGTACAATGATCATCGTACAATGATTCAAGCCTCTTAGCACAATTGTACCTACATTTGTAAAAAACTTCTAAAGATAACTTAATTACGTGATCTATTTGCTTACTGAAACAATTTGTTTTTTTAATTTTATGTTGTCATTATGAATAAGGCTAACCTTAAAGTCCTACACGCTTATCAAATGGATGACAATCATGTCTTTCAAGTACTTTACTAGAACACGAAGACATGCAGGATTCCTCACAATGCCCTCCTTAATTGTTTAATTAAGAGGAAAATAAAGTGTTCAATATGCACTTAACTTCATAAGTGCGCGTTTGAAGTCAAGCCCTTCTCTTAGTCTCTATACTAGGCTACCGCTGTTGTCGCTGAAGTAAAAAAAAACATATCACTGCCCTTGTGAAAGCTTACCTCTTAACTTACCTTGAAGGCCGTACTGGCGTGCGTTTTAATTATAGGACCAAAAAATCTACCGAAAAATTAAACAGGTGAACGAAAAAGAAACAAAAAATGAGTGAAGGCAATCGATCTCTTTAAATTAGGGCAAGGTTCAATGTAATAACATGTAAAGTTTTAAATTAATTAATTGGGGCAGCATTTTTCGCAGGTTATACAGTTACTATGGCTTGTTTTCGTTCAGTTTAATTACTCATCATTATTATGACTTGTTTGCTTTTTAAATTTTTTTATAGACTCACTAGGCATATGTGTATTATTACAACCACATTTCACCATGAATTTTTAGGTCCCACGTAATAGGGGGCGAGACTATTGCCCTTACCGGGCACATCACCAGGCTCCGTGCTGCTACTGAGAATTTGGCAAAACCCAGTACAGTAACACCAGACTTGTTTGCTTATTGTAAATATAGTCAATATACTTTATAGGCTTCCCATAAATGATTAACGGTAACGATAATACGCTGAAATTTGCTGTTTATGGATGTAATTAGATCTCTCGATGTATGGCTTGAGTCGTATTGGGTACGTGTGACAAATAGTGCTTTAGTTTACAATGCTATAAAACATATTGGGAGAAGATGCCCGACATGGCAGCCATGGCTTAGTGGAGATACAGGGGGTCCAAATTCGTGATCTTTTAAAGGTATGCGCGTTTTGAGTTGGTCTTGGACCCACCCAGGGTACACCCATATCGACCGTCAAAGGACAGTTGTTATGGGTGTTAGTACCTTGGAACATACTGACACTGGTCCATGATGATACATGGACATTTAGGACACCGCGGATCTACATAAAACCGCAGTTGATTATGCCATTTTCTTCAGCGTTTTATCCCGTTTGGTATAAAATAATTATTTATGTTTATTGTTCTATTTATAGCGAAAGGTATTCACACTAGTAGCTATACATCATGCGTTTAATGTAGTTCAGTCCGTTTGGTAGTGCCTAATTACCGTAGATTATGGACGATTATTATTATATGAGCAATTAGTAACACCAACTACCACGGGCGCTGTGCCAACTTTATAAAAAAGGTAGCAGGCCAAATCCATCTATTGACTCACAATGATATTGTGACATACCTCTCTAGTCTCATTCACTCACATCAAGTTTCTCATGCATGCTCTTCTTCTAGAGAGGTATGTCAAGATCGTTGCAAATGGCGCTTCGTAGTCTCTGCCTACCCCTTCGGGAAACAGGCGTGAATCTACATATGTATACATGTATGATATTGTGATGAAAGCAGTGGACTGCGAAAGGTTGTATGGTTAAGGCCGACCTCACATTGGGCGTCAGCGTTTCTCTCTAAGTTTGGAGTACAAAGTGAACGCCGGGCGCACGCCAAACAGACGCCGAGCGTACGCTCGAGGAACGCTTATGACTAATGTGTGGGACGCCTAAGGGTTCAACTAATTGACACATCACACTGTCAAATAGTTAGAAATAATTACTTAATCAGTATCTGCCTTTCTCGTAAGGCAGTTAATGAATATAAAACTAGTTCATACCGAAACGGGGATCTTGTAACAGTAACTGATTGTACATAAAATTTATACGTATTGCGGGTTTATTTATCGCGCAATACTTGAGATGCAACGTCATGACTGAACTGAGTAAAATACGGCCTCAACTTCAAGTCTGTTGACAAAGATGTTGCAGGACTGGATGTACTTTGCTTATTAACGACATAAATTAATAATTTATTTTTAAATTAAAAGGATCCAGCTCAATAATAATCGTAAAAACGAAATTACGTTTGCTGGTGATAGGTTTTCATAGTTTAAATAATGAAGGCCCACTTTTACAACAATTATATAAATATGACTGCACGGTTGGCGTAGTGGTTTAAGCGGCCGCCTCACCGCTTGACAGTGCATCGAGTGTTGTGGGTTAGATCCCCACACGAGGCAACACTTTGTGTAATTCACAAATTGTTGTTTCGAGTCTGGGTGTTTATTGTGTCCGTTAGTTGTATATTTGTAAAATCACCTGTGACACAGGATTTAGTCGTAGTAGTTCACCGCAGATGAGCCTTTACTCAAAGTATTTTCATCTTTTAAATGTTAAATATGAAGGGTAGCATAACGTGCCGCTAGTAAAGTGTTCAAGTCGATATACATATAACCTTATTTATTGAGTTCTAGACTCCACTCACTGCTCCGCCCGAGAGCGGGAACAACTAAAAATACAATAAAAATCTTCCTCCAGATTCACCCTATCTATTGGTGTAAACTATACAAATATCCGTTCGACAGTTATTGAGTTTATAATGCTCATACAGACAGACAGCAAGAAAAAAGGACTTCAATTTATATTATGTGTAGATATAAATGAACAAAATACTTAACATATTTCCAAGTAAACATTCAGTGTATGCGGCATTTGAATCAGTGTAATGTACAGTCTGTGCTTAGTAAATAGGAAGATGTATCGGCCGTCTTATCCAGTGACGGTTATCTCCTTACCCTAATGCATTCTGTACTCGAGCCACGTAGATGCACTAGTAACGGTTGAAGGCAAATAAATTCCGCGATTTGTGGTTGGAAAGCTTCCAGGGCGCTGTTGTTGGTCGACTTGTGTTGTCGGGTGCCCAAACACGGCTGGTAAGCTCCGAGAGATAGTCTTGTGACATATTTTGTAGCTTATTTATTTTGACAATGTTGTACTCTGCTTAAAAGACTGTCGTTGTGGTTTAATGTGCTAGTTTATAAGGTTAGGCGTTGTTATTTCGCTGTAATACTTTTCAATCGCTATTTTCAACTATATCTAAGTAAAACGCCAACCCATAAAAAATTAAGTATTTAAGGCTCACAGACAGAAAGATTAGGGGCGTTTCGACCACTTTTATATTCCACCTTTCCTTCTAATGTATTTAAAGCTTGTGTAGGGACACATTACTAGTGTACCTATTTAATTAATGTACGATCGCATGATGTATGTGTGCATTATGTAAGGTGATGTATGTGTGAAGTAGAGACGGCTACGTCCGTCGCCTAACATAATAGTCAATCAGAAAGAAATATACGGAGTTACGGGCAATACGTAATTTATTTCTACTCGTCACATATTACCTAAAGCTTATATTATCTATAAATAGTCGTCCAGGTTTGTCCATATTAATTGCCTTATACTTGTATATCGGATTGATGAGTAGTATTTAATTCCAATACTTTACCTGCCAAAACAAGTAGCTGGAGTAATGGCTAATGATAGCTGTGATATTTTTTCTGTCAATATCATTATTCTTTAATCAATGTTTGAAATCGCTTACAAAATTATACTGAAATACTAGGTAGGTATGTTCTTTCATAGCCGAGAGGAAGAGTGTTCACGGAATGTTGAGGTATGCTAAATATTTAGAAAATGTAACTGTGAATGACAAAACACTTTGAACACACACACACCCAATATGTTGAAGCCTCCGTATAACTGCTCAATACAATTTACGTGTATGTGAGCTATGTTAAGTTCTTTATATACGTTCTACTTCGTAACATCAAATTATCCACCTTGTAATTGTCTTGCAATTTCTGCTTACACACTGTGAAATAAACGACAGCAGTTTTAAGTTTTTCTTTTTAATTTACTACGCGTCCCTAAAACATCTTCAACCATTAATGGCACATTGTAAAACACCCATTCTATGAATATTGATGCATTATTAAAAATGTGCGCGACAAATAAATTTTTATTCGGTGCGGACAAAGGACACATAAAATTACGACTTCCCATACAAATATGAAACTTCCGCGCAGTTTAGCTTGCTATCATATTTCACACCGTGCGTGCCATTTAGCCGAGTGAATGTTCTGTTCAATAAACTAGCGACTTACTTAAAAATACCTCGGAGTTTTCATTTGGTATACTGCTGAATTCAAAATAGTATTGATGTATTTGTGACTTGATAAGTTAGGTTCTAAATAAGATGCATTTTGTTACACATGCATCTTGAGAAATGCTTTTAAAAACGTGCAATACTCATTAAGTATTATGTATTATTAATTATTGATTGAAAAACCAAATGAATCGATTATAATTGGAATTTTATGCAATTTATTTATATATCACATAATTGTTTTTTAAAGACTCAATCGCGTTAACTCAGTTAAAACTTGTTAAATGAACTCGTATGTAATAGTAAACATTGATTATATCATTATCATAATTATGTACATGAAATTATCTTTCCAACATTAAAAAGATCTATTAAACAAATAAATTCTCTCCAACAATATTTGCCTTCGGTCTCATTCAAGATTTTAATAAAACACAATTCTTGGCGATTTTATTTGTAGAAATCAATTCACAGGTATTACGAAGCGTTCGGACCACTTAGCTCGCACCTGACTGTATCAATGCCATTGTGAATGTTGTAACAGGTGGGTTTTTAACTTCGAACGTCTTAAAGACACTGGCATTATTCACAGCACATAATTTATTTTCTTGCTAAATAACTGAATTTATGTTTAATTAGGGTTTTGTTACTTAAGTGGTATTTTGTAATAATCTGATATGTAACTTTTAAACTCTGTGAGTTGATCACTCAAGAAGGGCTCAATTTCGTTCGTCTTATGTTGAAACTAAATATACATTTATTCTTTAATACCTATACAAAAAATACATATATTTCATAAAAAGAAAAACATAACTCGACAGGGTACTTTTATAGTGGTACCATAAGCAAATTATATTAGTATATATGTTAATAACAGTTAATAAAATTAGCAGTTCTTTAAATGCTCTAAGTTCACAAATTTGCATCACAATTAAATAAAAAATATAAGAATATTAAATTTGGTACATAAACACCTCATTTTTTAAAAGGTGCATCGCAATGTCTCTCCGCAAGGTTTTAACAAAGTGGCCGCGTTATTTATTGTTACTTTTATTATAAGCGCAGTATTCTCAAAGCCGTCTTCTGGTTTTAACTAAAATATTTATTACTAAAATTTACTTGGTATTTCAGTATTATGCTTCTAGCTGGGATAGCGACCTACATTTTATTTTACCATCTTGGAAATCCTCTCAAAATTAAAATTAATTTGGCGGATTTATATTATAGAATAGAAAACGTAATTAAATGTTTTAAAGATCACTTCATATCTGTGTGACTTTTTGCACTAAACTCAAAAACTGCAGCACGGATGTTCACGTGTTTTTCACTATAGAACATAATAAATATAAAACTTCTTATAGAGCTAAACTATCCTTAACTACAAAAAAGCCAAAAATAAATCTACTAGTATATCTAAAATATCAAATAGCGAGTCAGCTGCTTCGAATGATGCTGTCATACTTAAATTTTCGTGGTCATCACTAATTTTAAATTGTCCTTCGGTCGATTCAAAGGTACGTTGTGTAATTTTAAGTAAGTCAAGAATAAAAGGTTGTTGGTGAAATGTGAACACAATATCACCAAAACAAACTAAACAGCTCTGGCCAAGATCATCAATGTATTGCAATACAACGGCTGCTGTAGAAAGTTCTTCACTAAAGCAGAAAAGTGCTTTTGCAATGAGAATTCACAGAACTGTCCACATCGTATACGTTGCAATAAGACAATCCTCATCATCATCATCATCAGCCCTTAACAGTCCACTGCTGGACTAGGCCTCTCCTTTGAAAGGAGGAATTGGCCTACTATACCACCCCAGATAGCAATATAAACTTGTTTCAAACTTGCAACAAGTTTGATACATCAAAAAAGCAAGCTTGCATAAAATTTGACATGGCAAGTTTGCAAACTTGCAACAAGTTTAAATCAAACTTGCTAGTTTCACGGTGACAAACTTGCATGAAGTTTGGTTTTGCAAAGGTTGTGCAAACTTGATATATCAAACTTGCATTAAGTTTGTTTTTGCAAAGGTTGTGCAAACTTGATATAACAAACTTGCTTACGGTTTGTTATGACATACTACCTACAATTTTGTTACGACAAACTTGCCCTACCTGTGCTACGGCAGTAATAATAATTCTCCTAGGTTAAAATTTCCAAAATGTAACCTTTAACATTTTGGAAATTTTAACCTGGAATTAGAATTGTAGATTTTAAAGAAACCTGAACATTTGGGGGCTAGTATGTGGTCAAATAGACATCCTGCGACCACAGATTAATATAATAAAAGAGTGTCATATTGTCCGAAACAAAACTGAGTACAGTTCGACTTATGTATGCAGTGTATTAGATGTAGCATGCACTACCGTACTTCCAATATCTGTGGTGTATTCTGTTGCCTATAACCTGCACAGATATGTTTAACCTAAGAAACCACAAAACTTCACATAAAATATTATTGCTGTGACTTCGTGAACACAACAACGTGAATAAAAATACACAAATTTTTTATCATGACTATTTATTTTTTAAATCGGTCAATAATTTCTAATTATAATAAATTGACATAATGTATGTCGTAAAAATATGACATTAAAATATACATAGCGTCATAAAAGCCGGCGCCGACTGACGGCACGGCATGTTTCGGTAGCCCGAAGGACGCTTCGGCATGACGCGAGGCGTCCAAATGACTGGTATTTAGTATCAATAGCACTTCTTGCTGAAGATGAAGGATGAAAAATACAAACTGATAGGTCGAAGAGAAAACAATTCTGGATACATTATTTATGGAGAACAAGATTTACTACGTCGTGGCATACCGTGGCGTCCCGAAGTATGCCGCGACGTCCCGCGGTATGCCATGACGTGCCACGGCGGGCCGCGGTACGATTGTATCGAAATAAAGTAATATGAATTGTAAACTCATAGAAATAAGAATAAAAATGACTTGATCAATGAATTCTAAACTCATAAAAATAAGAATAAAAAAGACTTGATCAGTAATAAAATCCTTTGCCATGCCGCGACGTCAGTGCGCGCTGGCCTAAAGACGTATTCCCAGAAGCCGTCGAAAATGCCACAACATAGTATAGACTTACTTTGTCTTTATCGTAATAAAAAAATCACAAACTTAAATTTAAAGTGTTTCTTGATATTCTCACTGGACCAAAAGTACTGTGTTACAGTAACCTAGAGCCTTTCAACAAATTTTTTTCTTCACCAGTAAAAAATTCAGTTACTGGACATATTACAAACAAAACACAAATCTCTCAGATTAGATATTATATCTAAATCACAGAAATATTTGTACTAAACAGGATATACAGGGTTATTTGTAAAACAACGTTAACCTCTTAGGGGGTGGTTATATTCATCATTATGAACAACTTTTGTTCTGGAACTTTTGCGAAATCGCGAAAAATTATCAAATGAATCAGCTGTTCCATACATTTTGTCGGGGTCAAAGTTCAACTTTGTATGAAGCGCTGATATTTTATCGCGATTTCGCAGAAGTTCTAGAATAAAAGTTGTTCATAACGATGAAATATATAACCACCCCCTAAGAGGATAATGGTGTTTTACAAATAACCCTGTATAGACTATATCTAGCTAACAACATTCATCATCATCAGCCTAGAGTAGGCTTTCTAGTCTACCTAGTTTTATTCTTTCTAGTCTATAGAAAATAACAAATGTTATATTTTTAAAGAAAAACATCACACACAAAATTCACTTAGTATTTAAAATCATTGTCTAAAATTATTCATTACAGCCCAGTTTATACCCGCTAGCTTCAGATTCTCATGCTTTAGTTTGTCTAGCAGCTCTGAAACAAATAAAAGAAATTGTTATAAACTTAAATTGTTATTAACTCTTATTGTACGAACAGGATTCAACTGCTATTAAAATGGGTAAAAACATGTTAAATTAACAATCTTGCAATGAAACCTAAAACTATGTAGTCATGTACACATGGTGCATGGACATGGAAAGTCATAGGACCCAATTTGATATGTGATTCAAATTAAAAAATCAATGCCCACCTAGAATAATATAAAATAATGTTTATTATATTTCAGAACCTTACCTCCTTCTTATTCTAACTTTTGCTTGATTCATCATCATAGATTATTTTGCAGATTTCTGAAAAAAGAAAAATAATACTTATAAATTAATCATAACCATTCAGTTTAACAGGTAAGTAGGTAATACATACAAAAGGGGTAACGCCTACAGCTGGGTTAGTTTTATTTTCATTGCGAGGTTTATTTTCATTTGAGGTTTGCTTTATATGCTTATTATCTCACAATATGGTTTTTTATAAAGTCATACAATCATGATGTTTGAATTATAAATGATAAATGCTTACGAAAGATTATTTTACATGTTTCTGTTGTGAGAAATGATTTTTGTTTGAATTTTTAATTTGTTTTCCTGCTAATGAATAGAATTCTGCTACTTCATCAAGCAATATTCGTCTAAGAATGTTCGTAGTATATATATATATATATATATATATATAATATATATATATATATATATATATATATAAAATAAAGAAGAAAGTGGAAGTCAGCACTGTCTTTAATTGCCTACTCTCTGTCAGCAGTTAATTGTTAATTCGAGAACATTATTTATAATTTTGTCAACTAAGTTTTGTGTTATTAATAGAATGTTTGTGCAAACCCAAAGAAAGTCATTAAATTGAATTATAAACTTACAAGAGACTGTTTGTTGTGGCTATTCTTCAACTGCTCATTCAAATTACAAAAACTTGTGTCATTCTTTACTGGAAGATTTGCCAGAAAGTCAGGAACTGTTAAAGTATCTTCTCGATGATTTATTTGTGGTAAAGATGCCCGTGCTAATAGTAAGTCCAATTTTCTATCAACTTCATTCATCTGTACAGATAAGTCTGTGACCACCTGGATAAGATGGCTTTGTGGTATTGAAAACGGCTTGCTCAGAAGACTGCCTGTAATAAGAAGCAAGTTACATCTGAATGGCCCATGTAAAAGAAAATATTTTTTAAAAAATTGTTAAAATCTTTACCAGAAGGACAATTTATTGTAGGATTTGGGCCAGTATTGGTGCTGTTTGTTACAACTGAAATTTCAATAGCATCTTCATCTTCACCAGTAAATAAGGTGTTTCTTGTATAAGTATATTCAAGAGAAGCTGCGTTTCTTAAATTTGGCTGATATTTGCTTTGAATATGACCTGTAATAAGAAAAAATATAAGACCCGTATTATAGAATGATACTCAAGCGGAGATCTCTGCATAGTTGGAAAGGGATGAACGTATCTGTTGAATTTATTTGCATCCCTTTTTAACTGTACTTCAGATGAGATCTTGACTTGAGTGTTGTCCTATAATACGGGCCTAAGTCTCTACAGCTCATATTAAGTACTAGAGGATGCCCGTGGTCAGTGGTGTTACCCACGTTTTTTAAGGCTCCTGCTCTGCTCCTATCGCTCATAGTGTGATGTTATATAGCCTATAGCCTCTCAATAAATAGGCTATCTAACACTGAAAACAATTGTCAAATCGGACCAGTCCTGAGATTAGCGCGTTCAACCAAACAAACAAACCAACTCTTCAGCTTTATATATATTAGTATAAGATTATAATAAAAAATAAGCTAAGAACTTTACCAGGTGTATGATTTACTACATTATTTGGAACTATCTCGACTGTCTGTTTGTTGTAAGTAACCACTTCTGTCAATTTTTCCATCTATCTCTTAATTCTTTATAATCTTCCTTGTTTGGACATTAGTAAAAAGGGTTTTCGAGCCATGTTTACTCCTCCTTGAAGAAAATAAATTAAAAACCTACATAAATATTACTAAAAACTGAAGCTATGATATGATTGCATTCAGAATTGTTAGAAAATCATTAATAACATTATCATTCTGAGTCACAGTCAAAAATAAGTACAGGCAAATTTTAATAAACGAACAAAAATCGACCTTAGTATAACCATATGACATATATCTAATGTATGATAACTTGATAAGCCAATTGTGTGCGGCACCTTCACCTACCTGTACGCCACTCATTGGGTGGAAAGAATTTCATATGGCTGTCAATGTTACTTATTCTCTTGTCTTGTTTATTACGTACACTCAACAGCGAGCGCAACGTTGTTTTATTTTATGAATGTATTGATTATTATGTAACGGCTTCAGCCGGCTAACGCAATGGTATCTTGCTTGACAGCTGACACTTTTGACAGAACAATAATTAAAGTAGTGACAATAGGCCGGAAGCGTTCGGAAACGCGCTATAAATGTGTTATGATTGCCTGTCTGAAATGATAAACAACAATATGTCAACTAAAGTTTTTAGTACATATACCTAATTTATATTTATTTATTTACATAAATAATATAAATGTGTATATATTATATATATTGTCGTATATATTTTAATTAACATTTAAATAGCATTTTATTCAAAATATTTATTATTTAAGTGTATACGTAGGGTCTTTTCGCCTGTTCGCGTCCATTAAGTGCAGTTGGCAAGTTTGAAGGAGAATATAAAAATGTTCCAGCAAATTGATTCAATGAAAAATTTATGTAATGCGTTAGTATAGTCTATTATAATACTACTTTCAGTTATGTTTGAAACTTGTTGTGTTTTTTTTTAAACAAACAAACTTCAAGATTTGGCACTTTACCCAGTTTGCGTCCAGAAAATCCTAATTGCGTCCACCTGTGGACCATTTCCACCACCAGCTTAGAGAAGGAATATAAGGGTGATATTGTTAAGACAATCTAAAGAAAGATTGGCTTTTAACAATTTCTACATTTAAGATTAAAGTTATAAAAAAATCAACATTATTATCATTATTAAATCACACTAAAGAAACTCACACACTTCACACTAAAGAACTTAAAATCAAAGATAAAAAAAATAACGATAGGGTAATTTCGCCTGTTCGCGTCTACCACCCAATTCGCGTCCATTTTACGGACCTCCTTTAAAAATGCTCGAAAATAAGTATACCTACTAACACACAAATAAAATGTAAAGTCAGTACCGCCAATACCTCAACGTATAAGAGACACGCACATATAGACAAAAGTTCCGTGCGCCCAGCTAATCCTGTTTAAAAAAATTAGTTAAACTCGGTTGTTCAACAAAAGAGTGCAAAACGCTCGGGATTTAAATAAAAAAATAGTGTGCAGCGGCATGTTTGACGGTAAGTATTTTATTGTTTTATGTGAATTTTAGGATAAATAACTGTTTCTAGACATTAATAATGAAAAGACGAATAGTATGAATTATTAATTGAGTTGTTTTTTTTTATAGTTAACAATTAAATTAAGGTGGACGCGAATTACAACACTGAATTTATAAAACTTCCACTTTGCGTCCGCAATGGACGCGAACTCGTCTATTTATGTTTTCTTTACTTGTTTATTTATATGTGATTAAAATATGAGAGAGAAATTGGGATTTTGTTTATTTAAACATTAATAGTATGCAATTGTAATGACCAATTTGCGTCCACATTATTATGATTGTAATAAAAGATACAATCGATATAATAATCGATGACACGTGGATGCAAACTATACCTACAAAAAATTATATTATAGCAAATTGTGTCCATTTTTTCATGAAATAGAAATGATAGCATAAATATATTATATATTTTTTTTAATAATTCAAAATGCATTTTTGATTAAGACTGAGTCTAAAATTCTCACTTTTACAAATTTAGTGTGTTTCCATATTTTTTCTATTCAAGATGAGTTCTTAGGAGACAAGAAAGAAGAAGGAAAAGAAAAAAATACAGAAGATGATTATCTTTTATATATGATTATATATTATGATGATATTCGTGAGAAGAAGAATCGATAAGACAAATACATATGTAAAAATTAGGCTATTCCGAAGACCACAACATTGGATAACATGTATCTTATTTTTTTTTTATCTTTGATTTTAAGTTCCATTGATGTTGAGAACAATAAATAGTTTCTTTACAGTGTTTTAATAATGGTAATAATGTTGATTGTTTTATAACTTTAATCTTAAATGTAGAAATTGTTAAAAGCCAATCTTTCTTTAGATTGTCTTAACAATATCACCCTTATATTCCTTCTCTAAGCTGGTGGACGCGAACTGGTCCACAGGTGGGCGCAATTTGGATTTTTTGGACGCAAACTGGGTAAAATGCCAAATTTTAAAGTTAATCTATTAAAAAAAAAACACACCAAGTTTGAACAAAACTGAAAGTTAATATTAAAATAGACCATATAATGAACGCATTACATACATTTTTTATTGAATCAATATACTGGAACATTTTTATTTTCTCCTTCAAACTTGCCAACTGCACTAAATGGACGCGAACAGGCGAAATGACCCTACATGTTGTCCAATATTGTGGTCTTCGGAATAGCATAATTTTCACTAATATCACTAAACGCTTTCTTTATTTAATCATCTTCTGTATCTGTCTCCTAAGAACTCATCTTGAATAGAAAAAGATGGAATAAAAGAAATAAAATGTAATAATTGAATTTTAAACTCAGTCTTAATCAAAAATGCATTTTAAATTATAAAACAAAATATATTTATAGAATGTATTTATGCGATCATTTCTATTTCATGAAAAAATGGGCGCAATTTGCTATAATATTATCCCTTGCAGGTATAGTTTGCGTTCACTTGTGATTGATTATTATATCGATTGTATCTTTTATTACAATCATAATAATGTGGACGCAAATTGGTCATTACAATTGCATACTATTAATGTTAAAATAAACAAAATCCCAATTCCTCTCTCATATTTTAATCACATAAAAATTAACAACTAAAGAAATCATAAATGGACGAGTTCGCGTCCATTGTGGACGCAAAGTGGAAGTTTTATAAATTCGGTGTTGTAATTCGCGTCCACCTTTTTTTAATTGTTAACTATAAAAAAACAAGCTAATTCATTATGCATACTATTCATCTTTTCATTATAAATGTCTAGAAACAGCTATGTATCCTAAAATTCACATAAAACAATAAAATACTTACCGGAAAACACGCCGCTGCACACTATTTTTTTATTTATATCCCGCGCATCTGCACTCTTTTGTTGAACAACCGAGATTAACTAATTTTTTTAAACAGGATTAGTTGGGCGCACGGAACTTTTGTCTATTTGTGCGTGTCTCTTATACGTTGAGGTATTGGCGGTACTGACTTTTCATTTTATTAGTGTGTTAGTATACTTATTTTCGAGCATTTGTAAAGGGAGGTCCGTAAAATGGACGCGAATAGGGCGATGGACGCGAACAGGCGAAATGACCCTATAATTATTATAGGTATATCATCTGGTCCTGCGAGAATATCAGCATTGCAGTTATCTGCAACAATAGCTGATGCAGGTTCCAATTTGTACTCCAATCCGTTTGTCATTCTTTAAATCAACGTAGGTAGGTACCTATTGTTATGAACTTATGATATAGATAATACGTGTTTAGTTTTAAGGGTTATGGAGATTCGAATAAAATATTTCTTCTATCAAAAGTACAACTTATTTATTATTTTTTGTTTGCATTGTATATAACGACTAATACTAAAGGCTTTTTGCTCTTGACATTTTTTTCTCCGATCAAGGGTTCACATTCTATTCTATTGGTAGCGTTCGACACTAAGAAAATTTTTGAAGAAAAATTTCGAAGTCGATTTATATGTGATTTTTTTGCTATTATTGTATAGAACAACTAAAATTAAAAGATTTTTTTTATCCTGATGTTTTTTTCCTCTGACCAAGGATTCAGCCTTAAATCATCTGTCGTTTGCTTACTAAGTACCTACTACGTAGGACTAGGTACCAAGTAGATAGGGCGGCGATATCTTTTAAGTTAAGTTGACGGAGCCCTGCGACGCAGGGCACCTATTTTTGGATACAGGGTCACAAGGAAACCTAACATAACCTAATAAGTTGACAACACTGATGCCGACCTGCTTCATGTTGTATATTACGATCGGATGATTTATGAATCTCGTCCACTCGGGAAACTTAATAGGTTGTGTTAGGTTCCTTGTAACAGGGCTATTCCTATATATCCTACCTACTTAGTAACCAGTAACGTGCCGACATAAAGACGATTTGAGGCTGAACCCTTGGTCGGTCTTTTAGTTTTTCTATACAATAAAATCAAAAAAATCTCAAAACCATCGATTTCAAAATTTTTCATCAAAAATTTTCTAAGTGTCGATCGCTATTGTAACGCGCCCATTTTCAAGACGATTTTGACGGTGAACCCTTAATCGGAGATTAAAATTGTCAAGATAAAAAAATCTTTGTTTTTAGCCATTCTAAGCAATGAAATAAAAAAACAGTCAATATTATGATTTTGAAACTTTTCGCCGAAAATTTTCTAAGTCCCAATCCCCTAGCACACCCTTAACTACACTCCAACCTTCTTTGTTTTGGCTTACTTAGCGTTATATAGATATAATATGAAGTAAATCTAAATCGTGTTAATAAAATATGAAGAAAAGACAGAGTGGCAATAACTGAATATTGAATTTTAGACTAAAATAATAGATAATACGTGTGCAATATCACTAAGACAGTAAATTTTTGAGGTTAACCAACTAGATAGGTACATCATCTAAAACCCTATGAGGCTATAAATAACATTAAACATGGACTTATTATTACTGATTGTATGAGAATACTGTTAGGTTTAATGCTTACCTGTCCTCGTCTAAAGGAAATTTAGCCATGAAATTTCGCTTTTGTCCATCTGACCGGCCACATCTCGTACCACATATTTCACAGCTTTTGTAATGCATTGCAATTCTCACCCATTCACATAAACACTTTATTTCGCTGAATACATAGAATCAATCACAAAATCATGTTTATAATACTTTTTACCTTTTTTTCAAAACCGCCTCTGAGCTACAACCAAATTCACAACTAAACAAGAATCAAGATGGCGAACTAGAAGCCGCGAGTATCGCGCGCGCATCATAGTAGCGGTGAAGTTTGCATCAAGCTTGCCTGAGACTTGAAATATCATATTTGTCATAACAATATTTGAGCAATATTATCGCAAACTTGAAACTTCATATTTGACTTAACAATATTGCAACTATATTGTCACAAACTTGCCTCGTCATATTTGACGCGGCAAGTTAGAACCAAAGAAAAAACAAACTTGCCGCAAGTTTGTCTGCTATCTGGGATGCTGACCAAACGGGTTGGTATAGGCTTTGTATGAAGTTTTCCTTCTTTTACAGTGCTGTTCTCTGCATAATATGCTCCCTCTGTCGTCTCTTACGACACCCATGGGATGATATAGGGTGGTGAAAAAATTTTTTTTTCTGGTAATAGGCGGCAAACGAGCCGACGGATCGCCTGATGGTAAGCAATTACCGCCGCCCATGGGCACAAGCAACACCACAGGAGTTATAAGTGCATTGCCGCCCCTTGGGGTTGGGAAAAGATATAGGATGAGGAGTGGGGTGAGGGAAAAGGAATAGGACTCACTCACCGAACGAAACGCAACAGTTTAGTCACTGTTACTTTACGTCGATTTTCTGTGAGAGGGTAGTACTTCTCCGGTCGAGCCGGCCCATTCATGCTGAAATCAGCAAGGCTCTACTACCTTGAATTTCGACATTCCGTATTCTTAATCCGTCACCACACGGACTTTTTTATTTTGGAACAAGAAAAAAGGAAACGCATTGATAAAGCACGCCAACTAAGTCAAAATCGCCAAACGCCGATGTCTTTTGAGTGTATCACTGCTTTATCCATTAGTCACAATCTATTCCTCTGACAAGGAGGTAACGTAACGGAATGGAAAAATTACCGAATTTTTTTTTTCCTTTTTAATTCGTTCGTCTCAGCAAAATGCCATTTTTGGTGGGATACACGGTAGTAATGCGACGGGTGAGAGTCAATCCCACGATCTCGGAATCGTGAGACCACTGCTTACACAACGATATAGTCTAGGTAGACTATAGTGCTCGTATAGGTTAACGAGAGCTACATAATATTATATGCTGCTTTATCGATCCATTTTGCCGCGGTACATATTTGATATAACTAGCTCCATACTAAATATGTCAAAAGTAGTATCTCAAATCTCCAAAGCTAACCTATACAGATGAACAAGATTTAAAAAATACTTGAACAAAAATGTTCTAATGATTTTTAAGCTTCGTAACAAATATTTTGAATATTTGAGAAAATACCACTAATAACTTCTAGTAGAATTTTCAGTTGAAGAATGTTGTGCTCTGGTGCGGGATAGCGCACATTGCGACGCCGAGTCAGATTGAAATTTTCCTCTTTGTTAGGCGCGGTAATTAAAAGCACACATATAAGCACCTATGTATATATCTGAACCAATTTCAGAAAACGTATAAGTATATTAAGTTTCTTCGCCACCGCAATGGTAAGCACAATTATCGACGAAATATAAAATATACTATGCAAGTTATGTAGAAGACTGGATTCTATTCTACAAGTCTGTCTAAATACATACATACATACACATACATAACGTCACGCCTTTTATCCCCGAAGGGGTAGGCAGAGGTGTATCTCTACCCACTTTTTGCCAGATATACTTTAGTCCCACGTAATAGTAAGGGGCGAGCCTATTGCCGTACCGGGCACATTTCCAGACTCCGTGCAGCTACTGAGAATTTCGTGACAGAAAAACCCAATAACACTGCCCGACCCAGGAATCGAACCCGGGACCTCCCGATCCCACGCGCACATTTATGCCGCGAGACCAACGAGGCAGTCGTATAGGGTTTGAATTCGAGTTTTCCGTCTCTATGCAAAGATGGTATTTGCATCGTGTTATCCCTTAGTCGCCTCTTACGACACCCACGGGAAGATGTGGTGAGGGGTGACACTTGTATTCTATGCCGTCAACCACACGGCATTCAACCACAGTCTAAATCTGTGAAAGAAATGTCTAATAGTGAAACTCGAAGCTGAAATACATGACACACGATAAAAATCCATTAGATAAACTTCCATGCTGATTATTATTATATGAACCTGACAGGAAATGTTTATGATATATTTTAGAATCGATTAAATCTTTAATTTAAACGCAAACAAAAACACTTAAAAAACCAGTAGTAAGTTTTAAATTATTAAAAATATTTTAATTATGTGAAGTAACTAAAATTTTACGATTTACGCAGTTTTTCCTTTGTTTGTGCTATAAGACGTTGCTTCGTGCCAAATTTCAAGATTCTGCGTTCAAAGGCAGTGCCCTTGTAGGTTTTGATTCCCTTGTGAGTTTCGAAAATTTGCGGGAATTTGCGGAATAACCAGTTGTATCTTTTGATTGCGTTGGCTTAAAAGTTTGATTTTGTTACAGCTTAAAGGTATTATAGACCCGAGTATTTGGTATAAATTGCGATTTAATACCGCTATAAATATTATATACTTGAGTATTTGATATGAATTTCAATTGAATACCTCTACGCGTTCATAAGAAAAGGGCTAGTAACTTTAAAATATTATTATTTTTTATTTTATTATATGAAGTAACTAAAACTTACGGTTTTTGTAATTTTTCCTTTATATGTGCTATAATACGTTGGTTCGTACCAAATTTCAAGAAAACGACTTTGGAAATGACAAACCAGTCCGTATAGGCACCATTAATTCGGACACTTGGTCTAGAGGGATTTCAGAGCCCTTATTATACAGCTGTCCACCCCATAAATGGATAACACCTTCCATAAGTCCTTTCTATTCACCTTATGAAATCCCGCTTGCACTACCCATATCTTGTCATTCGTCACATTTACTACTATGTCAATCAAAATTCTGGCATACATTTTTCCAACAACACTAAGAAGGCTGATTCCGCGATAATTTTGATATTCCTGCTGCGAATCTTTGCCTTTATATATTGGGACAAGCACTGCCTTTATTCAGTCATCTGGAACTGGGCCCTGTTTCCAGCATAGATAAAAAAGGCGATGCAGCAGGTTAACTTTGAGTCCATCGCCAGCCTTCAACATTTCAGTCGTCACTCTATCACATCCAGCAGCCTTGCCTGACCTCATACCTTTTAACGCTTTCATAACTTCATCCATTCCAATTTCATCACTAGGGCTCACAAACATATCTGTCATCTCTTCTTGTTCTATTTCACTCACATCTTTCTCAAATAAGCTCTCAAAATAATTCTTCCAGCACTCTAGTATCTTTCTTTCTTCATTCATGACTTCACATCTTTCGTTCCTAATAAATTTCATCGATGTATTCATATTTTTACCCCGCGCTTCTTTCACGAGTTTCCAAGAGAATTTTATATTATCACGGAAACTTGTGCCAAATTGTTCCTCATATTTCTCCTTTTTCTCATTCTTCTTTCTCTCTATACATGCTTTTTTTTAGCTTTCACACATCTATATTTCATCTTCATTTCTTTGACATTATCTTTATTCATACCACCACTTGCTCTATTCGTTGCTTCTATTGCTAGAATATCCAGCCATGCTTTTTTCTTTTCATCAACCATTCTTCTAGTTTCATCATCCCACCAGTCAGCTTTCTCGCAATTCTTCCTTCTTCTTTTACTCATACCGCATACATCTTCAGCACATTTCACAATATTGGTTTTAAAAACCAACCATACTTCACTCATACTTCCCTCATTCACAAGACTCCAGCTTTTATCCATCCGTTCGCCCAATTGCTTTTTGTACATCTCTTTCACACGCTTTTCTTTCAATCTTTTCACTTTTATACGTTCCAATTCTGTAGTGGAACCTTTATCTCTATGCCGCCAGCGTTTGAGTAGGCCACTAATTCTACTTATTACCAGATAATGGTCCGTGCCGACATCAGATCCGCGATAAGCTCTGGTGTCCACTACTTTTTTCATATTATATCATACTATTCTCATTCTTTCATCGACTATCACAAAGTCTATCATGCTCCTTAACGCAACATTTCCTTCTTTCTTTTACCACGTGTACATATGTACCATTTTATGCTGAAACCATGTATTCATCACTGACAGACCCATCTCCACACATACATCTAATAAGTACACGCTGTTGTCATTGACACTCTTATCTCCAAACGTCCCAAGTACATTTTCATACCCATCACGCTTCACTCCAACCCTTGCTTTAAAATCTCCAAGCATGACAATATGTTCATTCCACTTACGCAATAACACAACTTCACTCATTTGTTCGCAAAATTCCCCTCTTACCGCCTTACTATAGAAAGAGTCCGAAGCGTATACACCTATCAAAGATATAGGTATCAGGCCTACTTTCATCCGGACCCAGATAAGTCACGGACTTACGCACTCATACTCTCGCATGCATTCTGCCATTCGCTCTGAAAGAATTATACCGACGCCTTTACTGCCATGTTCTTCATCGGTAAATCCCGACCATATCTCGGTGAACGGGCCGCGCGTCAGCATATCTTTCCCCTTGCGCTTTGTCTCAATCACACACAAAACATCTAGTTTTCTTTCATTCTTTTGTTCGTAAACCTCATCCAGCTTCTCATTCATTCCTCCTCTAACATTCAACGTTGCAAATCGGCATTCCGCTGCCCACTTTCCGCCCCGTTGTGAACAATTTCGCCACAGGTTTTGTTGGTTTTGGCGTGACGTATGGCGAATATCGTCGCCGCCTCTAGCTGCAAGTTTGCTCCCCCCAGAATACGAGGAGTAGCATCGTTCTGCAGATACAGGACGAGGGGGGGATTCTCCGGCTCCGCCAGTACCCTCCTGGGGTACACTTACAGCCATGAACACGTCGGTTATTTGTTGGACTGTATGTTTACTTTGGTATTTGACAGTCGGTCTCTAACGGCGGGACAGACTGCCGGGTTTATCTCGAGTTTTCCTTCTCTACGTTTTAAGGACGTCAATGTTAATTATAAATAATTTCGATTATAATACGTACGTCGAAATACCTTAGTCGCCTTTTACGACACCTCGGTAAGAGTGAGGGAGGGCTATTCTATTCCGCCGGACACCACACGGCAAAAAATATTTCAACAACATAATTTATTGCGAGAAAATATGCGGCTTAAATTGTTGTTTCTTTTTATTGCGTCGACATAGAAGTTTGATTTTGTTACAGCTTAAAGGTATTATAGACTTGAGTATTTAATATGAATTTCAATTTAATACCTCCACGCGTTCATGAGAAAATGGTAATAACTTTAAAATTATCAAAATCATTTTTATGATATGATGTAACTAAAAATGACGGATTTCACAATTTTTCCTGTATCTCTTCTATAAGTCATTGCTTCGTACCAAATATAAAGATTCTGAGTTCACGGGAAGTATCCTGTAGGTTTTGATTCCGTTGCGAGTTTTAAAAAAATGCGGAAATTGCAGCATAAACGGCTGTGTCTTTTGATTGCGTTGGCTTAGAAGGTTGGTTTCTTTTTCACAGCTTCAAGGGTCAGTAGACTTGACTATTTGATATAAATTTCAGTTTGATGCCTCCACACGTTTTTGAGAAAAAGGGTCTTGACAGACGAATGGACAACAAAGTGATCCTATAAGGGTTCTGTTTTTTCATATCGAGTTACGGAACCCTAAAAAGTAACTTGTTAATGGTATACAGTCCATTGCTTCATGCATCTTATGATTAACAATAGAATAAAGAATTCGCAGGATCTTTTAAAAATAATGCAGATGAGCATTGCCACTCAAAAACCCATCCCAATGAGAAGTCCGTCAATTGATGAGATTTCAGTGAGTTTGTTTTGTAGCTAAGCCTAAATGCACGCAAGCTCAATAATGCATAGCCAAAAACCAATAAAAAGGCTTTATTTATAGAAACGCCATTATCATCATGTCAAAATTTTCAAAAACAATTATTTTCTCTGTTGGAAATAAAATTTAATATTATTTACTATATTCACTGCCCCGCTGCTGCCTCCGTGGTACAGTGTATAGCGTGATTCCCGGGTCGGGCAAAAGTGTTACTGGTTTTTTCCGAATACTCAGTAGCAGCCCGGAGTCTGGTGATGTGCCCGAGAACGGCAATAGGCTCGCCCCCTATTACGTGGGACCTAAAAATTAATGGCGCAATGTGAGTGTAATTGAGACGTATCTATCTCATCGAATATCATGCCGTCGACGATACGAACAGCAAATAGCTGATCGTAAAATTAATTTGGAATCTAAGTATTAAAGCTTACATTCATTAATCGATATTGGAAGAGATCTGCGGGATATCAAACTACTATTGAAATAGTTAAACATCCAAAAACAGTTGAAATATGTACGGTTGAACAACCGTACATATTTCATCTAAGCCTAAATGCGCGCAAGCTCAATAATGCATAGCCAAAAACCAATAAAAAGGCTTTATTAAATGCCTGTATTAAACGCCATTATCATCATGTAAAAATTTTCATAAACAATTATTTTCTCTGTTGGAAATAAAATTTAATATTATTTACTATATTCACTGCTCCGCTGCTGCCTCCGTGGTACAGTGTATAGCGCGATTCCCGGGTCGGGCAAAAGTGTTACTGGGTTTTTCCAAATACTCAGTAGCAGCCCGGAGTCTGGTGATGTGCCCGCGAACGGCAAAAGGCTCGCCCCCTATTACGTGGGACCTAAAAATTCATGCCGCAATGTGGGTGTAATATTTACACCTCTGCCTACCCCTTCGGGGATACAGGCGTGAGACTATGAATAACAAAAATACTATATTCACCGATTAATAAGTGCATAGGTATAAATTAAGTTTACTTGAGACGTATCTATAGCTCATCAAATATCATGCCGCCGACGATACGAACAGCAAATAGCTGATCGTAAAATTTATTTGGAATCTAAGTATTAAAGCTTACATTCATTAATCGATATTGGAAGAGATCTGCGGGATATCAAACTACAATTGAAATAGTTAAACATCCAAAAACAGTTGAAATATGTACGATTGTTCATGCAATGCTTACAGTTGCTACCAAGAAAATTAACTTTGTATTCCTCACAATGACGGGACTCACTGAATAAATTTCACTAAACTTTAATTTCACAGAGAAATTCTGTTATGGGCCAATTTGCCTCCGAGGCTGGAGATTCAAAATGTCTTCAAACGTCTTGGAGATAGGACTAAAGACGTTTTTGGTTTAATTTAAAAGAGCTTTGATGATTTATTATAGAAGTAGATTTATTGACAGTTGCATCGCAATATATATATGCTAACTTAATGTACATAAAGAAAAACTTATCTGCAAATCACTATTTTTGCGGTATAGAATATACCGCAAAAATAGTGATTTGCACAAAGTGAACACAAGGAATAAGCAAAAACTGGTGGGAACTAACTACCGTCTACATAAAGTTCAGAACTCATTTACGGGGATTGGTATACGATTTTTCAACAAATTGCCTCTTGAAATAATGAATTTACCCATGCACAAATACAAACGGACAATTAGGAACTTTCTTTTACAAAGGGGTTATTACACTATTAAAGATTTTTTAAATGATAAGACACCGTGGGAATAGGGGTATTCTCTCGTTTTCCATAAATACATTTGCACTAATATTGTTTTCCATAATCATCCCCGATCATAATGGTTACTTGCACTATTATCATTTATACTAATAACGTTTGCCTTAACATCTCAACAGTGATAACTTTTATTTGCCATAAAATGACTTTCTATAACAACATATATCATATTAATTAGTTTCCATAAGTAACACATCTCATAATCGACTCTTGACAATCAAAATTTGATATAATTATGAAAACAATACATAATATTGTTAGGTCGAAATTAATTATTGTTAACACCCCGACTCAGTGCAATCCGACTCGGATAGGTTAGGTTAGAAGCCTTAGTCTTCGTGGTTTTTTTTTTAAGCCACCCAGAAGTAGGAGCCCCGCGAAGCGGAGCTCCGTCGAGCTTAGTTAGTAGACGCCATATGAGGTTTAGTTTTAGGTTTAATTGTGAATAAAAAATCTGGGGTGGGGTTTTGAAACGAGTCGCCCGAATTTGAGAGTATTGGTGGTGTAGGAGGCTTAAGGGAGTTAGTTTTAATCCTTTAAAAGTAATTTTGGCTGCCGGAGTTGCGTCTAATAATTCTTCATTCAAATTTGCAAAACGGATCGTAATTTTAGGTTTTATGTGAAAGTAAATAAATAGGTTCTGTTAGGTTCTCTTTTGACCCTTAACCCGAAAATAGAAGCCCTGCGAAGCAGGGCTCCGTCAACCTCAGTTTATTAAACTAGTGGAATCAATAAAAGCGATATTTAGGTTTTATGTGAAAAACGTGAAACGAAACGCAACCGCCATCTTGTATGAATGATATAGACAGCTAATGTCAAATTTGTGCGTCATTGCTTTCGAGTACCTAGGGTTAGGTGCGACTGTAATAAGTAACTAAATAGGTTATGTTAGGTTCTCTTTTGAACCTTAATCCGAAAATAGGAGCCCTGCGAAGCAGGGCTCCGTCAACCTTAGTTTATTAAACTAGTGTAAAGAATGTGGAAGTTGGCAGTGCCATACACACCGATGTTTGGATTTTTTTTTCACCCATTAACATAAAAATGCAGGCGCTTGTACTAAAATATCTTTATTTATATTATGGTGAACAAAAGTTATGGAAAATGGCTTTATTGAAAACGAAAATTATAGCAAATACATTTATGGATTTAAATTATTATGACACATGATCGATTATGTCCAATGGAAGTAGTGATAGCCATTTTATGTCATTTCACGATTATGGCAACTGAAGCGTTATTTCTAATGAAATTATGGCAAATACCAGTATGGCATATGAAATTATGGCATTTCAAATTATGGCAAACATTAGTAAATCGGGGATAGGCTTAGGCTTGTTTAACTCACGATTATTTTATTTACATGTTAAGTGGAGGTGCCTCGTAAACACATGATTTTTGCAGGATTTGGATATTTTTATGATTTGTTGAATGTAGTTTAACATTATTTATCCCTGATCATATCATTGTTCACTTGTCACCTTCACAAAATTCTTTCTACGTTTGCATTCCTTCACGCGTTCCACTAACTTATGTTAATAATAACGATCTGGAAAATGGAGGTAATTGGCGGTCATGGTCAGTATACCAATAGATTGTTTCTTACTGCTGGTTCGTATACCGTTGTCGTCATGCTCACTAAAATGTCATTTCTTGTGGTGGCGTCGTGTGTCGGGTCATCCTTGTCCCTCTAATATGGCGAGAGGGATGATGGCTGGCACATGCATCATACTCGTGAACGGGTGCTACTTGCGATGACTGGTCGATGACGGTCTTGCGGGCTGGTATTAGATTTTAATATTTAACTGCATCATTTCCATCATGGTTCTGATCACTTTCGCAGATTGCCTGCATTATTAGGTATATATAATGTAAGTGGATGCTCCTGTTTCACCATGTCTATTCTGAGAAGGCTAACCAAAAGTATTATGCTTGAGTATTATTATGTACAGTAAATATATACAAGTGATATAGAAGGTGTAACAGTTGCAGCACCTTACAAAATGTAAATTGTGTATTATGCAAAACCTGGCGATGAAAAAGAGTGACCGTGAGTTTTATTGCCCGTTCTTTCTCATGGTTCTACCTATTGCTTTGCGAACGTGGCAGTAAATGTAAATGTAGAAGCATACAGTAATAATGTTTTAAATTTGAGTATAAGTAATTATTTTATAAATTTATTATTTTGACGTTCATAAGCGTCACATTGTGACCCAAATGAATAAAGGATTTAGAATTTGAATTTGAATTTATTGGTTTGGAACGTCCAATGTCACTCTCGCTGGAGCCACTTAG
This sequence comes from Euclidia mi, assembly GCA_944739405.2. Taxonomy (NCBI): domain Eukaryota; kingdom Metazoa; phylum Arthropoda; class Insecta; order Lepidoptera; family Erebidae; genus Euclidia; species Euclidia mi. The sequence goes on from OX123185.2 coordinate 31,253,820, forward strand.
AAAGTTTGAATATTTAAACCCCTCTTCACTGAAATAACTGGTGCGGATTCTTATATTTCGGCTTTTAGTTACTTGTACCAAGACTTTTACTTTTATATTATTTTAAAATGTATACCAATACAAAAGCAAACAACAAAATTTAAATGTTCATATACGTCTGGCGTCTAGACTATCACTCTATTTGACTACTAACTTATACAATTTTATTTACCTAATGTAAATAACTGTACCATACCGTGATAATTAAAAAGAAACTCGATGTTCATATCCTTGATTGTTAGCACTATAGTAATAAACTAAGTTACGCACTAAATAAGGCATTATTCTGTATGATAACCATTCATTACTGTTTTCTAAATGTAAAGTTGTAATAAAGATGCCTTATAATAGTAAAATATTATTCATGATAATATACCTACTCTGGAAGAAGTCCAAGTACCGCTAGCATGGTATCTTATATTCTAGTCACAAATTATTTACAAACTTGCAGTACCGTAAACTTCCCAAGGACAGTGTTTTTAGAGATTGTGTATTAACATAAGTTCTATTGTGCGAAAATTTAACACCTTCTCATACTTATTCTCGGGAGAACAACTAACTTGTAATAGTTAGTTATCAAATCGGGCCCATGAGGTCGGGCTCAATTTTCTTAATAGGGTCTTAGGTGAGAGATAGTCTCTGCACGAACAAGAACCCATATAAAACACTACCACCAGTATAAAATTAACTGCCTCAACTCCTTTCCGACAATTTATATGTATGCTCAACGCTGTAAATATGTGGAACAAGAGGGGTAAATGAAACTTGGCAAGTTGGTTAGCAAACTTAATAATTCAATTTAAATTGAAGACAGTTATTGCTGGAACTATCGGCATGATCTATCGTAATGGGGGTATAAATAATGTGTACAACAACTGCTTATTAATCAGTGGCACAATGGTATCGTTACATTCGCTGAATCTATAATATAATTATTTAGTATACAGATTATTAACATATTGATTATGTCCATTACACCTATTTTTGTATTCTGACGGACAATGTATATTCAAATGTAGCAAATTATAATTATTGTTTACAAGTTTGTGTGATGTGTTTCATAATGTCCACACAACTAAATTCAGGCCCAGGGCTTTGTATTTTAACCCTAAAATGTGTTTAAAACTGTTCTACAAAAACACATATCATTATTAATGTTGAATAGATTTAATATTGAAACAGAATAAGAGTCTAACCATACATGTATTGATAAGTCAAACGGTTCTAAGAAATTATAGATAATGTAATAAAATTTTTTTCTAGAAGCTTTTGTTTATTATAAGAAGAACTAAAGCGAAAGGTCAAAAGGATATTTAATATCCACGTACAATCTTCAAACCGATAACGCGCCAACGGAATTATTCTTCCACTTGCAAAATAAAAGTATTCCCTTCATTTCCATGGAAAGCGATTTGAGATTCGTTTATTGAATTCAAATCACATTGACCGAAGACAAAAACTTCGTGACACCCCGGCTTTTTATTAATAATAGTTTCTCACTTTAGTCACTTAATCCGAGAGTTTCATTTTTCATCATAATATGAGCTAGTATTATTCGGAGTGAATTTTATTTAAATACTACATAGTAGAAAATATATATAAAATATTTTAAAACAATTCTTGGCCAAAACTTAAGTATTATCATAATAATTGTAAAAAAAGTCAAACATGTAAAAACATTCAATTATTACGTCCTCGCAGCTAACATACTAAACAGCAAAATGATTTCAGGTAGGTGCCTCTTTGTCAATATTCTAGTAGGCACAAATAATTATATAGGTATAGAAGAGACTGGAGTTTGAACTAGTTATGTTGTGACGAGAGAGCTCAAAGAATACTTTATTCAGTGTTTGGTGCATTAATCAAATAAAGCTTTACTACTTCTGCAGTACGGTTGTGAAATACTATTCCTCGCTTGACACGCGATAGTCTTTCTTGGAACATTTTTGAGATTATAGCACTTTTCATTTGAATATCTCATGTACATTTTACGCAATAATATTGTGTCTGCATATGTTGAAGAATACGCATCTTAATTTTGTGATTTATATATAGACTACAGGATTATTGCAGCTTCTTTTTTTTAATTTAACGGTTTTTTCTCGATCCCATGTGAATTTCGTAAAGGCCTTCCTTAGTTCATCTTTATAGTCCCCAAGGAAAATGTATGCCAAATTTCAGCGTCTTGGCCACTACAGTTTTGGCTGTGCGTTGTCTGCCAGTCAGTAACGTAAGAATTTTATATATACAGATAATGTGTCCATTTGTACGCCGCTTCCAGTCAGATCTAAGAAAACGAAACCGAACAAGTGTCACTCTACAAGTTGATAAACTTCGGCTTTCAAGTAATACAACTGAAAATACCTTCGACAAACTGCCAAGTTCAATCTCGTGGCACGGGGGAAGTGTATGTTATATAATAAACTTGTTAACCTATCCAATTACCGTCTGACTAGTATGTTACAAGTTCTCTGGACAAGTCTCTACACTTATTGCCAATACAATTAGTTGCAATCCAGAAGTGAACATGGACGGTAAATTAATTAGAACAAAGGTGGAATTTAAAGTTGTGATTCCATTAACTAGGAGATGTTTTGCTGTTCCATTTAGAAACCCTCGTCACTTTATACATGACGTAATGTTTTACATATCGATATATTTAATGACTCTGATGTGTGTACATGTTTTATGGTATATACATTTTTGAATATGTTTTCTCCATGTAATAATAGTTTGATGACATCTCTTTAAACTATGCACTTATATGGCATGTTATCCACTGTTGTTTTCACGATCATAGTACGTTACAGCCTTTCACAATCTCTACTGCTGGATATAGGCATCTCCCAATTTTTATCACAATTGCATTATGATTCAGTAAAAGTATTTGGCCTATTATATAAGTATAACATGTAACATATTAAACACACTTCCTGAAAGTAGTTTGTTCAGAATCGGCTACTGAATCCATTTCTGTCATTTTTAATATTGTTTTTTTTTTGTTCTAAAATAATTAAAATAACGTAAACCATAGTCACTCATTCGTTTGAAAAGTTGAAATATACGAAAATAAACCTTAAGTCAAAGCAGAACGCCTTATTTTATAATGCATTTGTTTAATGGTTCCACGTTGGGTCACACGAACGCACATATTAATACAACACAATAGCGGCAAAAGACAATAAAACACAATTTACCACCAAAATATCTGTTATCTATCTTTCGCTTACGTAATAATCAACAGGCAAGAGCGAGACGTAATGTGTCGCCCACGCTGGCCAATGACGAGCGCTGGCGATGCGCTTAGACAAGTTATGACAAGTATCTAGTCATCCATCGGGAATCTGTCAGCGAGAGTTGCGAAAAAATATTTTAAAAAGTACACTTGTTTATTTACAAAATGTGTAATTATCAACATGACGGCGCCGGTGTGGAACGTTCTGCATCATCTTGATGTTAACTTGTCGCCCCCGAACTTAAATATTAAATAACTAGTTTATTGTGAGGAGACAACAAGTGCTGAGGAGTTAATTAAGATATTAGCTTTTGAAACAGTGAAAAGTTATGATGTGTGAGAAACAGTGAAGTGTTAAGTGGACTAAAAGAATGTGATTTTATCCTGTAAGTTATTTGATTATTCTATTAATGTAATTATTAATTCACAACTTTAAACACGCCGTTCTTGCTTTTTTCTCTCGTTGATATTCTTTTACTTTATCTAAGTATCAATAATGCTAACTAAGTATGATTAAGTTAAGATAGTCACAATAGTCATTTAAGATGATATGAAACAATAAATCGTGAATGTTATTAGCAAACAATAAATAATTTTATACCAAGTCGACTGTTCACTCCAAAGCCTAATAGTGTGTTGGAAAGAAATAGTCATATCTTTGGAAATATCAACAGTAGCTTACAAAGTATTTAAACATAATTTTTGAAAACCCCACTCTACCAGAGTGTGATATGATGACAGAATTTGAAACATTTTGTTTATATCGTATCGTATTTCGTTCCTATCAGATCGCTGTCGTTTGTTTACCATAGCAACCGTTTCATATGTTTGTGTGCGTGCGCAGATTTATAGTGACCACGCTTTTCACTTTGAATCGAGTTTATACTTTCTTCAAAAAACAATACTTCCGCAAAAAAAAAATATATTTTAAGGCATGCATTATGATTGTAACAAGGTATTCTAATTATGGTGTCTGAGGATGTGCGTTATTTCCGTTACACGTTGTATACCACGCTGGCCTACGAGTTTTGAGAGGTTCGACGTCGAGTTTTCCGTCTCTTAGCAAAAATACTATTTGCTTCGTCTATTTTTCTTAGTAGTCTCCGACCGACGTCCGTACGGCGACTCCGGTATGACAAAAGGTCTTGACACTTTATATTCGTTACTACGATAATATGTTTGTGACTCAAATTCAAACGCTATTTTACTTCACTTGGGGTAGAATATTAAAACGATTTCATACTCACACGTATCTTCGAAGTGTCAGTCAGTGGTGGGCACCGTGTGTACAAGGGACTCTGTGTAACAATCTGTTATTCTCTCATCGCAGTGTCACAAGATACTAAGCCTATTCAAATAAGAGTAACTGTAAATATTTGAAGATATTGATTCTCTTTAGAGATTGTCAAAGATCTTCATGACAGTCAAGACCAACGATGCCCTTGAAATATCATGGCTAAAATGTTACAAACTTAAACGAAGGTCCACCAACTATTTTCGTTCCATAAAGTGCCAATATTCGTATTGAGATTGACTGTGTCTAGGCAACATTTCAGTTTAAATTTCAGCAATTTAGCGCCATATTAAGGAAACTCACGCTATCTCGAGAAATAGTAGCTTTAAGGAACTTGAATAGTATTTGAACGTTATTTTAATAGCATTGAACAATACCGCCGGACTTTTGGTAAATAAGTAACTTTGTGTTCTCGATCGAACGCTCAAGAAAATAGCGCTTGGAACTTATATAACCTCTTAGTAGTACCTGTCCATGTTTGATTCAAGTTTGTAACAGTTTCGATGTAATTAGTAGGAGGAAGTTTTTAGATTATCTTCGAAAAAGTGTGTTAGACATTATATTTCACATGCAGCTGATAGTGTTCTTACTAATTTTTGGCATAATTTGTTATGATTCGAGACAGTGCGTAGGTATTTTTGCTTACACGTACTAGAATACTGTCGTAAATGAGAATCACCATAAGTTATGAAAATACTTGTATGACTTGTGCATGATAAACTTTTCTTCATTTTATTTTTTGTCGTGTACGTCGTCGTCACCATTACTGCATCATAACCATGAAACAAGTAAAATTCGTGGTAATAATAATATTCTAAAATATTCGGCAGTTTTATTTACCTACCAAGATTTGACAAAAGTTAATATTCTGTGAAATCTATTAAGTGGCTCCCGGGCTACAAGGCAAATTTCTTGGATACAACTCGGATAGGGCTAGGCTACGATAATTACTAATTTTGAGTCTTTTCATGAGTAGATAAGTGTTGTAAAAAGGCTAATCGATAATTCTCATGCACAGAAAGCTGCCCTCTAATTTGCGGCGAAAATTAGAGCGAGTAGATATGTCGTAAAATAAAACTTTCAAAATGGTGCCTGTAAAAAATACATAACTATATATCTACAATATTGACCTCATTGAAATTAATAAATTGAAAGCAGCTGGCTACTTATAATTGAATCATTTACTTTGTGTTTAAAAACATGCAACGAAAGAGAATCGTTATTAACATTGCATTTCATTAATAATTAACTCCTTTATTATGAAAGACTGACTGACCTGTTTCACTCGGTAGATTTTACAAAATGACAAAAATCTTTTTGAGACTTACCGTATAAGTCAATTCAATAAAAGGTCATGCTAGAATATCGAAATAAATATATAGTATCCAACAGGTTACTTCAATGAAATGATCATTAAAGTAGAGCAATAGAGGTATGTGTTTCTTCAAACTGCTAAAGAAGTTATGCCCACAATTCACTACACTGCAATCCAAGTGTGGGTTGGCAGTTCTTAAGCCTTTATAATAAATTCTTTCATTGCAGCTTTCCTCACGATGTTTTCCTTCACTGTTTAGCGAGCGAAGCTGCATAAAACAATACGCCCATAGCTTAAGGAAGTCAGCAGTGCGAGCCGTAAATAAACAGAAACTTTTTCAATGTCTTTGAGTCTCTCCGCTAGGCTATGGCTCCTACCTAAAGAGTAGCTAACTAAAATATTTGTAGTCATATTTCGCTTCCAAAAATATTTTCTGTTAACAACTAAAGTGACATAACATTTACTAACAATTTTTTATAACGAGCACTAACCACATAAATGATAATTAATGGAAGCAACAGCTTCCATTAATTATCATTATAAAATAAACCTTTTATATTTTTAAAGCATATTCAATACTTACCAATTGTACGCGCATTTTAAAAACAAAATTGTGCTTTTTATAAAGCACGCTACAGCAAAAAAGATAAAAATCCTTAATTTTTGCTTTTAAACTTATTGCACCTGTTTTATTTTAATATAATATTTGAATTAAAGTATGTCGTTGGAAGTATTACGATATCGGCAATATTGTAACATACATACATGTTTTCAAAAAAAGAGCAATTAATAGGAGTTACTCATGAGTAATAAACCTGTGAATTATTTAATCTCCGAAATTTGAATAGAAAGGCGTCGAATTCAAAGGAAACCTACGAATTGCTACCAGGCATTGCATTTATATTACAGAGAAAGCATACGAATGACTTGTGTAACCTTATTCACACTTTCAAAGTTTATGTCCTATTCGCGAAACCATATAGGTTTCAAAGAAATGAGTTGATCCCGAGAAATATTGCGTTTCACAGAATTTCGGTGTCGTTCGGTAAATATAGGCGACGATGTATAAGTATAGTTCTTGAATGTAAGTGAATTAATTAAGGGTCCAAACTTCTTATGGCTTCAAGTAATTATTTAGATGATCAGTTGATACCGTATGGTATGGCTGTTCCTAGTTCCCCAGTTTGGATCTACAGAAAATCTATTACTGGAATTGATTCCCTTTAAAACTGGGTACTTTTGTGCGTAATTATTATATTTTTTGATGTAAGTAAATAAATTAAACGTGCATGGATGCATTGCAAAACTGATTAACCGTCAATCGAAATGTGCAAATAAATTTTACAAAATCTCGCCGTGAAATAGAACTACAAATTTGAAACACAAACAACATATCCTCGCTCGGCCGTCCCTTGTTAAAGGTGCTGCCACATTGCTTAGAAAAAGCACTTAGTGATATAAAAAAATTGTTTAAAAATATAAAACAATGGTTAAATTTTTTCGTCGATATATCACAAGAAATAATGTTCCTGTTCATGATTTTGAACCTTATTGTTGCCACTTATTTAATGGTCCCATAACTTCCCCAGATGAAAATGGCTGGAGTAGAGGTATAATTATACCAGCTGCAATGTAACATGTAATATTTCCCTGTCAACTCGAATTCTAAACAAATTTCTTGCCTCGTAACCCGTAGCCCATCGGCTCGTCTGCCATCAGTATACAGTATATTCTCCTTTTTTTATATGACATTGATATTATATTTTGAATTGACTCAGAAGCGGTATTCTGATAACCTAATGTCATTGTCGTATAATTTGAAATAAACAGTTCGTCGTTGACACATATTTTGACACTTGTTTCAATTTACGATCTCGTTACAACTTCGTTCAATTATCGGATAATTTAGAAAAATACGCTTTTTGTGACGTAAGTATGACACTGACGTGATATCGAAACTATATTTATTCAGGAGAATTGGCCCCCTAATGGCAGACGAGCCGGTGGGCTACGATACGACAATGGACGAGCTTATTTTCGGTGCTAATTGGTGTGATGCTATAAGAGTAAACAAATCCTCAGAAAACTTCGGTAGAATGCTCAGAGGAAATTAAAATTAAAGATGTAACTTGGACCATGCAAAGTGGGAAACACTACTATCTGCATCACTATGTGCTGTATGTAGCTGTAGTTAGACGTATGAAGCTGATGCATTTATTTGCAGTATTTTATTTTTCTATAGTGCAGTTCTTATCGTCACCGCTGCTTGGACGAAGTAAAGTAGAACTAAATGTAAAAAAATTCAGGTCGTGTGATAGCACCTTAATAACAGGGTATTCATGTCCCTTTGACCGTTCTTGTTTGGCACGGATATTCAATTGAAAACTTCTCAATATCTTTGATGAAGCAAAGCGGATCATTTTGATGGTCAATTTATGAATATCCTTGTAACCTTTTTGTATCGCTGTTTTTACTTCCGGGTTGGATAGATTCAGCAGAATCATGTTCGTCTTATTGGAAGGAAACAAAAAGGCACCTGATTTTATGCAAAGGATATTCTTGTAAATTTGTTTTTTTTAACAAGCCGGGCTTCGAATACAGCGAACCAAGTCTATTTTTACAAATATACTGCAACGGTTATAGTGATAGAAGTGTAAAGTTTTTACGGTGAATTAAATTGAATATATACATTTTTGTGTCAAATTCAGACATACATATCTTTCGCATACACAAGATAGTTGCAATCCGATTATTCAAATGTATTATACCGATTAACAAAACCATTCAGATGTGACAATGCAAGTTTTATACAGAGCCGACTGGTAATAAATTTCAATACAGAATTATTTGTTGATAATATAATAAAACAACTGCAATATAATATAATAAGTGAGGGTCATTTGTAATGTGTCTATTATAATTTTAATTATGTGCACTTAATAAAATTTTAAATGTACCTCGTAATACATTTTCTAGAATTTATTTTATAATAGCAATGAAAACAATTTGGTTAACATTTAAACAATTTGCTTAACTGTAGCGATAAGGTAGACCACCTTATCGATAAAGTACAATCGTGAATAATTGACACAATTATATCACGAAGACTCACGTAGTTATATAGAAATATAATTCGATATCGTAATTTCTAATGTCTTCATAATTCCACCGTCGCGTTTGATTTATTTGTTTGATGGGCATAAACGCTCAGGCCAAACACTTGATCATAGACATCATACTCACATATTACTCGGCAAAACCATGACATGAACTCTATCAAAATCAAGTTAGGTTGCATATTATTCACAAAAACGTAATATTAAATCCTACCAACTTGTATTTCTCAATAAATGAATTGAAACCTGTTTAAAGACGACTAAGTTTTGATACGACGAAGTGAATTTGCGAATATTCACGGCAGTATTCACTATTCGTAAGTAAGTTTAAGCTTTAGAACGAGATTTGAAAACTTTGGTTCTAGCGGTATTTGGAAATATTAGTTTTTAGACGCTTTGATAAAATAGATGCTGAGCAGTTTTTATCATCGTCATCTTTTAACCACATAATCATTGCTGATATTACTACTACCTACTGAAGCTAAAACCATAATATTTAGAGAGGGGATTCCCTGCTATAAAAGCAAAGAATGATTTTTAAACAACCCCCCTCGAATGGTATATAACAGGAAGTCGAAATTTTTGTATGAAAATACGCTAAATTGAAACAAACACACAAAATATAAATAATATCTTATTTCACAACCAAGAATTGAATCGTAATTCGTATCATTCGCGCGGGCGAGGACGCGAGAGAAGTCTAGACTAATAAAATAATTCTTTTAAAATACATTTACACTGCCAAGCTTACAATCAGAATAATGTGCTATGTTGTGCTCTGTGGCTATGTGTAAATTATTCCAGGATAATTTGCATTGAAAGTTCAAAAATGTAAAATTGCTTTCGTAACCGTGAACATTGATATCATTCGTTATTTTTGACGCAGCTTATCCGAACTCATTCATAAAATGCTATATGCAACTAGATTTAGGTATTTTGGATGATTGATGAGGTGATTATGGAAAACAAGTTTTATGCCATCTCTATTTAATCTTTCTGATAAAATGAAGACAGCGCTAGTATGTAAAACTATCTTTGCATGTTACATTGAACTGTAATGTTCAGTTTAAAATTACATTACAAATTCATGATTTTGATAAAAGTAGGTAAATGGATATAATAATTATTTTCTAATATTTATTTCACGCTCCCGGTCGACGGCGATGTGGAGGACTTTTATGTCACCCGCCCTCTAAATTATTTCCTTTTCTGTTTTGTATGTTCAATATATATTTTTTAGGATATTATTTTAAGTTTGTTCAGTTGCATAATATAACTGAATAATATTTACATTGTCATGAAATTAAAAAAGCCTGTATTTTGAACAAATAAAAGAAATCTAATATAAGCCAGATATTTGTAGAAAATAAGATTATTGAAGGAAAGAGATCGAAGGGTTCAAGTAATCTTGTTGCTCTTCGTTGCCTAGGTATGCCAAAAACCTAACGCACATAACAGTTCACAGTGGTTAAAATATGAATAAACAAATATGAAGTCATGATTCAATCATGAATGTAGAGTGTAGACTGTTACAAAATGTCTTGGTAGGCACCGTTACGGCGCAGCATAGCAGAAGCACGGCTCTGTCTCGAATTTGTTACGTACCGGCAAGTACGCTAATACACGGCAGTTAGCATTTTATGCATTTTTTAACAATCAATTCAATCAAATTCAATGTCATCTATAGTAAGTATACGTATTTAAACTGGCACAATTTTTACACAAACTGACAGATATCTTAATCGCGGCTGGTGTAATCTATAAATGCTGAAATAATAATTGGTATATTGCATCTTATAGTATTCGTTTATTACGCGATTAAGACCCATTACGTTTAATAACTACAAGTATAGGCATTTAAGATCGTAATAATCCTAGTGGTTGATTTTTCTCCGTATAATAACTTTATACGAGTGAAATACTTCAACAAAGCTTTTAATAGAAAATTCTATGAAACAAAATCCTTGGTTAAACTTAAGCTGATAAGTTATTTTTCGAATATAAAATCAACTAACAAAGACTCGGGAATGTAAGACTCTTAATAAGACGACAAGTTGACTGTACTGTACCTACTATGGATGGTGCAAAGCTGTTGTCCTAGATAAATAAAACAGCGGTCCCTTTTTATAAGACTTATTACGCTTGTTTTTGTTCCATGAGCTTTATCTTCTTTTAGTTTAAGAATTACTAGAGGACCTGTGCTGCTCCACAGCATTTCT